>JAOWBW010000338.1:923082-1142810 GCA_026119855.1 Campanula takesimana
TGTTCCTTATGCTTTGAGCATGACAAGTAGATACCAATCCGACCCTGGCGAAAATCACTGGATAGCTGTAAAAGTGATTCTTAAGTACTTGAGAAGGACTAAAGACTCGTTTTTGGTCTATGGAGGAATGGAAGAGATCTCGTTGTAAATGCTTACACGGATGCAAGCTTCCAAACTGACAAAGATGATAGCCGATCGCAATCGGGTTTTGTGTTTATGTTAAATGGTGGAGCTGTAAGCTGGAAAAGTTCCAAGCAAAGTACAACCGCTGATTCTACAACAGAAGCTGAGTATATTGCTGCATCGGATGCTGCAAAAGAAGCTGCTGTTTGGATTAAGAAGTTCATAACTGAACTTGAAGTGGTTCCTAGCATTGCTAATCCAATAGACTTTATTGCGATAATAATGGTGCTATTGCTCAAGCAAAGGAACCAAGAGAACATCAGAAATCCAAACACATACTTAGGCGTTTTCATATCATTCGAGAGATCGTTGATAGGGGAGACGTAAATATATGCAGAGTACTACTGATGACAATGTTGCGGACCCGCCTAACAAAGGGACTTCCACAAGCTAAACATGATGGTCATGTTAGGTCCATGGGTATTAGTACATGGGAGATTGGGCCTAGGGCAAGTGGGAGATTGTTGGTAGTGGTGCCCTAGGCACGTTTAATAAACGTTGTAATTGTTATCATTATTTCATATCAATAAAGAGATGTTTTGATTATTATTATTGTTCATGTTTACTTTAATAATCTCCGTCCCTAGTACTTGTTAAGCACTAGTATAAAGGCTAAATGATCATGGGATGATCATGTTAGATTTATGGGTACTTGTTTGGAACAAGGTACTGGACATGACCCGCTTTATGAGATTTATGTCATGGTCTATGTCATACATATATCTCATATTAGTTATGTCATTTGAATCTTAGACATGAAGTTATTATAGTCTTCCACTTGATGAACATTATGTTTGACATATTCAAACGCTACTTTAACAGAGTAGTTATAAAGGGTATGATTGGCATAATCGGATTCACGTAGGGAAGAATAATAAGCTAAATGGATTTGTCCCTCCTCGGAGAGATGTCAAGCTTGGGCCACTCGTAGGAATGATGTTGATGAATGTTCGGCCGGACTCAAATGGATTGATTGGATCAATAGCATTTGAATTATCAACATATTCGGAATCGAGAAAGTATTGAACAAAACAAGTTGACTGTTTGACCATGACTTGTGTTCAATGACATCGTGGACAAAGGATTGTGACATATTCTAAGAGGAATGCGAACTTGTATCTAGTTATACTATTTGGGTAGGTATGACGGTTTGCTAGAACCTAATCATATCTTATGGATCATGTTTGAGCCCATTGCCAACTTAGTATAATCCTAGAGGGTCACACACAATAGAACGAATCTTTAAAAGGACTACATTGGAATTTTGGAAATTCTGGACATCCTGGGAAGTGGGCGACCGCACAGTATGGACTGGGTGGCCGCACAATTATCTTAGTTTTGTACCAGTTTGCTTCAGATAGTTGTGCGGCCGCACAGAGGGTTTTGGGCGGCCGCACAGTACTGTCGGGTGGCAGATTCCTAATTTGATTAGGAAATGAATTTTGGACGGATTTTGACACAAGTTTCCTATTTGGAATAGGTCATGCTTGTGTATAAAAGACCAAATTCGGCCAGCACTCTATGCTAATGATTTTGTGAGTCTCAAAGAGTTTGAGAGAGGGTTTATTTTGTTCCAAGACATTCTTGGTTGAAGAACAAAATAAAACACAAAATAAATTCCATATAGTTCTTTTGATTGTGAAAAAGTGTTTCACAATTTGGTCTAGCAACCAAGATCAAAGAAGCTCCTTTGATATTCGTTCGAAGTGTGGATACCGCTAGAGGTGAAAATCATCATCTTCAAAGTTCGTGTTCAAAGCTTTGTGATCGTGATCAAGTCTTCAAACCTCCACCAAAGACCAAGAGAATTTGATAGCCATCAAGGGTTAGTTTTATCCTTTATTCTTATGTTGTATTTGATTTAATCGTATGAACGGATCCATGGCTTTGGGTTTCAAAATTTTAATGCTAAATTCCGCTGCGCATGTTTGATCGAAACCCAACAGTGGTATCAGAGCCCCGTTCATGTTGATTATTTCAATACCTATATCATGTCATGTGTATATAAATTGTTTATGTGCCTTGCATGATATGAATATTAGAATATGTGATGTTTATGTGTTATGTGATTTTTGTGGTTTATTGTTTTACAACTTTAATCGCACGATTCAATCGCAATAAATAAATTATGGTGGATTCAGAATTGTTGGTTATTAATTTTTGATTGGATCAAAGTTTTAATAATCGGGGAAAAAACAATTTTGAGACAAAATTTTCGAACTTAAAATTCTGCACATTCTGATTGAACTGGGCGACCGCACGGAAGATACTGGGCGGCCGCACGGTTTTTGGGCGACCGCACAGGTAATTTGGGCGGCCGCACGCCAAGATCAGAATGTCTGATTTTGCTCAAAAATCAGAATTTGGAATTTTCGAGAGGTTCAACAGAACCAGTAACAGAACCAGTCCAGACTTGCTGATCTGGAATGGGTTTTGGGTAGTTGGTTTGTGTGTGGATTTTGGGGTTTGATTTTCCTATTTGTTTTAGTCTTGTGATTCTAGATTGGTTCAAGTTTTGGATGGCTAATCTGCGTTCATCGAGATTGTGTTTCCCAAAATTGATCGCAATCAAAGTTTCAAAGATAAAACGAAGTTAGAATTATGAAGAGTTCATAATTGCTAAAATTGAGAAACAAAGTTCTTGATTCAATGATTGGAGATCCATGTGGAATTGTCAATGCAATTGGCCTACGTTCATCGAGACCATCTATTGCTTAGTTTCGGCCACATGGACTACTTTCTTGGTTTCTTGAATTAGTGCGGGATTGTGGTTGCCTAATGGCTTAGTTCGACCGCACTTCTTGTTGTCTTGATTTGGAGATAATAACCAAAGTTGAAATAGTCTCATCCTCATAATTATAGAGAAACTAATGACACATAAATACCATGCTTAAATTAATGGAGATTAATTTAGTGGCTAAACTTGATGTGTAACATGTTTATATTATGTGCTCATAAATATGTTATATGCTACATGTGATGAACCTTCAAAGAAAGTTTTAAGTCTTTTATTGCCATGCCATGATTAAAACACTTGTTAGTACATGAGTGATTTTAATGTAGATTCGCCCTAGCGAGGTGCATTGTATGAGCAAGATAGATAATGTGGGCACGCCCTAGCGGGACACATTAACTATGCGTTTAAAATGGTTAGACTTAATTGGGCGTCAAAACAGTTTTGGGCCTAGGCAAAGATGAGGTTTAACATGCTTTTTGAAATTGGATTTCTTAAAGAATCTCATAAAAGGAACTAAGAGTCATATGAGATATGATTGACAAGAGTTGTCTACCTAATTAATTTGATTTTGTGTAATCCGCCTTAGCAGACTTGAAATTAAATTAAAGTTGGATCTTAACCCATTTAAATTATATTATACATTGGATGTATATGAAGGTTATATAATTTAGTGGGAGTATTTTGTTTGAAAAATACATTATTTATCTCTTTAATGAAGATCGGTACTTATTAAATTTTGGAAATTTTGCATATTTGTAGATAATGACTAATAACACTCAATCAATGTCGTTGCGATCGATCCTTGAGAAGGATAAGCTCGAAGAGAATGGTACTAACTTTATGGATTGGATCCGTAGCATAAGAATCGTTCTTAGGCAAGAAGATAAGTTGTACATTCTCGATGGGCCTCTCCCTGCTGAACCACCGCCTACTGCCCCTAGGGTAGAAAGAGACAATTACAAGAAACATCGTAATGATTCTAGAGATGTAAGTTGTCTCATGCTTGCTGCTATGTGTTCAAAACTCCAACAAAGTTTGGAACATTTGGAAGCCTATGAGATAGGCGTGGAGTTGAGAACCATGTTTCAAGAGCAAGCTAGGCAAGAGAGGTACAAGACCATTGTTGCATTCACTACTAGTAAAATGAATGAAGGGCAACAAGTGAGTCCTCACTTTCTTAAAATGAAAGGTTATGTAGAGCACCTTGAGAAACTTGGCTATCCAATCCCATTGGAGCTAGCCACGGATCTCATTCTTAATTCATTGCCTAAAAGTTATAATCAGTTTGTGATGAATTATAACATGCATGGAATTGATAAGAATCTCTCTGAGTTCCATGGGATGCTCAAGACTGCAGAGATGAAAATTGTGGAGAAAGGTTCTCCCGTGCTCTTGGTTCATGATGGGAAGAAGGCTGGTGCCAAAGGAAAGGGTAAGGCAAAAGTTGTCAAACCCAAATAAGCAAGGCAAAGGTTGCCAAGGCTTCTGAGGCAAAACCTGATTCACAAAAGGATGCAATCTGTTTCCATTGTCAAGAAATTGGTCATTGGAAACGTAATTGCAAGGCTTTCTTGGAAGAGCAAAAGAAGAAGAAGAGCAGCAAGGCTGCGTCGACTTCAGGTATCTATATGATAGATATTCTCCTTTCTACCACTGATTCTTGGGTATTGGATACCGGATGTGGTTCTCACATTTGTCTAAATGTGCAGGGACTAAAGAATAGGAGACTGCTTAAAGAAGGTGAAGTAGATCTATGCGTGGGGAATGGAGCAAGAGTTGCTGCATTAGCCGTAGGGACTTATGAAGTCACTTTACCTTCCGGATTAATTCTTGTTTTGAACAATTGTTATTATGTTCCGGATTTAAGCAGAAATATTATTTCAATTTCTTGTTTGGATAATGAAGGTTTTAAGTTTCTTATTGAGAATAAGAAATTTTCTATTTATTTAAATGATGTGCTTTATGGTATTGCTAATTCATTTAATGGCCTTTATATCTTGGATGTCAAGAATGAAAATAATGTCTATCATGTAAATAAGAAATCTAAACCTAATGATGTAAATCATACTTATTTGTGGCATTGCCGTCTTGGTCATATTAATGAGAAGCGTATCTCAAAACTCCATGGGGACGGACTTTTAGGTTCATGTGACTCGAGTCATATGATACTTGTGAGTCGTGTCTTCTTGGAAAAATGACTAAGACACCTTTTACCAAGCTAGGTGAAAGGGCAAGCGACTTATTGGGGTTGATACATTCCGATGTATGCGGACCATTAAGTAGCAATGCTAGGGGAGGATTTCAATACTTCATAACCTTCACTGATGATTATAGTAGATTTGGGTATGTTTACCTAATGAAACATAAAAGTGAAGCATTTGAGATATTTAGAATATTTCAAAATGAAGTAGAAAAACAACTTGGCAAAAGTAGAAAGGCACTTCGATCAGATCGAGGTGGTGAATACTTGAGCTAAGAATTTGATGATCATCTAAAGAATTGTGGAATAGTTTCACAATTGACTCCGCCCGGAACACCACAATGGAATGGTGTGTCTGAGAGGAGAAATCGGACTTTGTTAGACATGGTTCGATCAATGATGAGTCAAGTTGATCTTCCAATATCCTTTGGGGTTACGCCCTAGAAACCGCTGCTTTCACACTAAATCAAGTTCCAACTAAATCGGTTCCAAAGACGGTTCCAAAGACTCCATATGAGATGTGGAGTGGAAACAACCTAGTTATCTTTCATGAGGATTTGGGGTTGCGAAGTTTATGTCAAGAGACTTATCTCTGAAAAACTAGCACACAAATCTGATAAATGTATTTTCGTGGGATATCCTAAGGAAACTAAAGGATATTACTTTTACAACCGAAAGGACAACAAAGTGTTTGTTGCCCGAACTGGTGTCTTTCTAGAGGAACAGTTTCTCTCCAAAGAAATCAGTGGGAGTAAAATAAACTTGAAGAAATTCGAGACCCAGAAAATAACATTGAACCAATAGTGGAACAAGAACAAGAACCACAAGGAGTTGTGGAACCTGTTCAAAGTACACAAGCAACTCGCAGATCTAGTAGGTTACGATCCGAGCCCGAGAGATATGGATTTCTCGTAACGGATAGTAATGAGGTAGAAATCATTGAGAATGATGAACCGTCAACCTACCAAGAGGCGATGTCTTCTCCTGATTCAGACAAGTGGCTTGGAGCCATGGAATCCGAATTGCAATCCATGCAAGACAATCAAGTTTGGAATTTGATTGATGCGCCCGAAGGTGTAAAAACCATAGGATGCAAATGGGTCTTCAAGAAGAAGACTGACATGGATGGGAAGGTGCATACTTACAAAGCTAGGCTTGTAGCGAAGGGTTATAGGCAAGTTCATGGTATTGACTATGATGAGACCTTTTCACCCGTAGCAATGATCAAGTCTATAAAAATTTTGCTTGCCATTGCCGCATATCATGACTATGAAATATGGCAGATGGACGTCAAAACCGCTTTCCTGAATGGAAAACTACAAGAGGATGTGTATATGACACAACCAGAAGGTTTTGAACAAATTCTAAGGTATGCAAATTGCAGAGATCCATCTATGGATTCAAAACAAGCTTCTAGGAGTTGGAATCTCCGTTTTGATGAATCGGTCAAAGAGTTTGGTTTCATCAAAAACGAAGATGAGCCTTGTGTATACAAGAAGATTAGTGGGAGCATAGTGCTATTCCTTATTTTATATGTGGATGACATATTGCTCATTGGAAACGACATTCCTACACTTCATCTGTAAAGACTTGGTTAAGAAAGTGCTTCGCAATGAAAGATATGGGTGAAGCCGCATATATACTTGGCATTAAGATCTATAGAGATAGATCAAGGAGGCTACTTGGTTTAAGCCAAAGTACATACATTGACAAGGTCATTAGAAGATTCCGTATGGAAAATTCTAAGAGAGGCACCTTGCCGTGTTACATGGAGTTTCTCTAAGCAAGACTCAATGTCCTAAGACAAAAGATGAGCGTGAGAAAATGAATGATGTTCCATATGCTTCGGCAATTGGGTCCATCATGTATGTCATGATTTGTACTAGGCCGGATGTGTCTTATGCTTTGAGCATGACAAGTAGATACCAATCCGACCCTGGCGAAAATCACTGGATAGCTGTAAAAGTGATTCTTAAGTACTTGAGAAGGACTAAAGACTCGTTTTTGGTCTATGGAGGAATGGAAGATGATCTCGTTGTAAATGCTTACACGGATGCAAGCTTCCAAACTGACAAAGATGATAGCCGATCGCAATCGGGTTTTGTGTTTATGTTAAATGGTGGAGCTGTAAGCTGGAAAGTTCCAAGCAAAGTACAACCGCTGATTCTACAACAGAAGCTGAGTATATTGCTGCATCGGATGCTGCAAAAGAAGCTGTTTGGATTAAGAAGTTCATAACTGAACTTGAAGTGGTTCCTAGCATTGCTAATCCAATAGACCTTTATTGCGATAATAATGGTGCTATTGCTCAAGCAAAGGAACCAAGAGAACATCAGAAATCCAAACACATACTTAGGCGCTTTCATATCATTCGAGAGATCGTAGATAGGGGAGACGTAAATATATGCAGAGTACCTACTGATGACAATGTTGCGGACCCGCTAACAAAGGGACTTCCACAAGCTAAACATGATGGTCATGTTAGGTCCATGGGTATTAGATACATGGGAGATTGGGCCTAGGGCAAGTGGGAGATTGTTGGTAGTGGTGCCCTAGGCACGTTTAATAAACGTTGTAATTGTTATCATTTATTTCATATCAATAAAGAGATGTTTTGATTATTATTATTGTTCATGTTTACTTATAATAATCTCCGTCCCTAGTACTTGTTAAGCACTAGTATAAAGGCTAAATGATCATGGGATGATCATGTTAGATTTATGGGTACTTGTTTGGAACAAGGTACTGGACATGACCCGCTTTATGAGATTTATGTCATGGTCTATGTCATACATATATCTCATATTAGTTATGTCATTTGAATCGTTAGACATGAAGTTATTATAGTCTTCCACTTGATGAACATTATGTTTGACATATTCAAACGCTACTTTTAACAGAGTAGTTATAAAGGGTATGATTGGCATAATCGGATTCACGTAGGGAAGAATAATAAGCTAAATGGATTTGTCCCTCCTCGGAGAGATGTCAAGCTTGGGCCACTCGTAGGAATGATGTTGATGAAATGTTCGGCCGGACTCAAATGGATTGATTGGATCAATAGCATTTGAATTATCAACATATTCGGAATCGAGAAAGTATTGAACAAAACAAGTTGACTGTTTGACCATGACTTGTGTTCAATGACATCGTGGACAAAGGGATTGTGACATATTCTAAGAGGATGCGAACTTGTATCTAGTTATACTATTTGGGTAGGTATGACGGTTTGCTAGAACCTAATCATATCTTATGGGATCATGTTTGAGCCCATTGCCAACTTAGTATAATCCTAGAGGGTCACACACAATAGAACGAATCTTTAAAAGGACTACATTGGAATTTTGGAAATTCTGGACATCCTGGGAAGTGGGCGACCGCACAGTATGGACTGGGCGGCCGCACAATTATCTTAGTTTTGTACCAGTTTTGCTTCAGATAGTTGTGCGGCCGCACAGAGGGTTTTGGGCGGCCGCACAGTACTGTCGGGTGGCAGATTCCTAATTTGATTAGGAAACGAATTTTGGACGGATTTTGACACAAGTTTCCTATTTGGAATAGGTCATGCTTGTGTATAAAAGACCAAATTCGGCCAGCACTCTATGCTAATGATTTTGTGAGTCTCAAAGAGTTTGAGAGAGGTTTATTTTGTTCCAAGACATTCTTGGTTGAAGAACAAAATAAAACACAAAATAAATTCCATATAGTTATTTTGATTGTGAAAAAGTGTTTCACAATTTGGTCTAGCAACCAAGATCAAAGAAGCTCCTTTGATATTCGTTCGAAGTGTGGATACCGCTAGAGGTGAAAATCATCATCTTCAAAGTTCGTGTTCAAAGCTTTGTGATCGTGATCAAGTCTTCAAACCTCCACCAAAGACCAAGAGAATTTGATAGCCATCAAGGGTTAGTTTTATCCTTTATTCTTATGTTGTATTTGATTTAATCATAGGAACGGATCCATGGCTTTGGGTTTCAAAATTTTAAATGCTAAATTCCGCTGCGCATGTTTGATCGAAACCCAACAAAATATTTAAATAAATAATAATTTAAATAAATAATTAAGCAAATAAATAAATAATAACTATTTATTACTAATAAAATAGAGCCTAGATTTTGGGTCGTGACAATAATTTAATTGGGCTAAGATCCAACTTTAATTTAACTTTTGAGTCCGCGGAGGCGGACCACTCAAAAACTAAATTAATTAGGTAGACAATCATGTCAATCATATCCCATATGATTCTTAGATCCTTTTTATGAGATTCTTTGAGAAATCCGATTTCAAAAAGCATGTTTAATCTCATCTTTTGCCTAGGCCCAAAACTGTTTTGACGCCTAATTAAGTCCGACCATTTTAAACGCATAGGAACCATTCAATTTAACGCACCTTGCGGAGGCAAGCCCACATTAAATTAATGAACCTCATCTTGCTCATATATGAATAAAATCAATGCACTTCGCGGAGGCGAACCCACATCAAATTCACCCATATATAAACAAGTGTTTTAATCAAGGCATGGCAAAGAAGGACTTAAAACTTTCTTTGAAGGTTCATCACATATAGCATATAACACATTTATGAGCACATAATATAAACATGTTACACATCAAGTTTAGCCACTAAACTAATCTCTATTAATTTAAGCATGATATTTATGTGTCATTAGTTTCTCTATAATTATGAGGATGAGACTATTTCAACTTTGGTTATTATCTCCAAATCAAGACAACAAGAAGTGCGGTCGAACTAAGCCATTAGGCAACCACAATCCCGCACTAATTCAAGAAACCAGGAAAGTAGTCCATGTGGCCGAAACTAAGCAATAGATGGTCTCGATGAACGTAGGCCAATTGCATTCACAATTCCACATGGATCTCCAATCATTGAATCAAGAACTTTGTTTCTCAATTTTAGCAATTATGAACTCTTCATAATTCTAACTTCGTTTTATCTTTGAAACTTTGATTGCGATCAATTTTGGGAAACACAATCTCGATGAACGCAGATTAGCCATCCAAAACTTGAACCAATCTAGGAATCACAAGACTAAAACAAATAGGAAATTCAAACCCCAAAATCCACACACAAACCAACTACCCAAAACCCATTCCAGATCAACAAGTCTGGACTGGTTCTGCTACTGGTTTTGTTGAATTTATCGAAAATTCCATATTCAGATTTTAACCAAAATCGGAACAAATTTTGACCACCGAGCGCCCGCCTGCAAAGGACCAGGCGCCCGCTTGAATGGCCAGAATAGTATAAAATTTTAAAGTTCGAAAATTTTGTCTCAAAATTATTTTTCCTTGATTATTAAAACTTTGATCCAATCAAAAATCAATAATCGAAATAATTCAGAATCCACCATAATTTTTATTGCGATTGAATCGTGCGATTAAAGTTGCAAAACAATAAACCACATAAAATCACAAAACACATAAGCATCATATATTCCAATATTCATATCATGCAAGGTACATAAACAATGTATATACACACAACATGATCCAAGTATTGAATTAATCAACATGAACAGGGCTCTGATACCACTGTTGGGTTTCCAAGTAACATGCGCAGCGGAAAATAGCAATTTAAAATTTTGAAACCCAAAGCCCATAGATCCGTTCGTATGATTAAATCAAATACAATAACATGAATATAGAATAAAACTAACCCTTGATGGCTATCAAATTTTCTCTTGGTCTTTGGTGGAGATTTGAAGACTTGATCACGATCACAAAGCTTGAACACGAACTTTTAAGATGATGATTTTCACCCTCTAGCGGTATCCACACTTCGAACGAATATCAAAGGAGCTTATTTGATCTTGGTTGCTAGACCAATATTATGAAACAAACTTTCACAATATAATAAAGAACTATATGGAATTTATTTGTGAATTATTTTGTTCCTCAATCAATGATATCTTAGAACAAAATAAAATCTCTCTCAAACTCTTTGAGACTCACAAAAAGCACTTGTCAATATGGTCTGGCCGAATTGGGTTTTTTATACACAATTAAGACCTATTCCAAATAGGAATCTTGTGCCAAAAACCTTTCCTAATCGAATTAGGAAATTTCCAATTCGGCATACCGGGCGCCCGCCTGGTCCTACCCAGGCGCCCGCTTGTTTGGACAGAAAGTCCAATTCTTTTCCGGCTTGTTCAGGCGCCCGCCTGGTGCAACCCAAGCGCCCGCTTGGTTGACCAGGAGGCCCAGAACTTTCCAGAAATTCCTTGGAAGTCCTCCGACCCTAAATGCCAATATAGTCCTTTTATTTAAGATTCGTTCTATTGTGTGTGACCCTCTAGGATTATACTAAGTTGGCAATGGGCTCAAACATGATCCCATAAGATATGATTAGGTTCTAGCAAACCGTCATACCTACCCAAATAGTATAACTAGATACAAGTTCGCATTCCTTTAGAATATGTCACAATCCCTTTGTCCACGATGTCATTGAACACAAGTCATGGTCAAACAGTCAACTTGTTTTGTTCAATACTTTCTCGATTCCGAATGTGTTGATAATTCAAATGCTATTGATCCAATCAATCCATTTGAGTCCGTCCGAACATTTCATCAACATCATTCCTTCGAGGGGCCCAAGCTTGACATCTCTCTGTGGAGGGACAAATCCATTTAGCTTATTATTCTTCCCAACGGGATTCCGATTATGCCAATCATACCCTTTATAACTACCGTGTTAAGATAGCGTTTGAATATGTCAAACATAATGTTCATCAAGTGGAAGACTATAATAACTTCATGTCTAAGGATTCAAATGACATAACTAATATGAGGTATATGTTCGACATAGACCATGACATAAATCTCATACAGCGGGTCATGTCCAGTACCTTGTTCCAAACAAGTACCCATAAATCTAACATGATCATCCCATGATCATTTAGCCTTTATACTAGTGCTTAATAAGTTCTAGGGACGGGGATTATTATAAGTAAACATGAACAACAATAATAATCAAAACATCTCTTTATTGATATGAAATAAATGATAACAATTACAACGTTTATTAAACGTGCCTAGGGCACCACTACCAACATCTACACCCCCCCAAAAGGGGTCAAACCCGTCTCCCTCAATAAGTCAAAATCTCGTTTGTGTTGGGTCCCCGCCTTACTCAAAGCATGGCTTTTCAAGATTCTTCCCGCAGTACCCTTACGGCTTGTCGGCCGATTTTTGCTATAGGGAGAAATGGAAGCCCGCTTTGGAAACATTGAAAGAGCTATTGGTGCCGTGCAGCAAGTAATGAGAAGATTGGAGTACGAACAGGGTCGATTTCTAGGGATCATTGCTAGGATGCAAAAAGAGCAAACTCCAAACCTAGAAGGAGAAGTTGAGAAGATGTGGGTCAAAATGGTGCACCCTTGCCTTCGCGAGCTCCTAAAAGATTGGGAAAATGATTGGCATCAGGAAAGGAAAAGTGTGAGGTATGAATTGGACTCACGAAGCCGTATTCAGCAGGAAGACATGAGGAACATCCAAGCTTGCATGCACACAGTGGTGGATGCAATCCGAGATATCAGGGCCTACCTCAGAAATCATCCACACTTGAAAAGTCCCCCCACCAGGCCCGTCTCAAACAACCCCTCCTTTATTGCTCCAGTCAATGCCCAAATGACTACGGGACGTCGGGGAAGTCTACCTCCCCAAAACCAAATCCCGAACGGAGGCCTGCCACCAAGAAATAGCCAACCTCACCCCATAGCCCCCAAACCCTCTCACGTCAAAGGGCCGCCCCATACCGCCTCTTTCGCGAGCTGGGAACCCCAAGAGCCTCGCTACTTGATCAATTGCTCAAAGAAGGGAAAATCACATTACTTGACCCAACTGTGATCTCATCCGAGCATCCCAGCCAACGGTCCGATGAAACTCAATTTTGCCGCTATCACCAAGGGTTAGGACACTCCACCGGGGCGTGTGATGCCTTGAAAGACAGAATCCAAGCACTCATCGATGAGTGTGTCATTACCAAGCAAGGAGACAAATGTGTTTGAATTGGAGATGTAAGGTGGTGGAAGAAGAAAAAGAAAATGGGAGTGGTCTAGCATTGTAGGTTCTAGAGAGTCCTTAAAAAAAGTCCATTGTGGACAAAGTCTTTTATTTTTTTATGAAAAGCCCTGCGAGGCAATGTTATGTGAAAAACCACAGAGTTAGGCATGGTCAGGACAGTGAATAGTAGAATGATCGAGTCAATAGAGTCAACAGTTGAGTCTATGTTTGTAAAGATTGAATCTCCCATGAAATGAATCACTTTTACTTCTATTCTCTCTAGACTTGAGGCATTATCTTGTAACTCTCGAAACTGCTTTGATTAGCATTGACAAATGATTGCTATATCCCCAAAATGATAATTTGACTCCCAAACATAATAGTCAACGACGACTCATTCAAGGATGAACAAACCCAAACGTAAAAGAGTACAAAATACAAACAATTAATCTTGATATGAATGAATGTTGTGATCAATTGTCATGAAGAAAACCATTAATGGTAAGTCTTCCCTCATACACTTCCCCCATACACTTCCCCGATACACAACCTAATACACCTTTCTGAAACAAACTCCTGATGCACATCGAAGGTATCCCGAGACAGTGAAGAGGTGAGGACGTTGTTGCTCAACTGCCAAGATGCAACTGTGATTGCACGTGTGCAACCAAGCAAAGGGCTTCCCAGATCTTCGAAATCAAAGATACAAAGGAGCCAATGCCCAAGAAAGCAAGCTAGGGCCGATAATTACCTCCTCCCCTTTAAAAAAAAACAAAAAGGAGGAAAGGAAATGACAAGAGGAAATGCTTGCCTTAAGAGACCCATTCACACCAAAGAGGGTTCATCCCAAGAGGCCCATCTCAAAGAGATCACCGCAAAGCGTAAATGAGCAACAATGTACCCCGAGACGACATCAAAAGAAAGCCAACTTCAGCAAAAGACGGCCTCAAGGCCGAACTACGGCGACCTGAGCTCCTCACATTGAGGGGAACGTAGGCAATCTTCGGGTCCGGTCATAGCATGAAATGAATCCATCAAACCTCGGTCCTCCCAAAATGACCCGGTTCTCTTCCCTTGGTCCCTTCAATGACCAATTTCCCAGATAATGACCAATCTCTCCTAAACACACCTCGATCTTGCCATTGATCGAATCTGAATCTCAAATGATCACAAAATTTATGCATGTTAAGCCTAATTGCTTGAATTTTGACCTAATGCTGGACATGGTTCATTCGAGCAATCATTTTGATGACGTTAACTAACTCCGACTTCGAATGCCTCGACAAGTATTCTTTTCCACATCTTAGGAAAGAGCCAAACACTTGAATTTCTATCCATAGGCTTCCTTCCTAGAAAAGGGACTCACTCCTGTAAATGCCTATGTGTGTCTACTAGTGTGAGCAAGCGGGATTTGCTCTTGTCCGTGTCAGAGTCAACTATTGCTCCTGTCTGTGTCAGAAGTCGTCTAGGCCACTCCTATAAGGAGAAGAGGGTGGGAAATGTGAGAAAGGGAAAAGTAATATGGTTGGATGCTTGAGGAGAAGAAACCCGTGAGAAGAGCGAACCGCGTTCCGAACAGGGGAAGATGCGCACCCAAAAGGAAAGGGCGAAACCCAAGGAGTAGTTTCCGGGAAAAGGCAAAACACTGGGGCTGGCAAGCCATGACTGCGAAACCCAAGGAGTAGTTCCCGGCAAAGTTAAAGCACTGGGGCTGGAAAGCCATAATCGTGAGATGGAAGGGCCAACGAAGAGTCATGCTTTGGATAAAACGGTTCGAGTCAAATAAGGTCTCCCATCTGTCAAAATTCCCTAAAAGTCCTCAGAAACCTTGGTCAAAAAGTCAACCATGCTTGTATGATCCGTACGGCTGGTTTTTCCCTGTAAAAAAAAAATAAAAAAAAATCATATCAGTAGCCTGTATCAGCTGATTTCCCTCGAGTGAAATTCATTTTCACTTGTCCGAAACCTGTCAGACATGTGTCAAACTTCGCACGATTGAGTCCAAACACATCTCGGGAATCCCCGACGGTCCAGAAATGACCACGAAGCCCTCTCGAGGCCCAAGCTATGCATAATTGGTGAATTTACAAATAAAATGACAATGTTTTAAACAACCAAAGATAACAAATTTTTATACATGGTTTCGAATAAAACAAACCGAAAGAAAAATTGTTCACATAGGTACATCCTAATTAGAATCTGGGTAAGGATCCTCCGGAGACGAGTGAACCCTCTCCAAGGGGCGAGATGGATACATGTTGGGGTCGAAGAAGAAGATGGACTACGCCAAGCTCGAGCCTTCACCCGAAGAGGATTGGCCCGGAAAGAAGGAAGGAAGAACTTGGGAATGAGGACCGGGGTGTCTGATCGGTTGGGGCTCTACACGCTCCAAGGCCAAATGAGCAAAAGGATTCGGGGCGAGCTCGTGAAAGCCGAGGTCACGGAGAGAATCCCGAATGGCCTCCAAATCAGCTCCACCTAAGGTATGGCGATGGACAAAGGATGGGGGAAGCTCTACGCTCGAGGCCCGTCGGAAAGACCTCTCCCCACCACTCACCGAATTTCTGCCTGGCGTGAATCGTGATTCAGCCCGAGGCCCCTTGGAGGAGCGCCCAACAAACCTCTTCAGCCACCTTTTGGCCCGTTTCATGAGGGAGGGTTTATCCAACAAAGCCCGCGCCGTAACCTGCACAGGGAAATTAAACGGTTCAGTGGAAGAGATAGGGATATGGGATGAGTGAGTGTGAGAGAAAGGAATGAAAACATACCACGCCCTCAGGAGCATCCTCAGGTGGGGCCCCCTCTCCAGCCATGGATGTGGCCACCATGTGGACCCGACCATCTAAATATATGAATGAGAGGTCCTGCCACATCGGAGGAGCCACCCCAGAAGCCACTACCTGCGGTGACCTCAGCTTCCGGGCCACGGAGCGTCCATACGACTCGTCGATAATGAAATCAGTGGCGCTCACTCCCATAAGATAGGGGTCATCCCTTCGTTCAATCATAAATATGGATTCAAGAGGATCAACGGGAGCCCTCTGCATAAGCTCGAGCCTGTGCTGCCAGAGAACTCTCTCCCCTAAATAGAAGGCCTCTCCTCGGAACCCCACCAGGAGCCTCCTCTCCCGTGTGACCCGCAGGGCCTCAGATAGGTCAACGCCTAGCCCTTGCCCCTCATACCTCGACCAAGGAAAGAGGTTGAGTTCGGCCGGCATGGCGCCCCTCAGTACTGCCCGAACGTCGGCATGGTGAATGGAGACACGCCCTTTGGACCCCGACTTCTTTCGGGCCTCTCGAGCCCAACAGACCATAGCTGAGAATGTAATAGCGGGATCAACGGTCAGCTCCCACGGATAGCCACCGAAGATCTCATAGTACCAAGCCTGAAAGGAAAATGGCAAGGGAAACGTTAAGATGCCGAAAACTGGAAAAAGAGAATGAGAAGGAGAAAACAGATTGAGGGAAAGGAAAGAATCTACCTCTAGGGCAAAATGGAAGCAAGCCAAGGACTTACTTGCTTTCCGGCTAAACTTGTCAAGCTCCATATACAGCTCGGCCAACCCAGCCTCTCCACAAGCAATACTCTGGATGGTCTCAGGAGTAGTCAATGACCCGAGGAGAGGGAACATGCAGGTAGTGTCGGCGTTGGCGAAGAGGGTGTTACTGAGAAGGAGCCACACATAAGCTCGTCCGAGCTACTCTGCGGTCACCAAGCCCGCCAAATATTCTAGGATCCTATCCCAAATGGCCCGCTCAACAGCCTGCACCGTGATTCCCAAGCCCTTGGTAGGGCCCGAGAAGCCAATAAGTGCCTGGATGTCTGGGGACGAGAGTCGATCGGTCCAGATAACAGGCCCGCCACTAAAGGAAAGCCCGGTGATGGCAAAAAAGTCGGCAGGGGTCACGGTCACCTCCCTCCAGCTCAAATGGAATGTGTGGGTGGTATCCCACTAATTCTCGCCCAAAGCAGTAATGAGCCCAAGACTCCTGTTAGTGCTCGCCAGCTGGCCCACAGCATGAATGAATGGCACTAGGCCGGTGCCCTCTACCCAATCTCTCGGACCAGGCTCGTCGCCCACATCCACGGGCATAGCCTCCCACAGGGAGCAACACATGTCGGGAGATCCCCGAGATTTGGGATCACCGCCCTACAGGTAAACACAGCAAAGGTATTAATAATACAGATTTAAAATACCAATGCATGTGATAAATGAATGTGATGAGTAAATCATGTGTATAAAATGTTTTCTCCCTTTTCAAATTGCGATAAGCGTTTGAGGGCGCGTGTGTATAAAATGTGTTCTCCATTTTCAAATTGCGATAAGCGTTTGAGGGCGTGTGTTTATAAAATGTTTTCTCCTTTTTCAAATTACGATAAGCGTTTAGGTGTGTGTTTGAAGAAAATGTTTTCTCCCTTTTAAAATTGCGATAAGCGTTTGAGGGTGTGTGTATAAAATGTTTTCTCCCTTTTCAAATTGCGATAAGCGTTTGAGGGTGTGTGTATAAAATGTTTTCTCCGTTTTCAAATTGCGATAAGCGTTTGAGGGTGTGTGTATAAAATGTTTTCTCCCCTTTTCAAATTGCGATAAGCGTTTGGGGGTGTGTTTGAAAAATGTGTTTTCTCCCTTTTCAAATTGCGATAAGCATTTGAGGGTGTGTGTATAAAATGTTTTCTCCCTTTTCAAATTGAGATAAGCGTTTGGGGGTGTGTTTATATAGGGAATGTGCAAAGTTTTGTTTAGAAAGGTGTTATCCTGTCCCAAAAAAAAAAAAAAAAACCCGTCCCCATTCTAAGACTTAGTGTCCCGAACCTTCATTAAAATGCGACAACTTGTCCCAGGAAATACTAGCACGCACTTGAATGTGTCAAAATGACTAGTCGAGCCTTAGGTACAAGTAGTTTATACACAACGCACTTCGATTTTGGGAAGTATAGATAGGCATGTCCAAATGACGCAATGGGCACGTTCTCACGTCCCTAGTGATCCCAACGACACAAAAATGAGGCTAATTTCATGAAATTGTGTCAAGAAATGCAAAGATCTCAAATAGCATGAACGTAGGCCCTAAGACTAGGGAATGCACAAAATGCTCAAATTGGACATGAATCGAGTAGGAAAGGATGATTACCGCTCGTTCGTAACATAGATGGACGTCGGGAGACTTGTAGAAACCCGCTCCCACTTCATTTAAGGCAATATGGTAGCCCCAGAAATTCTGGACCATGTCAAGCCTTCTATCCGCTCCCCTTGGGTAACCTCTTCTTGCCCGAGCATCCATCAGCAAACCTAGAACGAATTAGGTAGAAATTTCAGGAAAAGGGTGAAGTTATGCTCTCGAAAATCGCCTCTCCTTCTCTGATTTTCGGCCTGAGTTTTGAAATGTGCAGCAACCATCTGTATGGCTGATGTTTTTGAAAAAGAAGGAGACGCCTCCTTAAGCCGTACGCTGGTTGGGGCGAGAGGAAATCTCAGCCCATAATTTACACTTTGGCCCCTAGCGCCTTAAACATTGGTTTCCCCCAGGTTTCTGAAATAGAAATTAGGCCCCCTCCCTTTAAAAAAACGTCTAAAATGCCCTTACAGCTTGAATTGAACCTAGAAAAATTAGGTTCCCAATGAAAATGAAATCGGGCAGTCCCTAGATGGACGTAAGACCAGCTCTTTGATTTGACCCGGCCGTACTTCGTAAGCCCAGGTTGAAAATGTGATTTAGCCCAGCCGTACTTCGTAAGCCCAGGTTAAGAATGTAATTTGACCCGCCGTACTTCGTAAGCCCAGGTTAAGAAAGTGATTTAACCCGGCCGTACATCGTAAGCCCAGGTTAAGAATGTGATTTACCCCGGCCGTACTTCGTAAGCCCAGGTTAAGAATGTAATTTGACCCGGCCGCACTTCGTAAGCCAAGGTTGAAAATGTTAAATTAGCCCGGCCGTACTTCGTAAGCCTAGGTTAAGAATGTGATTTAACCCGGCCGTACTTCGTAAGCCCAGGTTAAGAATGTAATTACCCGGGCCGTACTTCGTAAGCCCAGGTTGAAAATGTGAAATTAGTCCGGCCGTACTTCGTAAGCCCAGGTTGAAAATGTGAAATTAGTCCGGCCGTACTTCGTAAGCCCAGGTTGAAAATGTGATTTATCCCGGCCGTACTTCGTAAGCCCATGTTAAGAATCTAATTTGACCTGGCCGTACTTCGTAAGCCCAGGTTAAGAATGTGATTTAGCCCGGCCGTACTTTGTAAGCCCAGGTTAAGAATGTAATTTGACCCGGCCGTACTTCGTAAGCCCAGGTTGAAAATGTGAAATTAGCCCGGCCGTACTTCGTAAGCCCAGGTTAAGAATGTGATTTAACCCGGCCGTACATCGTAAGCCCAGGTTAAGAATGTGAATTAACCCGGCCGTACTTCGTAAGCCCAGGTTAAGAAGGTTAAGAATGTGATTTAACCCGATCGTACTTCGTAAGCCCATGTTAAGAATGTGATTTAGCCCGGCCGTACTTCATAAGCCCAGGTTAAGAATGTAATTAGCCCGGCCGTACTTCGTAAGCCCAGGTTAAGAATGTAATTTGACCCGGCCGTACATCGTAAGCCCAGGGTGAAAATGTGAAATTAGCCCGGCCGTACTTCGTAAGCCCAGGTTAAGAATGTGATTTAACCCGGCCGTCCTTCGTAAGCCCAGGTTAAGAATGTGATTTAGCCCGGCCGTACTTCATAATCCCAGGTTAAGAATGTAATTAGCCCGGCCGTACTTCGTAAGCCCAGGTTGAAAATGTGAAATTAGCCCGGCCATACTTCGTAAGCCCAGGTTGAAAATGTGATTTAGCCCGACCGTACTTCGTAAGCCCAGGTTAAGAATGTAATTTGAACCGGCCGTACTTCGTAAGCCCAGGTTGAAAATGTGATTTAGCGCGGCCGTACTTCATAAGCCCAAGTTAAGAATGTAATTTAACCCGGCCGTACTTCGTAAGCACAAGTTGAAAATGTGAAATTTGCCCGGCCGTACTTCGTAAGCCCAGGTTAAGAATGTGATTTAGCCCGGTCGTACTTCGTAATCCTAGGTTGAAAATGTGATTTAGCCCAGACGTACTTCGTAAGCCCAGGTTAAGAATGTGATTTAATCCGGCCGTACTTCGTAAGCCCAGGTTAAGAATGAGATTTAGCCCGGCCGTACTTCGTAAGCCCAGGTTAAGAATGTGATTTAACCCGGCCGTACTTCGTTAGCTCAGGTTAAGAATGTGATTTGACCCGGCCGTACTTCATAAGCCCAAGTTAAGAATGTAATTTGACCCGGCTGTACTTCGTAAGCCCAGGTTGAAAATGTGAAATTAACCCGGCTGTACTTCGTAAGTCCAGGTGAAGAATGTGATTTAACCCGGCCGTACTTCGTAAGCCCAGGTTAAGAATGTGATTTAGCCCGGCCGTACTTCATAAGCCCATGTTAATAATGTAATTATCCTGGCCGTACTTCGTAAGCCCATTTTGAAAATGTGAAATTAGCCCGGCCGTACTTCTTAAGCCCAGGTAGAAAATGTGATTTAGCCCGGCCGTACTTCGTAAGCCCAGGTTGAAAATGTGATTTAGCCCGGCCGTACTTCGTAAGCCCAGGTTAAGAATGTAATTTAACCTGGCCTTACTTCGTAAGCCCAGGTTGAAAATGTGAAATTAGCCCGGCCGTACTTCGTAAGCCCAGGTTAAAAATGTGATTTAGCCCGGCCGTACTTCGTAAGCCCAGGTTGAAAATGTAATTTAGCCCGGCCGTACTTCGTAAGCCCAGGTTAAGAATGTGATTTAACCCGGCCGTACTTCGTAAGCCCAGGTTAAGAATGTGATTTAGCCCGGCCGTACTTCGTAAGCCCAGGTTGAAAATGTGAAATTAGCCCGGCCGTACTTCGTAAGCCCAGGTTAAGAATGTGATTTAACCCGGCCGTACTTCATAAGCCCAGGTTAAGAATGTGATTTGACCCGTCCGTACCTCATAAGACCAGGTTAAGAATGTAATTTGACCCAGCCGTACTTTGTAAGCCCAGGTTGAAAATGTGTAATTAGCCCGGCCGTACTTCGTAAGCCCAGGTTAAGAGTATGTAATTTAACCCGGCCGTACTTCGTAAGCCCAGGTTAAGAGTATGTAATTTAACCCGGCCTTGCTTCGTAAGTCCAGGTTAAGAGTTTGAATTTGGAAAGTTAACGTGGCCGTTCTTCGTAAGTCCAGCTAGAAATATGAAAATTGTCCTTTGGCCGTCCGGCGTGACGTAAGACCATTAGGTTTTGTGAGATTGTGTCCTTTGGTAGTCCGGAATGACATAAGTCCATTAGGCTCCATGAGATTCGTCCTTGGCCGTCTGGCATGATGTAAGACCATTGGATTTTGTTGACCCGGCCGTACTTCGTAAGTCCAGGGTAGAAAGTGAAATCGTGAAAGTCTCGGCCGTACCTCGTAAGTCCATGATGAAAGTTAAGATGTTATCGCCTCAGCAGCCCTTGGTAGGGCGTAAGACCAGTATAGTCATGTTAGGTCAAGAAAACCTTTGTCCCCGAGAGTGACTAGGTTAGGAAAACCTATCATTGTGACGGCAGTTCGGAGAGACGTAAGACCAGCCTTATAGTTGACCCTCCGTCATGAGATAAGTTGACCAGTTTGTGTAGTCGACCCTCCGTCATGAGATAAGTTGACCAGTTTTTGTAGTCGACCCTCCGCCATGAGATAAGTTGACCAGTTACCCTCGAGACGACCCTCTCCGATAGATCCAAGTCGATCGAGTGTAGCCTCTGAGCCATGCCCATTATTTGAGCCTCTGAGCCATGCCTATTCCTTGAGTCGACCCTCTCCGATAGAGCCAAGTCGACCAAGCCCGGCCTTTGAGCCATGCATGTCTAGGAAAAGATGAATGAATATCCACCTAAGGCCCATAGGTTTAAGTAGCCTTAAAATCTCTCACCCGAACTACGTTAGGCTTGATTCCCTCGAATAGGGATACGTAGGAATCCTATACATCTAGGTCCAGCCATAGAACAAATCGGCCAAGCCGTCCTCCCATCGGATTGGAATGCTTATAGGTTTGAGTAGCCTTAGAATCTCTCACCCAAATCGGCCAAGCCGTCCTCCCATCGGATTGGGATGCTTATAGGTTTGAGTAGCCTTAGAATCTCTCACCCAAATCGGCCAAGCCGTCCTCCCATCGGATTGGAATGCTTATAGGTTTGAGTAGCCTTAGAATCTCTCACCCAAATCGGCCAAGCCATCCTCCCATCGGATTGGGATGCTTATAGGTTTGAGTAGCCTTAGAATCTCTCACCCAAATCAGCCAAGCCGTCCTCCCATCGGATTGGAATGCTTATAGGTTTGAGTAGCCTTAGAATCTCTCACCCAAATCGGCCAAGCCGTCCTCCCATCGGATTGGGATGCTTATAGGTTTGAGTAGCCTTAGAATCTCTAACCCAAATCGGCCAAGCCGTACTCCCATCGAATTAGGATGCTTATAGGTTTGAGTAGCCTTGAAATCTCTCACCCAAATCGGCCAAGCCGTCCTCCCATCAGATTGGGATGCTTGTTTTGTCGACAACCCCGCTTTCTTCAAAAACGACGTTGCCGAAGGGCTCTGTAAGTACCCCAATCTGGATTGACCTACTTTAGAGGAATTCTTGGTACCATTTAGGGATAAACCAATAGGCCAGGACCTTGCTAGGATAAACCTGATATTCCAGGACTGAACTGGAATTAAACTTAGAAAAATCCAGAAGCTCGCCAAGTCGAGTCGTACGAATGGTTTGGGCGCATGAGGTCCCTAGCCGTACGGCTATGTTGGGCACCCTCAGCCTCTATAAATTGAACCCCATGCTGATCATTTCAGGGGGGAGAAAACGTTTTATGAGCTGAAACTCTGCCAGTTTGAGAGCAGAAAGTGAGTGATATATACATTTGAGTGAAAAGAGAGGAAGATAGGCCATAACCACAATAGGTGAAGCTTCCTTCTCCCCATCTTCTTCTTCATCTCAAACTCTCTTTTATCTTGGTTCATATTACTTGTTTATCTTGTATTATTTCTTCTTGTTCTTGCAAAGTCTTGTCCATTTCAAGCACTTTACATTTCTTGCAAGTCTTGTCCATTTTCAAGCACTATATCTATATATTATACAAGTCTTGGCCTTCCAAGCTATATATATTATGATTATATATGTATATGATCCAAATCATGAGGTGATTCAAGGTCCCCTTCACACCTAGTGTGTGATTTATGGGATAAAACCTAGGATGATCATGATTTGTTAAATTTCATGTTAATGTTGTTCTTGTTTGGCCATAAGAGTCATGATTGGGGGGATAAAGTTTCAATCTTTATCCTCCCAACCATGATCTAGCCATAAATCACCAAGTATGGGACATAAAGATTTGATCTTTATGTTATATTTTTGTCCCTAAGGGTTTAATCTTGTATAATAAGTCCATTTTGGTGGTAAAGTTTCAATCTTTATCCACCAAAATGGTCATTTTGGTCTAAATGACATGTTCATTAACTTTTCATAAATCTCTCCAATGATTGCCTTTGATCACACCTAAATCTTTGTTTTTGGGGTTCCTTTGATGATCAAAGTGCATAAGAATGAACTTTTCAAAGTTTTGTTGTTAATCATAAACTGGAAATTAACATTCCAGTCCAGTTTCAGCAAAGATACTCTGTTTTGACTGAAACTAGACTGTTTTATGATAAACTGTAAAAATGCCCTGGAGAGCCCTCCCCATCCGTACGGCTACTTTGGTCAGGGAGGGCATTTTCCAGTTTCTTCCTTTTCTGACTAGAAAGTTTACAAAATAAACCTTTTCTGTTAAATAATTAACTGGTTTTGCCAAAACAGTCAGTTTCTCCCATTTTGAAAACACACACACACACACACACACACATGCACTTTCGTTAACTAACATTAGGGAGACTCGGTCCTATCCGAGGCGACTTGGGTGACGTGAAACTCTTCCCAAGGCGTAACCTGACCTCCGAACTAATAGAATCTCTAACCTTTTCTTTTGTTGGGTTAAATAATTGACAAAAGTGGCGACTCCGTTATGTTTTGTGAGATAACCGTATTCGGATTTTTCGCCCCAAAATTAGTCGCAAACCTCCGCGTGGGGGCGGGATCCTTACACTTCCCTCTCCCGAATATTGATATGCTGGTAGACACCACCTCTAGCTTTGAGGTCAAGTCCTTTGTAGACTGTTTCGCCGGATACAATCAGATTAAGATGGCCGAGGAAGACCAAGAAAAGACCGCCTTCACTACCCCGTGGGGGACCTTTTGTTACACCGTGATGCCGTTTGGGTTAAGAAACGCTAGGGCTACCTACTAAAAGGACGCGACCACACTCTTCCATGATATGATCCATAAGGAGATAAATGGTGTATGTTGACGATATGATCATACATTCCAAGGGTACTGATGGATAGCATTTGACTGACTTGAAGAAGTTCTTCGATAGGCTAAGGAAGCACTCCATAGGGCTCAACCCTGCCAAGTGTACTTTTGGAGTCTCCCGTGGCAATGTTTTTGGATATATGGTTACTGAACGCAGCACTGAGGTTGACCCCCAAAAGATTAAGGCAATTATGGAGATGAACCCACCCCATACCCAAACAAAGGTGAAAGCTTTCATGGGATGGTTGCAATACATTAGCCGTTTCATAAACTAACTCACCCCCATATGTGAGCCCATCTTTAAGTTGTTAAGAAAGAATGCCGAGGTTGAATGGAATGATGAGTGCCAAATGGCTTTTGAGGAAATAAAATCCTACCTTACCCATCCACCTATCCTTCTCCCCCCCCCCCGCACAAAGATAAGCCTCTCCTTCTATACTTGACGGTAACCGACACATCGGTGGGAGACATATTAGCCCAAGAGAAGAAAGACTCGAAAGTCAAAAACACCATCTACTTTGTGAGCCGAAATTTGCAAGGAAGTAAGTTCAACTACTCCGCCATCGAAAAGACTTGTGCCGGGTTGGTATGGGTTGTAAGGAAGCTAAAGCATTACATGCAGTCGCATTCAATAAAGCTCATCTCCAGGATAGATCCCATCAAATTCTTGTTGGAAAAGCCGTCATTATCGATGAGACTTGTGTTAGTACCCGATCTGAAAATGAGTTTACCAGGGTTTTTCCAAATGTACAAGGACTTTATAAGAATTAGAAACCTTTCAAAGACTTGTCCCAGATTCCCAAAATATAGCTCAATGTACCAAAAATGACCAAAATAGGGTTTCTTTATCTCAGATAAAACCCTAGCTTGAAAATCACGTCAGCCAGGATACTTGGCCACGCGGCCACATCCATCCTTGGCCACCCGGCCACTTTCTCCCTTGGCCACGCGGCCACATCTGCCTCGGATGATCTCAACCGTCAGATCTCTCTGCTAGTTTCCTTTATAAAGGGCCCCTAGCCTCATAAATTGATATCGGTGAATCATCCGAATTTTGATCAAGTTTAGGCTCCCTAAGTGACGAAAATACTCTCTAATCATGGCATTCAAGCATCCAAGAGCACTCTTGAAGTTCCTAAGAAGATCCAAGTTTATTATTTCTTGCCAACATATGTAAGTTTTCTAACTTTTCTTCATGTTCTTGCCATTTTCTTAGTATAGATCCATACTATTCATGTTATTAGCATGTTTATTCATATCTTCTTCATATTATTCATATGTTCATAATATGTTATTCGCATGTTCTTCATGTTTTTAGATTAAAACCTTATTTATGCTAAATTTAGGGTTGAGATCTTCATGTTAATGTGTTATTTCATAGCCGCCGATGATCTAGGGTTTATCAACCCGAACATGATCTAGGAACTATTTCTAAACCCTAATCTTTAGGTAATTCCCCCCATCATTATGTATGATCCCGATTCTCCTGCCTATTCTAAATTCTTCTCGAACTACGCTGAATTGAGCTTCTCACATTGAGAAAAACGTAGGAAATATTCGGATCCGGTCTCTAAACACCGCACACAACCTACATCGCAACATGATAGAAAGACCGATCATTCAGGCGATAGGAGTGATAATGCTTAATATTCTTCTCTTATTGTAATTTGATCCCCGAACCCATTAACTTGCTTTTTCTCAATGTTTTGGCTAATTAAAACGGCGTGGCGACTCTCATATTTTTATGTTGCTATGAATATCTTCTCAATTTTAAACACACGTATTCACAGTGGCGACTCTACTGGGGACATGCTTTGAATCTGTTTCAAACTAAGTGGGTCGAACTTTCGTTACTATCATGATGTTCATTATTATTTATATTTATCTCTCGCTTGCATTACATGCGTACATACAAACATAAAAAACTTCCCTTTTTCTCCCTAAAAAGAATTAGTTTCTTGCCACACACTACCACTAGTCTGTGTCAGCACTGCACATAACCCTCATCACCCTCGGAGCATTTGATGTGCAAAAATTGGTGGTGCTATTGTCGCCCTCTTTCGAGACACTCGTTTCCTCCACTCACCGTGTACGCTTTGCGAGCGATGGGAGCCTTTATCTTACCCGTGTCAACCCACACATAGAGATTAGGACACTCCTTGGACCAAACAATTAGGTTGTAAATAATGCAAAGTTTTTCGTAAAAAAAAACATGCATTGCATCTAGAAGGCCTCTAGAGCCCTCCGGTTTCCATTGCTCATCCCTTGAACCATCTATCAAAACTCATCATCTTGACCTATATAGGTTACCTACCCATTACGTTTGACCCGTCTAGGTCTACCTATCATTGTGATCCATTTGGGTCAACCCTTTATCTCGACCTGCTTTGGTCAAAACCTTATCACCTTCGACCTCTTAGGTCAACCTTTGACCCCCTAGGTCAGCCTTATCCGCCTCTTAGGTCAACCTTTGACCCCTAGGTCAACCTTATCAACACCTGACCCCCCTAAGTCAACCTTATCATCTTTGACCTCTTAGGTAAACCTTTGACCCCCTAGGTCAACCTTATCAACCCTTGACCCTCTTAGGTCAACCTTTGATCCCCTGGGTCAACCCAATCACCTTTGACCTCTTAGGTCAACCTGACCCCCTAGGTCAACTTATCATCTTTTGACCCCCTAGGTCAACCTTATCACCTTTGACGTCTTAGGTCAACCATATTACCTTTGACCTCTTAGGTCAACCCTTTGACCCCCTAGGTCAACCTTACCACCTTTGACCTCTTAGGTAAACCTTATTACCTTCGACCTCTTAGGTCAACCCTTGACCCCCTAGGTCAACCTCTCCGCCTTTGGCCTCTTAGGTCAACCTTTGACCCCATAGGTCAACCTCTCTGCCTTTGGCCCTTCAGGTCAACCTTTGACCCCATAGGTTAACCCGATTACCTTTGACCTTATACCCATTTAGGTCAAACCATCATCTTGACCCGCTTAGGTTGTTACTTATCATACTTTACCCACCGTTGTCCTGACCAACCTAGGTCAACCTGTCTCGACCCGTCTAGGTCCGCACACCATCCTTTACCCGTCTAGGTCAACTTGTCCGTCTTAGGTTAAAACTACCCCTTCACCTTTGACCCATCTAAGTCAATCCTTGACTCGCTTAGGTTGACTTACCTATCTTGGATCCATCTAGGTCAATCTCCAACCTCCCTTGGTCAACCAACACTGAATAGGCCAACCAACCTACATTTGACCCGCCTAGGTAAAACCATGTCTGTCTCGCTTAAATCATCCCATACGTAACCCGCTAAAATCCGCTACCTTGATCCATTCACCATATAAGTCAATCTAACCCTTCTCATTTAGGTCGACCTATCCTTCACCCATCTAGGTCAATCCACCATTATCGACGCGTTCTAGCTTGAACCACCTCTCGTCCTATTTAGGTCAAACCTTAGGTCAAGTCCTACCCAACCCGATTAAGTCAAAACCAAATCCTATAGGTCTTCCTCACCTATGCTTGACCAAGGACCGAGTCTTCTCCCTCTTTTTGATCCTCAAAGGTCGCTCTTTATCTCAAAAATACCCAGACTTTACCAAATTGACCCTTGTGGTCATCTCTCACCTCTTTTTTTAAATCTAACTTGACTCGAACTACGGTGACTTGAGCCTCTTATTGTGTGGGACATCTACCTCATGGTAAGGGGAACGTAGGCAACTTCGGCCCATCAAACTTTCAATTTTTTGTCAAAAAGTGCATTTCAAAAATGTGGAGACCAACTCTTTCCCAAAAGTGATTTTATAACGATGCCTTGTCATTAATTATGAGACTAACTAAATGAAAAAAAATGCTTAATGCGCCTCAAATCACTACCGTAGGTCGCCTACATGTTGTCAAAATACTTCGAGATGGCCCTTGCCTGCGTGGCCGAAAAACTTGACTTCCAAGAGAAAAGGCACATAGAAGACTTGAAGATGATCATTGAAATGAGAAACATACGTCATGCCGAAGAATTTCACTTAGCGTTAGAAGCCCAAGAAAAGCGCCATAGGACGGAGATGGCTATAGCACTTGAGGAACAAGATACCCGTCACTCAAAGGAGAGATAAAGCATCTCTGAGAAGCTCAAAGAACTAGCCACGATAATCCAAGGTGGTGTTTGGGATCAATGAAAAGAGATATCCGACCATGCTAGAAAAAATCTCTCGTCAATTCACTTTAGATCACACCAAGGACGATGTAGACATTGATGAGGAGGACTACCGCAGTGTTAACAAGGAAAGCAATGCAAAGAGGCCACATCCCGACAACTCAAACCAACGCCGCCACGCACCCAAGGAATGTGGTTGGATATCAGAATGAACAAATTGGGGCTACCTCCTTTAAATAAATAATAAAAAAGGGGTCATTCAGTCTTCGTAGGTTCTAGAGTGTCCTTAGTCAAAAGTCCACCTTGAACGATTTTTGTTTCTTTGGTTAAAGTCCACCCCAGACTAGCCAGTTTAAATCTTTTAGTTCAAATAATAAAAGAGTCTTTATTTCTTTTCTCTCTAGACTTGAGACATAATCTTGCATAAGTCAATTCCATGAAAATTGTCTTATTCACCATTTTCACTTGATTGCTATATCTTTATATGATGAATTGATCTTAATTTTACTCATTAATGAAGACTCATTAAAAGGTAAATGGACCCGCAAACCATTCACATAACCAAGTAAAAAATTAATCTCAAGATAACAAATGCTTTGATCAATTGGGATGAACGAATCACTTTCTCTTCTCTCTACATTCTATACCCATACACTCTCTATATGCACTCCCCTGTGTACATCCTCCATGTACATTCTATCCACATAAATACCAACAATACACTCACCCCGTATGCATCCTTCACATACACTCTCTCCCTCTCCCATACACTATCCTCATACACCTCCCATCTCACCATTGGACCCCTTTTCCATATGTTCATGACAAAGAAATGGACTGCAGATGTTCATCGTCAAATAGACATCCATGCTGCCACAATTCAAGGGGTTGTTTGTTCCCTTCATGAGTACTACATGCCGATACACCGGGGCTATCCGTATTCCCTCACAAATGTAAAAGAAATGCACGGAGTTGTTCATTCCATTCATAGGTGCCACGTGACAATTCGATGGAGCTCTACCGGTGAAAATCAAGGGGCTATGATTTCCCCCCGCCAGTAAAAGTCTGCTTGAACTATAAGGAAGCTACCACGCAATCGGCAAAAACGAAAGAAAACTAGGGGCTCGTCTTGCCCAATGTTTCATGTACAAATATAGAAGAAAAGCTCGCTAGGTTGAAACCAAAAAAGGCGACCAAGGCAAAAATTAGAGCATTGCACAAAAAAGAAGCCCGCTAGGTTGAAAACCCGAAAGGGTGGCCTAGGCAAAAATAAGGGTGTGTACAAAGAGATAAAATTAAAAAATAGAAAAATAGAAGGGCTATCACCTTGGAAAAGTAGGAGAACGTAGGCAACCTCTGAGTCCGGTCCAAAATATACACAACCCACCTCGTAGCCAATCTTGTTTCTCTTCTCTCTTCCCCCATATTTCAAAACATCTGGTTTCTTCACTCACAATTGATCAAAACATTTATTATTCTGAGACTACTTGTGCACCTATTAATCAGAACTCATTAATCAATCAATGAGGTCCATTCTCGAGCAATCAAATGAGAATTTTGAATAAAACAATTTTCAAATGTCTCACAAGTCTTCTTTTCTAGAATCTAGGAAGAGCCAAACACTTACTTTCTGTCAAGCAGGGGCTTCCTTCCAATGATACACAGACCTCTCATAAGTTTTCCAAGGAGTCGATATACGAGCACTCTCGCTCTCTCTCTTTCTCTTTCTAAAATGCCCCTGCATGTTTTCAAACAATTCTGTTTTAGTCGACTAAATGAAATTCTGTTTTTATTCGACTGAATGATTTCAAAAAAAATGACGCAAAAGAGATGCCCGCTAGATTGAAAACACGCAAGGGCGGTCTAGGCAGAAAAAAAGGGTGCGTCTTAAAAGAGGTAGTATAGCCTGCTCTGCGCCCTCATCAAACTAGGGCTTCCCTAACAAAAAAGGACTGACTATATGGCTTCTCAAAGAATACTAGGGCTTCAACAAAGCACATACTTAGAAGAAGGGCATCCCTCATCATCAAGCTCGACGTAGAGTTTCTCAAAGGAGGGAGGATACCCGCTCACCAAACTAGAGTGTCCCCACAGAATGGGTCAACTATGTAGAACACCGGAGTATCAAGGGCATCCCTCATCGTCAAGCTCGGCACATGACGAGTTCTTTGAATTCATTAGAATCGTAATTAATTATAAGGCATCTTTATAAAATTATAACACTTTCAAACGTTTTCTCTTCCCCGACACTTTGTTTATAAACCCGAACTCTCGGTCTCTATAAAATTGTAAAAACATCCTCGGTCCATCTAAGACCCATCTCTGTGATTCTTGAACCGACTCGGTCCTTTCCCCTATTTCTTATGCTTTAGGGAACCCCTAGGACTAAACCCTCACTCTCTAGGTCCCAACTTACCTGATTCAAAACCTTAGGTCCCGAGCCTATCCGGTCAGTCTTACCTAGGTTACACCATAACTCTTTAGGTCCTGAACCTACCCGGTGAGTCTTACCTAGGTTACACCATAACCCCTTAGCTCGACCCTCTACAAGTTCCTAGCGTGACTCCTGAGGCCTCAAACTGGCTCTATCCAAAACCTCAAACCTTAAAATGGTCTACCAAACCCAAATCCTTAGAGTGACCCATTAGGTCCTGAACCTACCGGTCCCGAGCCTACTCGATCTCCTAGATCTCAAACCTACCAACACATACTCGTTCTTACCCTGTCTAAGCCATGGCTCTCTTATCCTCTTAGGTCCAACCTCTTAGGACTACACAGTCTAATATATTGAACGATCCCTTAGATCCCAAGCCCATTCAAGTCTACCAAACACCTACCTTTTAGGTCTCTAGTATATCCGACCCACACCTTAGGTCTCAACCATTTAGATCACAAGACTGTCTACCCTCTAGGTCTATAACCTTAGATCTCGGCCCTTAAAACTCTTTAGTTCCAAAGCCTGCTTGGTCCGACCAACTAAATCTATGTCGTCCATACCTCCTGGGTCTAAACCCCTCTACCAACCTGGTGTCACCCATTAGCCTTAAGAGACTACCTAGTCTGACCTTCAACCCCTTAGGTGTCTAACCTACGTAATCCAAGTCAAATCCAAACGTCGAATCTATACGATCCTCTCCTTAAACTCTATGAATCTTAAACCTCGCTCCCCTAACGATTTTAAACCTTGAACATGCTCAAAACACATAGGATCTCCTGCGTACCGTGCCATGCCATAGAGATCTCAAAACCCATCCGGTCAAAACCCGTGTTCGTAACACCTTTGGTCCCATCCCTAACCTACCTTCGTAATTGCCAAACGAGCTTGGTCACGCGCATGACCTCTAAGACAAACATAGGTCCTAAGCATACCCAATCCTATTAGGTACCTATTATACTCGAGCAAAGTCTTTGAGACTCAATTCCTGTCCTAAGCGCCAACATGGTCACATCTCCAAATCCATTCCCGCACCTAAGGCTTGCACTTAGCCTAAACTCTCAACATTTCAGGTTCCAAACCCGCCATGTATACCATAAACCCTTAACCCTTTAGGTACTAGGATCAGCCAAATCCCAATCCATTGTTCTTTGGCCCGACCACAAACTGGCCTGGTCTTGATCCATAACGCGACCCTTTAGGATAAAAAACTTACCCGCCTGAAAAACTTATGTCCTAAGTCTACCCTTTTTAGCCTTTGAGAGCTGCTGAATCTCACACCTGCCATTCCATTAGGCCCTAGTCTCCTTACCACCTGTTTGAGTCTTACCCTAGATAAGACCTAGCACTCTAGTATGGTTTACTTAAGCCTAGGTCTAACCTATCAAGCCTACCTATCCTTGAGGTATCAAGCTCACCTGCCCCAAACCATAACACTCTTAGACCTCGAACTTTCCTAGTCTAAACCAAGACCAACCTTCAAACAATTTCGGCCTCCAAACCCTAGCTGTGAGCCTAGGAAGTCGCATCCTCGTCAAACCCTAGCCATGAGCCTAGGAAGTCGCATTCTACCCAAACCCTAGCCTCAAGCCTAGGAAGTTGCATTCTCTCCAAACCCTAGCCTCAAGCCTAGGAAGTCGCATCCTCGTCGAACCCTAGCTGTGAGCCTAGGAAGTCGCATTCTACCCAAACCCTAGCCTCAAGCCTAGGAAGTTGCATTCTCTCCAAACCCTAGCCTCAAGCCTAGGAAGGCGAATTCTCCCCAAACCCTAGCCTCAAGCCTAGGAAGTCGAATTCTCTCCAAACCCTAGCCTTAAGCCTAGGAAACCACATCATCCTCTCTAACCTGAGCTTCAAGTTCTAGGAAATTTCCAAATCCCTATATACAACATCCTTTCCAGACTCCTGAAACCCTAGCCTAAATCCTAGGTCACAACGCTCATTTCCAAGCCATAGTCACCAATCCCAGAAAATGGTGAACTCTATCATTAACCTCAACCTCAAAGCCCTAGCACTAAGCCTAGGATACAATACTCCCCTCATACTTAACAAACTCCAATCCCTAGTCCGTAATCCTAGGAAACCCACGTTAGTTCCAACACATAATCTCAAGCCTTAAGAAACTATAACATCTTTGGCATCCATATCTCAAGACAAGGAGATTACCATCTTTATTATCCATTTTTTTCCTTAAAAAGCCTCAGGTCCTACCCCTAGGCAACCAAGCAAAATGTCCCTTACCTAATGCCTTGGTCTCAAATGGCTCGTAGCCTCATATTATGCATTCCCTCCTAATTTAGGATAAGTGGAACCCAAACACTATGCTTCCCGTATTATCAACTCCCCGAGAGTCCATCCCTTTTGCAATTCTCCGAGAGTCCATCGCTTTTGTGACACCTTAAGAGTCCATCCCTTTTGTGACTCCCCGATAGTCCATCGCTTTCGCGACTCCCCGAGAGTCCGTCGCCTTTGTGACTCCCCTAGAGTCTATCACCTTTGCGACTCCCCGAGAGTCCATCACCTTTGTGACTCCCTTAAGAGTTCATCACCTTCGTGACTCCCTGAGAGTTCATCCCTTTTTGCAACTTCATAACAATCTGTCATCTTTGCAACTCATGGTAAGTCCCCCCACCTTGTGACTCATCGAGGGTCCCTCATCATGTGAGACTTGTCCAAAAATCCATTTGAGGATCTATCGCCTTTGTAACTCTCCGAGAGTCTATTGTATTTGAAACATTTTAATCATTACTTTTGGTTCGGAAAACCTCCAAATATTTCCATAAATTGATCATCTTAGGTCAAGAAAGCCTCCCCAAAATTTCTATTTCTTTTCAGAGAAGCATCGGGATTACTTAGACCTTTCCGTCTTCATATCTTATACATTCCAAATTTTTCCGTAATCACAGAAGCCCTACCATTTCTCGTTACGTAAGTTTTATTATCATGATACACAGAAACCCTACCATTTCTCGTTACATAAGTTTTATTATTGTGATGCACAGAAGCCCTACCGTTTCTCATTACGTAAGTTTTATTATCGTGATGCACAAAAGCCATAGAGTTTCTCGTTACGTAAGTTTTATTATCGTGATGCACAGAAGCCCTACCGCTTCTCGTTACGTAAGTTTTATTATCGTGATGCACAGAAGCCCTACCGTTTCTCGTTACGTAAGTTTTATTATCATGATGCACAGAAGCCCTACCGTTTCTCATTACATAAGTTCTATTATCGTGATGCACAGAAGCCCTACCATTTCTCGTTACGTAAGTTCTATTATCGTGATGCACAGAAGCCCTACCATTTCTCGTTACGTAAGTTCTATTATCGTGATGCACAGAAGCCCTACCGTTTCTCATTGCATATGTTCCAACATTTGTTGTTTTATTATCGCGTTTACTTAGACCTTTCCGTCTTCATATCGCGTACATTCTGGCATATGTTATCTTGGGATTACCTAGACCTTGCCATCTTTATATCTCGCATCATTCTTGTTCGTATCTCCGAACTACAACTGGCTTAATTCCCCCGAGGATACGTAGGAAGCCTGAAAAGGTTCAGCCACCCGACCGACTTGGTCATTTCTCATCCCCCAGCAGATGTTTCTTCATAAAAGTTATCCCCAGTGAAAGGCGTTATTCGTTTCTCTCCATGAGAAGACAATCGTTCGCAATTTCCCCAAGTAGATTTGAAATACGTCCGGCTTGATTCCTCCGCAGATATGTAGGTCGCCTGCAAAGGTTCAACCATCCCACCATCATATTTCCTTTGTTTTTAAACTCATGTTTCAGAACGGATCCTTCTTTTTATCGTCGACCCCCCCATTGCCTTGCAAGAAGCGTCGCCGTGGGGCTACTATTAGTATCCGATCTGAAAATGAGATTATTAAGGTTTTCCCAAATGTACAAGGATTTTATAAGAATTAGAAACCTTGCAAAGACTTATCCCGGATTCCCAAAATATAGCTCAATGTACGAAAAATGGCCAAAATAGGGTTTCCTTAACTCAGTAAAACCCTAGCTTGAAAATCACGTCAGCTAGGATACTTGGCCACGCGGCCACATCCATCCTTGGCCACGCGGCCACTTCCACCCTTGGCCACGCGGCCACATCTACCTCGGATGATCTCAGCCATCAGATCTCTCCGCCAGTTTCCTATATATAGGGCCCCTAGCCTCATAAATTGAATCATCCGAATTTTGATCAAGTTTAGGCTCCCTAAGTGACGAAAATACTCTCTAATCAAAGCATTAAAGCTTCCAAGAACACTCTCGAAGTTCCCAAGAAGATCCAAGTTTATTTCTTGCCAACATAGGTAAGTTTTCTAACTTTTCTTCATGTTCTTGCCATGTTCTTAGTATAGATCCATAATATTCATGTTCTTAGCATGTTTATTCATATCTTCTTCATATTATTCATATGTTTATAATATGTTCTTCGCATATTCTTCATGTTCTTAGATAAAACCTTATTTATGCTAGATTTAGGGTTGCGATCTTCATGTTAATGTGTGTTGGGTATGACCACTTATATCTCAGTTTTCAATGTATAGGATTTATTAGATTTGATTGATCCATCACTTAAGTTTTATTTCATGGACTTTAGACCCACATGTAAGAAGTATTTATACTTCATTTTTTAGATAGTCTATTTGAATAGAATAGGCTTAGGAATAGGGCAAGAATATCAAGATTAAAATAACTCACATATTTGAGTAAAGCTATGCGCCTACGCACCGCACCTACGCACCGCGCCGATGCACCTACGCGCCTCTTACTCATGCGTCTATGCAGGCAAGTATATCAAGATTCAAGAAAATCACAGATTTGAGTGAAGCTATGCGCCTAAACACCACCCCTACGCATCGCGCCTACGCGCCGCCCCTCTTACTCTCGCACCGTGTTATGAGACCCTTTGGCTCAACGCGCCTCTCATTGTTGAATTCAAACACTTGGTGATTTATTGAAGACAAGAAGACTTGAAGAAATTCAAACTACGCCAAATATACGGTGGATAAATAACACGTGTGCACTCAGATTTGGGGACATCTGTCCACAACGGTCAAATTTGTGTTATGTGTCTAACGGCTATAAACGGACACGTGCTCCACTCAATGAGCTCCAGCACATCTGTCCTTTAATCTTATCCACAAGGGATTTCCAACGGCTAGTTTTTGGGGCTCTACTATAAATACCCCATAACTTCAAATATTTGAAGTTGCTAAGATTGCTTCTGAATTTCTCTCTCAAGCATTTGTTGAAGATTTAAAGATTGCTCATTAAAATCCCAAATTTCTTAAGAACATCTTCATACCTTCATACTTAGCCCAGATCCTCAAACAAAAACACTTTAGTTTTATTATGCTCTCAATCTCATAGATCTAAAGAGCTTTGAACCTAAGAACACACACGCACCTCTTTAAGTTTAATCACTTAGATCTTTGTTTAAGAGATACACTGGTTTTGTCTAGGATTTGTTCTTTTATAGATAATAGATCTTGAGTTAGTGTAAAGCTCAAACGTTGTAATTTGTAACACTCACTCATATTATAAGATCTCCATTAGAAATCCAAGACTAACCATCTTGGTAGAGGACGTAGATCATTTCCCGATTGAACCTCTCCAAATAGCGCGTATTAATTTCTTGTCATTTACTTTTAATTTATTATCCTATCTCACTATTTACTTGTTTATTCATTGTAGATTGATTGGATTTGAATTGTGTTGTGTTTGTTGTATCATTTGCCTTAGTTTCATCTTTCACTCACTTTGAGCCAAAATACTTAGAGTGTGTGTGCGCCCCCTTTATCATATCTTGCACATATTTACTTACTAAATTCCGCTGTGCATTTCACTCACTCACTTAGGCGCATTTCATAACGCTTATTTGATAAAGTGCGCATTTGCAATTGAGTTTATCAAGGGTTCAAAAAGAATTTCAAAACAGCTATTCACCCCCCTCCCTCTAGCTATTTTTCATACCCTTGTTGCCCTTTAGGACCAACAAGAGGTATCAGAGCAAACACCTTTATAAAACGTTTTTTATTTTTCAAGCTTAACAGATTGGGTGCCGATTCGAAATGATAAACTCAAAACCTATGGCAACTGCAAACTACACTCACGTTCCAGTCTTTGATGAAGATCATTTTGACGTGTGGAAATTCAGCATCTTGACGCATCTCAGCTCAATCGATGAAAGACTTCATGACACCGTGGTTTATGGACCTTACATCCCAATAAAAGCGAATCTAAATCCATGCACCAACGCTGCTCAACCAACCATTCAGAAACCGAAGGAAGAATGGACTGAAGAAGAAATGAGAAGAGTTGCAATTGATGTGAAAGCAAGAAACATTCTCCTAAGCACTCTAAGCACGGCTATGAAACAACAAGTCATGCATTGTGCTACTGAGCATATCGAAGGAGATAATGTTTGCAAAGAGAACAAGAGATATGAAGTACAAAAGAGATTCAACAATTTCTCTCAACTCCCTGGCGAAACATTAAGACAGACTTATGAACGCTACTGTGAAATTATCAATCTCTGTATTTCACTTGGAAAGAAGTTTTCTAATAAGGAATTAAATGTTAATTCCCCTGCGGCTTTTGGATCTAGATATCCCCATAAATCTAGCGCCCTTGAAGACGCTGGAACCTTGGATGATTGGACTTTAAGGTACCTTTATGCAAATCTTAAGGTTTATGAACTCAAACTTCAGCGTATAAGTGAAACTGAAGGAAAATCAAAATCCATTGCTATGGTGGCGCATAGAGAGGAAGCGCCTGCGCCGGTTGAGAAAAGTTCTGATCCCAAAATTTCTACTTCTGAGCTATTAGACATGGATGATGAAATGAAGACTTCGCTTTATTTATGAAGAGATTCCAGAAGTTCAGAAAATTCTCAAAACCTGACTCATTCAACAAAGCTCAAGGATCTACCAGCAAAGCTCAAAGATCTACCAGCATAGCTCCTCCAAAGTTTACAAGGAGCAGTGATTCAAAAAGGAAAGAAGACTTTGTTTGTTTTAATTACAGGAAACCAGGACATTTTGCATCGAGCTGCCCAATTCCCAAGGTCGAGTACATGCAGAAAAAGAGCAGCCATACTCCCAAATTCAATCGTCACAAAGGAATGGTTGCTGAAGAAGAATCTCCATCAAATGATCATTGTTGATAGTGGTGCCCTAGGCACGTTTAATAAACGTTGTAATTGTTATCATTTATTTCATATCAATAAAGAGATGTTTTGATTATTATTATTGTTCATGTTTACTTATAATAATCTCCGTCCCTAGTACTTGTTAAGCACTAGTATAAAGGCTAAATGATCATGGGATGATCATGTTAGATTTATGGGTACTTGTTTGGAACAAGGTACTGGACATGACCCGCTTTATGAGATTTATGTCATGGTCTATGTCATACATATATCTCATATTAGTTATGTCATTTGAATCCTTAGACATGAAGTTATTATAGTCTTCCACTTGATGAACATTATGTTTGACATATTCAAACGCTACTTTTAACAGAGTAGTTATAAAGGGTATGATTGGCATAATCGGATTCACGTAGGGAAGAATAATAAGCTAAATGGATTTGTCCCTCCTCGGAGAGATGTCAAGCTTGGGCCACTCATAGGAATGATGTTGATGAAATGTTCGGCCGGACTCAAATGGATTGATTGGATCAATAGCATTTGAATTATCAACATATTCGGAATCGAGAAAGTATTGAACAAAACAAGTTGACTGTTTGACCATGACTTGTGTTCAATGACATCGTGGACAAAGGGATTGTGACATATTCTAAGAGGAATGCGAACTTGTATCTAGTTATACTATTTGGGTAGGTATGACGGTTTGCTAGAACCTAATCATATCTTATGGGATCATGTTTGAGCCCATTGCCAAATTAGTATAATCCTAGAGGGTCACACACAATAGAACGAATCTTTAAAAGGACTAAATTGGAATTTTGGAAATTCTGGACATCCTGGGAAGTGGGCGACCGCACAGTATGGACTGGGCGGCCGCACAATTATCTTAGTTTTGTACCAGTTTGCTTCAGATAGTTGTGCGGCCGCACAGAGGGTTTTGGGCGGCCGCACAGTACTGTCGGGTGGCAGATTCCTAATTTGATTAGGAAACGAATTTTGGACGGATTTTGACACAAGTTTCCTATTTGGAATAGGTCATGCTTGTGTATAAAAGACCAAATTCGGCCAGCACTCTAAGCTTATGATTTTGTGAGTCTCAAAGAGTTTGAGAGAGGGTTTATTTTGTTCCAAGACATTCTTGGTTGAGGAACAAAATAATACACAAAATAAATTCCATATAGTTCTTTTGATTGTGAAAAAGTGTTTCACAATTTGGTCTAGCAACCAAGATCAAAGAAGCTGCTTTGATATTCGTTCGAAGTGTGGATACCGCTAGAGGGTGAAAATCATCATCTTCAAAGTTCGTGTTCAAGCTTTGTGATCGTGATCAAGTCTTCAAACCTCCACCAAAGACCAAGAGAAAATTTGATAGCCATCAAGGGTTAGTTTATTCCTTTATTCTTATGTTGTATTTGATTTAATCGTATGAACGGATCCATGGCTTTGGGTTTCAAAATTTTAAATGCTAAATTCCACTGCGCATGTTTGATCGAAACCCAACAATCATAACACGTGGATTGAAACAGACTCAGAAGAAAGCGATGAAGATTCTGATGATGGACTCGTGTGCTTGGTAGCAAAATATGACGATGATTATGATTCTGATGATGACTATTCAAAGGATGTTCCTGATATGAAGACCTTGAATAAACCTGTTAAAAAATATGCAGGTTATCAGAGGTGAAAAAGAAGAAAGGACGAACCATCAACAAGCTCATTGAACAAGGATGTATTACTCCGGATCAAAGCGATGGTGGATTTTTATTTTCCAGATGTGATCTTAGCGCAAGAATCAAACTCAGAAAGAGTGATTACATCAGACCTCAAGTTGTATCAATTCCAAAAATCAATCATGATAAGGACATTGAAAGACAAGAATAATTGTTCAAAGGGGTTGAAAAGGTAATAAGTTGATTTAGTGATATTAAGGAAGCTTTGGCACTATCATGTGATGAAATTTCCCAGCTTAAGACCGAGAAATCTGTTTGCACCTGAGAAGATTCCCGCTCGCCATTTTCATTTAAGATTAGCCACTATGTTGTTGAACGGAACACGGACCGTGAGATTCTTGAGTTCGGGGGTTAAGTTATGGATTGGGAAGGTCAAGGAGCACCCAATCCACCCAATCTAGGATTGGTCTTGCTTAGGTGTTTTTAATCAAATAAAAAAATAAGTAATTAAAACAAATAAAGCCAATAATTAATTTCTTAATTATTGGAATGCCGGATCATGTGCTTCGAGACCATCTCCATGAATTGGAGAGGCTCTAGGCTGATCCTTTTGATGGGATTACACTACTCTAAAAACAAAGAAGTAGATGAGAAGTAGAGATTAAAAGCGTAGGAGTTTACCTAAAGAGTTCTTGAGATTCCAATTAATGGCCTTGACTAAGGTCTTGATGGTTTTGTGTTGATTTTGGCTTGAAATGATGAGTTTTTTTATGGTGTTTTGGTGTGAGGGGAGAGGGAAAATGGGATTCTTGAGAGAAGGACTGATTGGAGAGTTGTTAACCTCTTTTTTGTGGTTACGGGATCATTAACTAACATTAGGAGTGAAAGACTCTTTATTTATAGGCTTAGATTGCTTAGGGACCAAGTAGAGAGGTTTAATTAGGTAAGGAATCAATAGGAAACCTCCAAGAAGTCTCCTACAGATATGTTTCTCAGATTAGGAGTGTTTTGGGCAAGAAGGAGATCGGGACGGAGAAGGAAAGTGACTCTGACTCACAGATAGAGGAGATGTCTCGTACGAGGCATCTAGCCAAGATTACTGTTTTATCCTTGTCTAATGTCCCATTGTTCAGTTTAGCCCCCAGACTAACGGAGTCAGTCAAAAACTTTACGAAATATGATAGAACTAACGAGTTTTCATCAAAACACAAAGGCGAGACACAAGAGTAATGTAATCATAAATTTGAGTTCAAAATGGGGTGTCTACAGAGCCCCTCGGCGACGATACTTATGAAAAAAGTAGCATCGTCGATAGAAAAGACACCATTTAGAACTTTGGGTATGGTCGTGCATTAAAGCTGCCTACGTATCCTCTGGAAAGGAATCAGACCAAACGTAGTTCGACTCTGAAAACACGCAAAACGGTTGTTTGAGATATTTTGAAAATCATTTTGAAAGCAATGCTGCATTAAGTAAAGTTTAGAGTTTAGAGAGTAACCCGTACTGAGGAATCAATGTCCTTGACCCAATTCTGAATATACCCTTTATTGTTGATGGAGTGTCGCGGTCGATGGTGCCCAGTCAGGACTTACCTGCTGGCCAATGTAGGACTTCATACTTCACGCCAGTGTAGGACTTCACGTCAGTGTAGGACTTCACGCCAGTGTAGGACTTCTCGCCAGTGTAGGATTTCACGCCAGTGTAGGTCTTCACGCCAGTGTAGGTCTTCACGCCAGTGTAGGACTTCACGCCAGTGTAGGACTTCACGCCAGTGTAGGTCTTCACGCCAGTGTAGGTCTTCATGCCAGTGTAGGACTTCTCGCCAGTGTAGGTCTTCATGCCAGTGTAGGTCTTCATCGCCAGTGTAGGTCTTCACGCCAGTGTAGGACTTCATCGCCAGTGTAGGACTTCATCGCCAGTCTAGGACTTCACGCCATTCTAGGACTTCATTGCCAGTGTAGGACTCCATTGGTTGTTGGGGAATATCTCCGATCAATCAGTTCATGGAGCTGATTTGAAAGTACTGAATATTATCCTCGATCAATGGTCTTACATTGGAAGTACTGGATGCAAAATATTGATGTGTCTGAATTCTGTCGGGATCATTTGATCACTATTGAGTTTTCTTTAAGCACAGATTGATTCTTATTCCTGTTAATACAACAAGTAGAACCTATTCTAGCAAGCAATTTAGCCTTGATTTTAATTTGTAATTGGACTCATGCGGCGGTGACAAATTTATGTGCATGCCCGGTCGGTAAACCTTGGTGTAAGTAGTGTGAATAGCATGGATTCATGATGGGATGTTTATTGGTGATGAACTGTATGTGTTGATTTTTGTGTGTGTGCGGGGACCTGTTTTGATAAGTTGGGACCTAATCAGGTTTTCTTCAAAAATGATATGGAGTTTATTTGATGGTCGTCTCGTGTGAGACTCTTTTGCCTTGTGCAAGATGATCCGTCCAGATCGTTCCTTTAGTCATGTTGTGTCAAGGGAGACAACTATTTGTCTGACGACCAATGATATTTATCAATGCGCAAGCTCTAAGTAGGCCGAGCGTACTTTGTTGACAACTCTAGAGTTCCATGTCCGAAAGTCTCCGGTGAAGGTCATGAGAGACGTTATCTATTCCCCTAAGTTTATCTCATGCTTTGGTCTAAGTCAGGCCCCAAGAATCTTGTATGTTGTAGATGACTTTGTGAACAGGCTTATGAGGCTGTTTTGACTTGAAGAAGAGTGCTCTCCCGCTTGATTGATTTAAGGAAAGAGGAAGGTTGAAGAAGAAATGATTTGAAGAATGTTCTCCCTTTTTTTTTAATGACGCACCCTGATTTTTACCTAGACCGCCCTTTCGGGTTTTCAATCTAGCGGGCCTCTCTTTTGCGTCCTTTTTTTTTTTTACAGAGTATGTACTCGAAGATGACTCAGAGAGGAGAGGATAGTAGCTTTGTCTTTTATTGGGGGAGAGACATGCAAGATTTTTGGGTTTGAATGCATTAGGCATTTTAGCTATCGACTTGGATTTTTGGGAAGTGTATTCCAAGCATCGACTCAGTGAGGATAACACACTTTGTAATAAGAGTTAGAGGCGAAGAGGATAGCCCCTAGTACGAATTTACTTTAACGAGTTCGTACGTCTCGAGAATAGGAATTGGAAGGGGACAGAAAGAATAAAAAGCCCCTAGCCTTGATGCTTGGATTTCAAAGGGAAGTGTATGAGAGAGGAAGCCCCTAGACTCAATAGTGAACGCTACTTGGCTCAAAGTACTAGAAAGATAGTTCTACCTTTAATGGACCCTAGTGTATATTTTTGATGTCTTAAGTGTTTGTTCAATTATTTTTCAAGTGAATCATCTAGAAATGTCTTGACAAGTTTTAAGGAGAAGGCCTAATCATTAGTGCGATCTTCGGATTTCCTTATGAGTGATATCCACGGATGATGGAGACGGTCTTCAAGTTAGGAGTCTCACTTTTTCTTCATTTGGATTTGATCTTCGTTGTAGGAGGAGATGAGAGAGGCCTCCTTTTTTGACTTCATTGTGTGTGGTTGAAACTCCTTCTTTGTGGGGTTATGAAAGCTTGAGAGCTTTTTTTTTTTTTTTTTGACACTTTTGTTTGGGAATGATAATGCCTTCGGCTTTCTTCTATTGTGGTCCTTCAACTTCTGACATGAGCGCGGTGATAGTAATGTGTATCCCCTAGGCCTTCTAACTTGTTTAGACATTTCTATTATCAATTGCAAGGTTTTAAATTAATGACAATTATTGTTTGCGGATCCATTTCATGAATTAGAGGGAAAGTCAAAAGGTAGAACAACCTTAGAGTAGTGAATAAGAATGACTTTTATTAATAAATGAATTCAAAACAGACTCGATAGTTGACACAAACCAGAGATGAGGGAGATGGACTAGAATGACAGAACGACTCATCGAGTTCATACTAGGAATTTAAAACCTATTCTAATTCTAGGGAGAAAGGGAGAGGATAGTCATAACCCCAAAGTGGTTGAACTTGAGTTCTTCTTGAGGCTTTGTCTTCTTCATACATTATTAGGAAGCGGGTTGTTGAGGACATTTGGGCGCTTCAAGTACCTTGTTGTCGATGAGAACATGGATCACATCTTTCAAATGGTGACAGGAGTTGGTGTCATGGCCGGTAAACTAGTGGAACTTGCAGTAGAGGTGATGAGCATGATCAGCGGGGATTTCTCTTGGAGTAGTGGGAGGCTTCCTTGGTGTGATCTTTCTGGCTTCTACTAGTATGTCAAAGAGCTCTCCTTAGGTGATCCCTTCTAACTTGTTGTAGACCCTTTCTTTCTTCTCTCTTTTGGGAGGGGGAACAGCGGAGTAGTTGCCTCTTCCTTGGTTGTTGAAAGCTTTCTTTAAGAGGATGTCAAGGAGACCCTCTTGAGTAACCCCTTCAAGATTATCATAGTGCCTTGTCATTCCCATCTCAGTAAATTTGGATACATTAGGGTCACAGAGCCGCCTCTTCTTCTTAGGCATGGTAAAGGGGTTCGACTTCTTTTCCATAGCATTCATTTTGAGCTTGCAGACATGCTTGAAGAGTACGAATCTTATTTTCGTAGTTATCCTTTTGGGATTGGAGACGTCTGTGAAGGATTGTGATTTGTTTCTCATAGTACTCCCTTTGGGTTTGTAAGCGAGTCATGAATTCTCCCTCCATTTTTTGCTTAAAGTTGGTGTATAGGGCAGTGGCGCCTACTTCGACCATTTGACTTACTTCCCTTTCTAGTCGAGTCTTGAGATCATGGGCCTCTTGAATAGACTTGGTGTCGGACATGGTGTCGGAAGGTTGGAACGATCTTAGTTGTGATTCGGACGGACTTAACGGTATAGAGATTACGTTAAACCCAGATTAAGGTCCCAACAAGTCAGCTTTATGAGGTGTATAGGCTTAGAAGTGAGTGAAGGTTGACCAAACGAGTAAAACACATAAACTGAGACGGACAGAAGGGGATGTCTCGTATGAGGCATCCAGCACATATCACAGAATTGCATATTTTTAATCCTAATTTTGGTCGGACGGAACTTAATCCATTTTGGGGGGTTTCTATCTAACATCCTGGAATAGTGGATTCTGTCAACCTAGAATATGAGCCCCTTATTTTTCACCTGTATTGCACTCTCCCAAACGGACAATTTGGGCAAAGGTCACATATTCTCATCGGAATCCACCATTCAATTAAGCCAAACCTAAGTGATTCTGTAATTGTTTTGCACTTTGTTAAACAACGCATTAATGCAATCAAACCTTGTGAATTTTAAGGGACGACCGAAAGTGACATGTTGAACGGTGCGGTCGAAACTAAGCCAAAATGGCATCCACAATCCCACACAGAATAGTGAAAGTAGGAAAACACAAGCTTGGATTTCCGTAGAGAGGTTCTCCATTCTTTCAAGATCCTTTGTTCAACATTTTACCGAAAGGACATTCGTCATATTCACAAGGGAGGATTATAGATTAAAACAACCCTAAGAATCGAACCGACCAGTCATAAGGAGTGTCTTATTAGCTAGTATGTATGCATGAGGTTGATGCAAGGCTTACGGCTAAGGCTCCCTATGAACACAGTCGAGGAGCGTGTCACAGAGTGGGTACACCATCTTTGGAGAGACCGGCGAGGGCCATTCGTTAGAATGGGGGTTCTGACCGACATCCGTCCTCCGATTGGGACCCGGGTTTATAGGGTATGTAGTGCAATTAATCTACATGTGTGCACGTGTGTGAGATTTAAGTTCTAGATGTCAAGGTAAAAATAGGGATTTTTTTTTAAAGCAAGTAAAAGATTTTGACCGGACCAAAGTGGTTGCCTACGTTTCTCTCAATCTTCAGAAAAGGAAAGAGAGACTCAGGTCAACGTAGTTTGAGTTCGCAAAGATTTTTGAGAAGATGAAGAGCACATAAGCAGGTAGGAGCACATAGAAAAGAGGGATAGAAGTACTCACAGTGCTTGCATTATTACCCATTAATCGGTGCAAAATAAACTAGGGGGTGAGTAAAGTAGTCACCCCCTAATTTATGTATTTTTTATACTCCGTTGCAGAAGATGTTAGTGCAAAAATAATACATGTATATAACATAAATCATTTATTGCACATATGGGGACGGAGCAAATACAGGCGAAGAAAAGTACTTTTTTTTAAGTCCAGGGACTGATCTGAAATTTCTGAAAATCTGGGACTGTTCTGGAATTTTCTTAAAATCAGGGACCAAAATGCATTTTTTGAAGTTTCAGTGACCAAACTGTAATATTATGGAACTCAGAGACCAAACTGCAGTTCAGAAGTGCAGGGACCAATCTGCAATTTATTTATTTCTTTAGACAGCCGCCAGTTTTTTTTTTTTTTTTCAAATCATGCCATAATGATTAGACAATGATGGGGCAATGATTGATTCTGGAAACCTTAAAATCCCCTAATTTTACAAAGCTGTTTGGCGGCTAAAAAAAAAGGATGCCTCGTATGAGACATCCGATGTCTCGTACGGGACATCTCTTTCGAAGCCCAGATTCAAAACAGAGCAGATTTAAAACAGAACAGTCCGAAAATTTGCAGAAAAATTCAGAAAAAATTAATTTTTAAGCAGAAAATTACAGAGATTAAAACCACCTAATTTGTACGCAAGTCTAACCTACTTAAGTTTCTCCACAGCAGAGTCACCACTGTTTGCACCTGAGAAGATTCCCGCTCGCCTTTTTGATTTGAGAGTCTCCACCATGTTGTTGAACAGAATACGGACCGTGAGATTCTTGAGTTCGGGGGTTAAGTTATGGATTGGGAAGGTCAAGGAGCACCAAATCCACCCAATCTAGGATTGGTCTTGCTTAGGTGTTTTTAATCAAATAAAAAAAACAAGTAATTAAAACAAATAAAGCCAATAATTAATTTCTTAATTATTGGAATGTCGGATCATGTGCTTCGAGACCATCTCCATGAATTGGAGAGGCTCTAGGCTGATCCTTTTGATGGGATTACACTGCTCTAAAAACAAAGAAGTAGGTGAGAAGTAGAGATTAAAAGCGTAGGAGTTTACCTAAAGCGTTCTTGAGATTCCAATTTATGGCCTTGACTAAGGTCTTGATGATCCAAGAGTTTTGTGTTGATTTTGGCTTGAAATGATGAGTTTTTGATGGTGTTTTGGTGTGAGGGGAGAGGAAAAACGGGATTCTTGAGAGAAGGACTGATTGGAGAGTTGTTAACCTCTTTTTTGTGGTCAAGGGATCATTAACTAACATTAGGAGTGAAAGACTCTTTATTTATAGGCTTAGATTGCTTAGGGACCAAGTAGAGAGGTTTAATTAGGTAAGGAATCAATGCGAAACCTCCAGGAAGTCTCCTACTGATATGTTTCCCGGATTAGGAGAGTTTTGGCCAAGAAAGAGATCGGGACGGAGAAGGAAAGTGACTCTGACTCGCAGACAAAGAAGATGTCTCGTACGAGAGGCATCCAGCCAAGATTATTGTTTTATCCTTGTCTAAAGTCCCATTGTTCAGTTTAACCCCCAAACTAACGGAGTCAGTCAGAAACTTAACGAAACATAACAAAACTAACGAGTTTACATCAAAACACAAAGGTGAGACACAAGAGTAGTGTAATCATAAATTTGAGTTCAAAATGGGGTGTCTACAAAATCTCTATTAAAATCTGAACTCACCCTCTTTAAGGAGCAGATAAAGAGCATGACTCCTCTTACTATTAAAAACACTTATCTAACAGAACAGAACTCACTACTTAAAGTTCAAAACGATGAATTGATTACTCAAATTACTGATCTTAAAAATATTACAAATGAGTGGTCCAATTCTTGTGTCACTATGACGGTATCTTGGAGTCCCAAAAAGCCAGTGGTGATAAAAGTGGCTTGGGATTCACATCAACTAGTGACAACTTTAAGTGTGATGTTTGTGCTGAAAGAGACAGTGAATTAACACCTCAGCAAACTCATGAAATTCCCTAGGAAAATCATTCTAATTCAATGGGTAAAGGATAGGAAAAAGTCAAGAGACAAACATTCCATTATGTCTACCCAACGAAGCAATTTGGGAAAGCTAAAGGGAAGGAAATAGCTACAGATGAATCATCCTCTAGCAAAATCATTCTTGAAACAATGCGCGCTCCTTCTACGAGTGAACATCATGCGCCTAGGAGCCACGCACCTCATCGCCGTGCTCCTCCTAGCCCTATGAGCCCTCCTAGAAAAAGCGCTCCAAAATTTCAAAAGAAGGATTTTGTTAAGGCTAGTTCATCTGACCCAAAGAAAAATTCTATCCCAAAGAAAAGTAAAGAGTTTGTGAAAACTCACGTGATTGGTGGGTTTCATCATTGTTCAATTTGTGATTGTTCTGGATATAACGCCGTGGAATGCCTTTTGAGATTCACTCCCAATGCCAAAGGACGTAAAAATCCTAAGGTCAAGCAAGAGTGGGTCGTCAAAAGTTGCTAACTCTAGGACCCAAAAAGGAATAAAGGGGACCTGCTTTAATGTTTATATTTCAGGTTCTTTGCTTCATGGATGGATCTTCTAAAGCTAGAACGTATGAATGGATTCTCGACAGTGGATTTTCTAGACACATGACTGGAGATGAATCTTTACTTGAAGATGTTCATGAAGAAAAAGGTCCCTCAGTAACATTTGGTGATAATAACAAAGGACAGGTTGTAGCATATAGAAAGCTCAAGAAAGACAAAGTGTGCATTGAAAGAGTCTCTCTTGTTGAAGGACTCAAGCACAATTTATTGTCCATATCTCAGTTCTGCGACAAAGGATTAGAATGCCATTTTACTTCAAAGAAATGTCTTATCAAGGATGGAAAATCTGGAGCTACATTACTCACGGGATATCGTAAGACAAATATTATATTATTGATTTCCAAAATAGGAACTCTAGTACTAATATTTGTTTTGTAGCTAAAAGTGTGAGCGAAAATAGTTGGCTGTGGAACAAGCGCTTAATTCACTTGAACTTCAAGTATCTATCTAAACTCAGCAGGAATAATCTTGTTAAAGGACTTCCCAAGGTTGCTGATCATCAAGACAAGAAGTGCCCCGCGTGTCAACTTGGCAAGCGCTTAAGTCACTTGAACTTCATGGTTGTTGCTCCATCTTGCTTGATGTCTTGGACTTGTCGTTGATGCCTTCGTCATGATGTTTAGCCCCTAGGCGTTCAAGTGATAGCCTTCATTCCAAAACTTGTTTACACATCTTTTCATCATTTTGTCAAGAATTAGATTGAACAACTTGGAAGAGTGTATGAGGACAAGAATGACTTTTATTAAGATCGACTCAAATTTTAACATTAATGAGAATGAAGAAAACTTAATGCACACATTAGAGGACTTTGACTCTCTTTTTTTTATTCCTATTACTAGGTAGAGAAAGAGAAACGGAGATTGTTGTTGTCATCCTTGTCATTGTAGTCCTTCTTGTTGAAGCCCCTAAGTCATTCCTTGTTTCACGGTTGCTCTTCAGCCACGGTAAATTCCCCATTGTCGATCAAATCTTGGATGATGTTTTGGAGAGCGAAGCACCCTTCGGTAGTGTGGCCACTATGCTTGTGGTAGTTTCACCATTTATCATGTGCATGATTTTTTATGAATCACTTCCGGCTTGTATCCATCAAAAGGCTTGACCTTTCCATTTGCTACCAAGGCTTCAAATGCTTCGACTCGGGTTACTCCTAGGAGAGGAGTGAAATTCGGTTGTTGGAGGCACCTTTTTGACTTTTGAGGGACGAGCCACTTGATCATGTTTTTCCATTGACCTTTGCCTTGTTGTCGGTGAACTCTTGCAGATGGGCCTTAAGTTCGGAAACCTCTCCCTCATGAATTCTCCTCTTGAGATCAAAACAGGCTTGCCACAAATCATCCTTGCGGGGGGCATCCTCGGCATGTCTATCCATTTGTTCCCCCATGGCTCATATTATGCCGAATAGCTTTTCGTTGGACACGGAAAAATACCTACCATTGTTGTTGTTGCCATTGGAAGCCATTGAACCTATTGGAAGAACACGGTTGATTTTAGATTGGCCCACAAACACCCTTTGAATAAAATAATTTCACCCACAAACAATAAATAGACTCAACCACATAAAGAAAATGACTATTTTTTTTATTTTTTTTATAAAAGTCGGAAGAACATAGTCCTTTTTGAGGTTTCTAGAAAACTTAGTGGAATCGTCACACTAGTACATAGACCTTCTCGCGGTCCCATATACTCATCGGATTCCACCACGCTTGTGATACCTACATGTGACAGGATTAAACTAAATTAATGTCATAAATCATACATGCGGGGATGGAGTTTTATTTCGTCCATAATATCTACTTGGGGACGGAGTTTTATTTCGTCCATAACCACTTGTTTTTTTAGAAATGGCATGTATGATTTGATGACATTAGTTTAGGGAAATCTCGACACACGAAAACCGACTTAGTCACGGAGTGTTAGAACCTAAACTAAGAATTTTGCCGGCTTGTGATCGGTTAAAGAGAGGCTTAAAGGTCACCCCCGGTATGTAGTCATGAACTACGCCATGGGCTGAGGTTTACCGCTTCGAGAGAGTCAAGGTCTGGTGGAGCTTGAAACTCTCTAGGACAGGCCTCGACAGGTTTGGGGTTGGACTTGTGCAACTCGATAGTGAGCAATTGATAGGAATATGTGCATGCAGTGTGAGGTCAAGCCAAGTGACAAAAAATATTTTTATTTATTTTTTCTTTTTTTTTCAAAGAAAGAAAGAAACAAATAAACACATATTTACAACTTTCGAATCACCCGTGTGACCGATTAAATAAACAGAAAGTAAAATCATTCATGTGCAGGCCCGGTGCCCACACACTGTCAAAACTGTTCTGTTCTGTGAAATGTTCTGTGCACTGTTCTGTTTCTGGAAAATGCCCAGAAGCGCGCGCGTTGGGCAGAGAGAGTGGGAGGCGGGCGCCTCCGAGCGAGAGAAGCCGAGGCGCCCAATTCTGGGCAGTACCTGCAAACTCATGGGTTCAAGGGATTGCCTTGACCATAAATAATATTTTTTTCCTCTGCAGTAATGGTTAGCACAGAAACATGGTATTGAAGGACAGGATGCAAAGGCGGGCGATTCTGGTGGTGAAGGTCGGAGGCGCGCGCCTTAGGCCAAGAAGGCAGAGGCGCACGTTTCCCACCTTTTTCCACCAGAAATCAATAAAAAGAACGCCAAAAGCAGAAACGCAAGTTTAAGCCTCTAAGAAGTCCCCAGCGGAGTCGCCACTATAGATACCCCGGGAAAACCACAACTTGGCTAGAGCGGTGAATTATCCTAGGATGTCTATTTGTGTTTTAATTGTTTAGAGTCGCCACCTATATTTTTAAAGGAACATAAGAAAGACCTAGAAATAGCCTAATTTATGTTAGGAAACCAAATATTCAGGAGACAAGGGTTCGGGGGTTACGTGACGGAGTGGGAAGTACTTAAACACCCACTCCGCCCCACTTACGCGGGTCTTGCTACTATTGGTGTTCTATTGCTAAAAATCCCTTCAACTAATATTAATATAAAAGTGCTAACAATTACAATGAAAAGAAAGGGGAAATAAAAGGGAATTGTTTTATTGATTAATTCATGCTAAATATTACATGAAGAGAAGAATGGTAAATTAAACTAGAGATTGAAATGTAGGGAGATAACCTTAACTAACTTTAATGTAGTAAAGTGGTCATTTAGTCATGTCCCAATTGATGAGGATTGAATACATTAAAAAGACACAAATAAAATAAGAGAATAAAACTTGTACCTTAAAAAGAGAACTTCAAACTCTCACTTGAAAAGAGTTTTGGTAGAGTTTTGTTGCTAGAAATTTTGTAGGAATAATTCTTGGGAGAATTGTGTATAGTGTAAGTGTAGAGAAAGTTCTTGGGTCTTTTTCTAAGGTAGAAATGAGAGGTTTAAATAGGTGGAGAAAGGAGGGAAAGAAGTTTTTCTAACCAATAAGAAAATAAAGAAAATCAAATAATAAATAGAAAATCAAATAAGAATTAAATAAAATATTTTGTTTTTATGGAGAATAGCTAGAATAAAGGATTAGGAGTTACAAAATAAAATGGGTTTAATGCTAGAATAAAACATGTGATGAAAAGGTTGTTTTTGACTCTAAAAATGGAGGGAAAAGGCTGCAATCCGTAACAGTCAAAGTGGGAAGCGGGCGAGTCCGGCCTATACGACCAAACGCATGTGCGCCCCATGACCATTACGGGAGGCGCCCGTCGGTAAAACAGTCAGAATGACCCTAAAAGTTAACTCTGTTATGCAGTTTAGTCCAAAACTAATGGAATCAGTTAGGAACTTAACCGAAGTAACAGAAATCAATAAAAATAAGTTAAATAAAAAATACTATGTATACAATCGGGGTGAGAGGTCCAAGGAGGGGTGTCTACAGAGCTCCTCGGTGATGTGGATTGCAAAGCAAAACGCGTCGATGAAAGAACAAAAACATCCGCCGAGGACATCGACAAAGAAAATAAAGACTCGATAAAAAGCAAGAATTATTGAAATTGCAAGGGATAGGAATGCGCTCCCTATGTGAGCAACTTTTGCTGATAAAAGGGGTGCAGTGGCATGAAATCGGCCCACCGTGGCCAATATTTAAAGTCCGTATAGGGGACTGGAGGGACTCGAGAGTCTGCCTGCTGATTTAGAGGGACTCGAGAGTCTGCCTGCTGATTTAGAGAGACTCGAGAGTCTGCCTGCTGATTTAGAGTCCGTGTAGGAGACTAGAGATGAATGTGACTTTGTTGAGTAGACTTTGCCGATGAGGTGGTGATTTCAGTGGTTCACCGTGGAGCTGTGTGCCTGTACCTGTTATGCGTATGCTTTGCAGATGCATTTGCTCGTGTGAGTTGAGAGAAAATTGTGCTTGTGGTGCTTTGATAAAAGCAAATTTGCATGAAAGGATAGAGATTTTTTTTTTGTGTGATGTGAAGAAAGCGTGAATGATGTTCATACCTTCACTTACCATGGCCGCTTGATTTGGGATGGTATTTTTGAAAGCATGTTGACACTTTTGATGAAGATGAGCTGACTGTGACTGAGTGTCGGTGAGATGACATTCTGGATGATGGGTTGGTCGTGCCAAAAGGCTGCCTACGTATCCCTTGAAGAGAATCAGACCAGCGTAATTTAGGGATGATGGAGAATGATGGGGAAGACGCTAGGAGCAAAGTAAAATAAAACACATACTTTTACACAAGAAAAATCAAAAAAAAAAAAAATTTTTCTCGTTTTTTTTTTTGTGTTACCATTTTCAACGATTTTGTGTGTTTATAAAGCCCCAAGATCAAATCACGTTCGGTCGAAGTCCGGATTGCCTCGCTTGAATTCTATTGTCACTGTTGTGCCCAACGAAGATTGATGTCTAGCCCCAAGAGATTTGTCGATTGTGGGGCTTCAAAGACTTTCGATGACGAGATACCAAGGGGTTACTGATTGTAAAGCCCCTAGGACGCCTTTGATGCCAAACTTTGAGTGACTGGCATAGCCCCAAGATAAATCAGCTCTTGGCCTATTCGAGTAAATCGCCTTTTTTTGTTGGCGTGAGTAAGCCCCAAGAGAAGATTCATTAATACAACTTGAGGATTAGCCCCAATGTCATGACTACGATTGTTGTTTATGCTTATGAAGGATGGCATTGAAGCGCTTTCGATGTAGCCAAATTATTTGATTGGGATGCACTGTCGGGTAGAATTCATGATAGGGATCCCTTCAGGGGAGATAAATGGCCTCATTGTGGTCGAGTACCCAAATGCATGTAATGTCTTGTGGGTCGAGGTCGCTTGGATGATAAGGTCTTGGTTGAACTAAGGTCCCAAATGGGTATGCTTGCTTGAGTTTTCTTAGTTGAACTAAAGACGGATTTCAGGCAAAGGGTTGAAGCTCTATAACGCCTTTTTGATTTTGGAGAGTTTAGAATTGCAGATCTGGGATTTCTCTAAGAGTTCCTTAACCCTGTTGAAGTCATCAGCATATTCATAACATCTTTTTCCCTTCGTTCAAACCATCGTTGTAGGTTTGAATCATCAAATTCAGAGCCCTTTGAATCTTGCCCTTGCTTGGTGAAGACTATTCCCCACATTGAATTGCTCGGGTATCATTCCCTAAAAAGATTGTCAATTGTGAAGCCCCAATATTGCCCTTTGCTCGGATTACTGTAATGTTGTAGCCCAAAAGATTGTAGATTGCGAATCCCCTTGGTGCCAAAGTAAAGTAGGATGCTTCCAATGTTACACATGACTTTGCTAGGGCCACCGTTGGGGGAGGTGAAGTGAATTGTATATTTTTACTGAGGGAGCCTTTCAAACTTGATTGAAGCCCCTAGTGTACCACCATTGATTGCAAGTAGAGGAAGGCCTATCCTTGATTAGGGAACAGGAACGAGCACATATGATAAAAAGGCTTTTCATCATTCCTTTTGAGAGACTTTGAGGATAGTCTCACACATCTTTCTTGAGCGTAGCCCCTAGGGCTCAATAACTGTCAAATGAAGAAAAAAAACTCTCGTTCTTGAGTCACATAGCCCCTAGGTCGTCATCATCTGTCGAGCAAGAGACTCATCTTCGTGTGGGGGAACAAACATAAGAGGACATGGCAAGAGCTACTCCATTTCTCGGTAAGCCTTTTGACATACTGTAAGGGCATATGCTTGGAGAAGCTTGAAAACTGGGTCACACATTGTTGCCATTTGCTGCCCAAACCAATTGACTCACTGGGGAGTATTTGTGCAACCTCATACCCCATATCAATCATGAGCTCATTCTCAGACGGGCCTTCTTTCACATGATCCCCAAAAATGCACATTGCAAGAACAATCTCTCTTAGGCCAATAACCCAAGACAACCTTTGATTGTGTCGTATCTTGTTGAGACTTTTGCAATTCCGAAGTTGACTCGGTGGTGAATTGACTTGCTGAGGAGATTTAATGTAGAACTTGTCTTCTTTAGAGGTCGGGGATTTCCATTTATCTTTCCCTTCTCTCTCTCACTCTCTCCTTTTTTTTTTTATGACGCACCCTGTTTTTTGCCTAGACCGCCCTTTCGGGTTTTCAATCTAGCGGGCATCTCTTTTGCGTCTTCATTTTTTTAAGTCAATTAATGAGCAAGTGTCCATTGACTCTAGCTGAGGATGAGAGACATGTGATTTTGCGGTGTAGACCTTTTGTCACTAATGATGAGTGACATTGACTTGACTAGGGAAGTAGCCCCTAGTATTGACTTCATGTATTTATATATTTTTTTGAATGACTCATGAGGGCAAGTAAGTCATTAAGGAAGAATAGAAGAAAGGCCCCAATTTGATTACAAGAATTTGGGAGCGTTGCTGAAAGATAAGAAGCCCCTAGACTCGACAAGGAATGTGAAATGATTTCAAATCTAGGAAATTTGTTCAATCTTTGAGGTGATTAATTCATTGGCAAATGGCTCGTACAAAAATGTCTTGACAAGTTCGAGATGAAGGCCAATCACCATAACGCGCTAGGGCTAAACATATCTTCTTTCTTGCATGAGACAGGACCCGCATGTTGCCTACGTTCCTCCAGTGTAGAGGCTCAGGTCACCGTAGTTCTTGTGAATGCTCCTTTTATTGTGAGGAATTGTTGATTCGTCCTTCATTGATGGAATGATGTTGATTTTATACTTCTTTGATTGAGGGGGATTTTTTTTTTTTTTTTTTTTTTTTTGTGCTCTAACTTTTGCCTAGGCCTCCCTTGCGGGTTTTCAACCTAGCGAGCATTTTTTATTTTTTTTAATCCCCCTTTGAAACATTGCATGATATTTCTTCATGGTTGTTGCTCCATCTTGCTTGATGTCTTGGATTTGTCGTTGATGCCTTCGTCACGATGTTTAGCCCCTAGGTGTTCAAGTGATAGCCTTCGTTCCAAAACATGTTTACACATCTTTTCATCATTTTGCCAAGAATTATATTGAAAAACTTGGAAGAGTGTATGAGGACAAGAACGACCTTTATTAAGATCGACTCAAATTTTAACATTAATGAGAATGAAGAAAATTTAATGCACACATTAGAGGACTTTGACTCTCTTTTTTTATTCCTATTACTAGGTAGAGAAAGAGAAATGGAGATTGTTGTCGTCATCCTTGTCGTTGTAGTCCTTCTTGTTCGGAAACCTCTTCCTCGTGAATTCTCCTCTCGAGATCAAAACGGGCTTGCCACAAATCATCCTTGCGGGGGGCATCCTCGGCAAGTCTATCCATTTGTTCCCCCATGACTCTTCTTATGCCGAATAGCTTTTCGTTGGACACAAAAAAATACCCACCATTATTGTTGTTGCCGTTGGAAACCATTGATCCTATTGGAAGAACACGGTTGATCTTAGATTGGCCCACAAACACCCTTTGAATAAAATAATTTCACCCACAAACAATAAAAAGACTCAACCACAAAAGGAAAATGACTATTTTTTTATTTTATAAAAGTCGGAAGGACATAGTCCTTTTTGAGGTTTCTAGAAAAATTAGTGGAATCGTCACACTAGTATATAGACCTTCTCGCGGTCCCATATACTCATCGGATTCCACCACGCTTGTGATACCTACATGTGACAGGATTAAACTAAATTAATGTCATAAAGCATACATGCAGGGATGGAGTTTTATTTCGTCCATAATATCTACTTGGGGACGGAGTTTTATTTCATCCATAGCCACTTGTTTCTTTTAGAAACGGCATGTATGATTTGATGACATTAGTTTAGGAAAATCTCGACACACGAAAACCGACTTAGTCACGGAGTGTTAGAACCTAAACTAAGAATTGTGTTGGCTTGTGCTTGGTTAAAGAGAGGCTTAAAGGTCACCTCCGGCATGTAGTCATGAACTACGCCACGGGCTGAGGTTTACCGCTTCGAAAGAGTCAAGGTCTGGTGGAGCTTAAAACTCTCTAGGACGGGCCTCAATAGGTTTGGGGTTGGACTTGTGCGACTCGATAGTGAGCAATTCATAGGAATATGTGCATGTAGTGTGAGGTCAAGCCAAGTGAAAAAAAATATTTTTTTTCTTTTTTTTTTCAAAGAAAGAAAGAAACAAATAAACACATATTTACAACTTTCGAATCACCTGTGTGACCTATTAAATAAACAGAAAGTAAAATCATTCATGTGCAGGCCCAGTGCCCACACACTGTCAAAACTGTTCTGTTCTGTGCACTGTTCTGTTTCTGAAAAATGCTCAGAAGCGCGCGCGTTGGGCAGTTAGAGTGGGAGGCGGGCGCCTCCGAGCGAGAGAGGCCGAGGCGCCCGATTCTAGGCAGTACCTGCAAACTCATGGGTTCAAAGGATTGCCTTGACCCTAAATAATAATTTTTCCCCTGCAGTAATGGTTAGCACAGAAACATGGAATTGAAGGACATCATGCAAAGGCGGGCGATTCTAGTGGTGAAGGTCGGAGGCGCGCGCCTTAGGCCAAGAAGGCAGAGGCGTACGCTTCCCACCTTTTTCCACCAGAATGCCCAGAAAGTAATAAAAAGATCACCAAAAGCAGAAACGCAAGTTTAAGCCTCTAGGAAGTCCCCAGTGGAGTCGCCACTATAGATACCCCGGGAAAACCACAACTTGGCTAGAGCGGTGAATTATCCTAGGATGTCTATTTGTGTTTTAATTGTTTAGAGTCGCCACCTAAGTTTTTAAAGGAACATAAGAAAAACTTAGAAATAGTCTAATTTATGTTAAGAAACCAAAGATTCAGGAGACAAGGGTTCGGGGGTTAGGTGACGGAATGGGAAGTACTTAAACACCCACTCCGCCCCGCTTACGCGGGTCTTGCTACTATTGGTTTTCTATTGCTAAAAAGCCCTTCAAATAATATTAATATAAAAGTGCTAACAATTACAATGAAAAGAAAGGGGAAATAAAAGAGAATTGTTTTATTGATTAATTCATGCTAAAGATTACATGAAGAGAAGAATGGTAAATTAAACTAGAGATTGAAATGTAGGGAGATAACCTTAACCAACTTTAATGTAGTAAAGTGGTCATTTAGTCATATCACAATTGATGAGGATTGAATACATTAAAAAGACACAAATAAATAAGAGAATAAAACTTGTACCTTAAAAGAAAAACTTCAAACTCTCACTTGAGAAGAGTTTTGGTAGAGTTTTGTTGCTAGAAATTTTGTAGGAATAATTCGTGGGAGAATTGTGTATAGTGTAAGTATAGAGAAAGTTCTTGGGTCTTTTTCTAAGGTAGAAATGAGAGGTTTAAATAGGTGGAGAAAGGAGGGAAATAAGCTTTTCTAACCAATAAGGAAATAAAGAAAATAAAATAATAAATAGACAATCAAATAAGAATGAAATAAAATATTTTGTTTTTATGGAGAATGGCTAGAATAAAGGATTGGGAGTTACAAAATAAAATGGGTTTAATGCTAGAATAAAACATGTGATGAAAAGGTTATTTTTTACTCTAAAAATGGAGGGAAAAGGCTGCAATCCGTAACAGTCAAAGTGGGAAGCGCGCGAGTCCGGCCTATAGGACCAAACGCGCGCGCGCCCCATGACCATTACGGGAGGCGCCGCGGGTAAAAAAGACAGAATGACAGAATGACCCTAAAAGTTAACTCTGTTATGCAGTATAGTCTAAAACTAACGAAATCAGATAGGAACTTAACTGAAGTAACAGAAATCAACAAAAATATGTTAAATAAAAAATACTATGTATGCAATCGGGGTGAGAGGTCCAAGGCGGGGTGTCTACAGAGCCCCTCGGCGATGTGGATTGCAAAGCAAAATGCATCGACGAAAGAACAAAAACATCCCCCGAGGACATCGACAAAGAAAATAAAGACTCGATAAAAAGCAGGAATTATTGAAATTGCAAGGGATAGAAATGCGCTCCCTGTGTGAGCGAATTTTGCTGATAAAAAGGGTGCGGTGGCATGAAATCGGTCCACTGTGGCCAATATTTAAAGTTCGTATAGGGGAGTGGAGGAACTAGAGAGTCTGACTGCTGATTTAGAGGGAGTCAAGAGTCTGCCTGCTGATTTGGAGGGACTCGAGAGTCTACCTGCTGATTCAGAGGGACTCGAGAGTCTGCCTGCTGATTTCGAGGGACTTGAGAGTCTGCCTGCTGATTTAGAGTCCGTGTAGGGGACTAGAGATGAATGTGAATTTGTTGAGTAGACCTTGCTGATGAGGTGGTGATTTTTGTTGTTCACCGCGGAGCTGTGTGTCTGTACCAGTCAAATTGGGAAGCGCGCGAGTCCGGCCTAATGGACCAAACGCGCGCGCGCCCCATTTCCTTTACGGGAGGCGCCCGTAGGTAAAAAAGATAGAATGACCCTAAAGTTAACTTTGTTATGCAGTTTAGTCCAAAACTAACAGAATCAGTTAGGAACTTAACCAAAGTAACAGAAATCAACAAAAATAAGTTAAATAAAAAATACTATGTATGAAATCGGGGTGAGAGGTCCCAAGCGGGTTGTCTACAGATATACATGGGTGGAAATGATGATCTCTACAGAAAATTGTTATGACATTCTAACCACTCTTTTCAGACTGCTCCAAACCCAAAAAGAAGATGACATCGTTAGTGTTCGATCCGACAATGGAACAGAATTAAAAAATAATGGTGTTGCTCGATACTGCGAAGATCATGGGATAGATCACAACTTTTTAACAGAGGGAGTTCCTCAACAAAATGGCATTGTGGAAAGAAAGAAAGAATAGGATGTTAATTGAAGCGGGAAAGACGATGATAGCTGAAGCGAAATTGCCTAAGTACTTTTGGGAAGAAGCTGTCAACACCGCGTGTTTTACTCAAAAACATTCCCTCATCAACAAACTTCACAACAAGACTCCGTATGAACTTTGGCGTGGTAGAACTCCCAACATTGCATTCTTCAAAATCTTTGGTTGTAAATGTTATATCCTCTACAACGGAAACGAACATAGAGGTAAATTCGATGCCAAAGCCGACGAAGGTATTTTTGTTGGGTATGCCAAACACTCTAAAGCTTTTCGCGTTTTCAATAGATCTATATTAGTGATAGTTGAATCTGTACATGTTACATTTGATGAACATTCTCTCCTTGAGCCACATTTGGCTCCAAATGTTTCTGATGATTCTGTTGAGTTTAATGAGACAGGTGCTCCTATTCATGTTGCGCCTACACAAGATCAGAATGCATCAACTCAAGGAAATCCATCTGCATCAGTTGCGCTGAATTTTGATAATAGTGCGCCGAGTGAAGATTCAGTTGCACCGTACAATGTGCCTGATGTTTTCACTCACGCGCCCAATTTTTATACTGCTGTAAGTACCCCAATCTGAAATTGACCAACTTAGAGGAATTCTTAGCACCATTCAGGGATAAACTGATAGGATGGGACCTCACTAAAATAAACCTCAAATTTTAGGACTGCTCTGGAATTAAACTTGGAAAAGTCCAGAAGCTCGCCATGCTGAGCCGTACGGATGGTTTGGACGTGGGAGAGCCCTAGCCGTACGGCTACTATAGGTACCCTCAGTCCTTATAAATTGAGACCCTTGCTCATCATTTCAGGGGGGAGAAAATTTTTGGAGAGAGCCAAAGCTCTGCAGAAATCATATCAGAATAGAGTGATCACCACATTTGAGTAAAAAAAGAGAAAGAAGATAGGTCCAAACCAAAATTGGTGAGGCCTCCTTCTCCCCATCTTCTCTTCATCTCCATATTCCATCTTTTGCTTATTTTTAAATAATATACACTTGGAACCAAGCCTTGAAATCCATGGTGCCCTTCATGTTCTATGCATGATGATGGGTTACAAACCATAGGATAGCCTAAGGCTTGTTATGATTTATGCATCTTTAATATATTGTGTTTACATTTATGCACCTTTACATTATGTCTTTAAATTTGTGTCATTTACTTTAAAGTATTTGCATTTATGTTGAATAAATGAGGGAATGATCAAGTTTGGGTGATAAAGTTGCAATCTTTATCATCCAAACCATGAGTCAACCTCAAAAATATCCCTTTGATAATAAAGATTCAATCTTTATCCATCAAAGGTTGATTTTTGGATGTCCCAATGCCCTTCCTTGGAAGAATCATCCATTTGGGTGTTAAAGTTTCCATCTTTAATCATCCAAATGGTGATCTTGGCTCAAAAGCCATGACCATCACCTTTTCTCAATTATTCCCCAATGATTGCCTTGATCACACCCAAAATCCTTATTTGGTGTCTAATCTAGTGATCAATGGCATAGGGACGATTTAATTAATGTTTTGTTGCAAGAAAATAACTGGAAATGATCGAAACAGTCCAGTTTCCACCAGAATGCTCTGTTTCTGCTTGGAACTGGACTGATTCATGGGAATCTCTTAAAGTTCCTAGGAACACCCTTCATAGACGTACGGCTACTTTGTCCAGGGAGCACATGTCACGACCCGAAATATAGGCTCTATTTTATTAGTAATTAATGATTTTACTTTGTTGCTTATTTATTTATTTAGATTATTTATTTATTTAAATATTATTATGTGTGCATTTTATGTGTTATAATAATTATGCCTAGCATTTTATTCGAGTTGTTTGGCTAGTGAGGAAGTGTTGAGTCTTAATTGTTAGCCGGGAGTGTAAGTAATTGTGTTAGTATGGGGGGGGGGGTTTAGTTGTAACATTTCAAAATAATTTTCCCCTACTCCCCTCACCTCCCTACACCTCTTTCTCCCTCATACACTCCACCCCTCCTCCCATTCTCCTCTCCCAGACACTCTCTCTCTCTCTCTCTCTCAAAAAGGTAAATATTTTCTTCTCTTTCCTTCTCTCCTCATTTACTCCTTCTTCCTCTCATTATTATTCATTTCTTAAAACGTGAACATTGTTTAGATCGTCGATAGGATCGCGTAGAATCAAAAAGATTTGAAATCCATCAACTTTGAGAAAATTCAAGTAAGTTACTTTTCCCCCATTTTAATGCTAAAATGTTCATATCATGCTTAGATAATGTTTGATGTGTTGTATTTGAAGTTTGGTTGGGTTTTGAATTTATTGGGAATTTATTTGGAGTTTTGATCAAAAATGGTGAAATCTTGAATGTTGGTTTGATTCTTGATTTTGGTTGTTAAATGTTGTTATATGAGTCTTTTTAGACTTATTAGTTGTTTTGGCACATTAGTACATGAGTTGGAAGTTGGGATTTTGGTTAAATGTGTTTTGGGTTGAAAATGGAAGAACCCATGTTGTTCTTCCCGATTTCTGGCAATCCGGAAGGTTGGGCGACCGCACAAAACTTCCTGGGCGACCGCGCATCTTTCTGAAAGCTTTTGTTCTGGTTTTGAGGCTTTTTGGGCGACCGCGCAACCCACTTTGGGCGGCCGCACAGAACCCCTGAAACTTTACATTTTGTTAATTTGTGAGATTGAAGCACGTGCTTTGGTCTAAGTCTTGGGTGTCCTTTTAGTTGACCTTAGTGAACATTGTAGTACACCTTAGTGTTAGAATTGGGTCCTTGTGATCAAATTTGTGTTTGAAATTCATTGATTGTTAATTGGAATTTTGGAGCACCCTTATTGTGTATTGTTGGTTCATGTCATCTTCTTGGTGATTATTTGGCTTGATTCCCTACTTTGGAATCCTTTGTTGTTTATCGTGCTAGTATTTTATTACTTAGCCTTTACGTGAAAACCCAGCTGGTATTTTGTGTGTGTTTGGGCAATGCGAAACGTTATGATGGCAAGGCCAAGTCCATTGTGATGTTGACCATTGTTTTGCCCCATTATTACCCTCCTCCAGATTGGCCTTGGATGTGAGAAGAGCTAGCTCCTTTGTGTGCATTTTAGCTTCTTGGAGCATGACTTTGTGGCATGTCTCCCGTCCTTTGTGACACTTCATTGGTTATTGGTTTCGGTACCGGGGTTTTCTCTTCGGCTTTCATGCTATTATGAAGATGATGATTTGTTGATTATTGAAGCTGCGCAGCGATCCTTTATTTGGATGTTCGGGTTTGGAAAACCTTGGCTATATCCTTTGTTATGTGTTTATTTCCGCTGCTATCTGTTATGTGATAATTGCTATGTGCTATGTGATATTTATCATTGCTTATTGCTTCTTGCATCATAGCATGTCATGTAGTTGCATTAGTAACTTATTGAGATTTATCTCACCCCCTTTTCTTTTATCTTTGTTTTTCCTTAACCCCCCCCAGGTGCTAAGGATTAGTCTCGCTGATCACGAGAAAGAGGACGTCGAGTGTGGATCCATTCTTTTGGGGAAAGTTGATATAGGTTGGTTTACATTATGTAAATGTGTAACCATTTTGGGGTAGTTGTACCAAACAATGACGTTACTAAGAACTGTATAATTGTATTTTGTTGGGCATAACTTGTGGAAGTTTATGATAGTTGTAATTGATTTTTATCAAACTTGGTTTTGTAAAACTTTGGATCTCCACCTTTTGGTATCAAATGAAATTTTTAACTTCAGTATTTCTGAGTTTTGGTTTTAGAGTCGACGTCCAGCTCGCGGTCTCGGGCCCGCGGGGTCCGGGGTCGCGACAGCACATTTCCAGTCTAGTCCCCTTTTAATCCAGAATGTTTACGAAATAATCTTTTGTGTCAAATATTTAACTGTTTTCTGTTAAGGTCAGTTTCTCCCATTTTCATGAACCTACACACACACACACTTGCACAATTTTAATAAATTTTAGGGAGACTCGGTTTCTTCTGAGGCGCTTTGGGTGAACTACCGGTTGAGTTCTTCCTAAAGCGTAACCTGACCTCCGAATCATTTCTCTCTAACCATTTTTCGTTAACTTTGGGTTTAAAATTAAACTAACGTGTCGACTCCGTTGAACGTTGATAAGATCCCGTGATTGATTCCCGAGGGAACCATTCATTTTTCCCACGGGTATCTCACAGTGGCGACTCCGCTGGGGAATGGTTTGTTCTCGGACTTCTTTTTAAAAGATTCGGGGGCATTCTTGTGTGGGTCAAACTCCCGTCCCCGTTTGTTGACTTTGTGCATATTTTGTGTGTGTTTTATGTTTCTGTTTTGGTTTTTGAGAATGAAACTGTTCTGGAAATGCAATAAACTAGGGCTTCATGATCTGAAGTTGAAAATCTGCAAAAAAAATAATGGAACTACATCCCTAGCCGTATGGCTGGTTTTGCGGGGCCCACAGAATGTTTCAAGTTAATAGTTTTGTGCAAGGCATAAATATTCTGATGGTCCCCTTGCTTCTTCTTGTCCAGGTTCTAATTTACAGCCTTGTGTGTGCACATTTGCCTTCGTTTTCTTAGCCAAAAAGGTATTTTCAAAGCTTGGTAACGCACAAATCTTTTGGACATAAAATTGGGTTTTCAAAGCCTCATTGTGCCTTACCCCTTTTATAAAAAATTTGGCTTCTCAAATTCTTTTGTTGTGCACGACCCTTTTGTACGAATGACTTTCAAAAAGGTTGTTGTTTTTGTTGTAAAGTTTTGGTTTCAAAAACCTTTGATTGTGCACAACCTTTCCATGTACAAAATTTTGATTCTTGCTTGTTCATAGCTTTGCTTGATTACTTGTGCAAATTACTTGTTTAAATTGTTTGTCCATGTCTTGTATATGCTCTTGTACATTGCTCACGATATTAAAACGGACTGAAAATTCCTATTTTTGACTCAAAAGGGAACATAGAAGGCTTCATACAACGCGCACTTGACTTTGTACACGTTCCAAAAACCCTTTAAACCCAGAATGGATGCCATAATACAGCTTGATTGGTGCTCTTGTGCCCTTCTCGCACGCACGGGTCCATTCCACCTCCCCTTCCGAGTCGAGTCAACCACACATGTCCGTGACACACAAATACCATGACCATGGTTGGTTTTTGGTCTATCTCACGTCATCACGTCCCTAAATACGTGTCCAAAAGCTAATTATGGCCAAGTTAATGCCTGAGTCACGACTCCTTGTGTGAGCAAGTTTGACCAAGGTCATCTTTGACCCGGTCCTTAACTTATGCGTTGATTCCAACCATAATTAACCAAAGTCATGTATTAAGGATAGGTTGACACTGCGTCATTAAGCTCTAATGCTTGACCCATCCTAATCATCTTTAAGCCCAAGGCTAAGGTCCGAGATCCCTCATTAAAATGAGGTCATGCCAGAATTTCGTTAAAGCGTTAAGTTAATTTTAACCTTAGCCGGGGCTTAATTATGATAAGAACGGCCCGTGCATTGGAACTTATTGACGCGCTAGACTCTAGGCTTGGTTTCTTTCGGTTGGTGGAAGCTGTGTGCCCTATAGGACCCTCGCCCGGGATAGTCCATCCTTGGGAGTGTGCAATACAGGTGAAAAATGAGGGGTCTATAGGCGTAGTGATGGCCTCCACTGATCCAGGATGTAGATTAGTTGCAAAAAAGAAGAGAAATCTTTTCCAACCAATCAGGAATAAAATGCGTTTTAAGTAAACAGGAACAAACATATATGATAAATAAGGACAATAAGTTTTCATGTTCCATGAGCCTAAGACTTTTCCCAAACACTAGCCCAAGTTGATGCCCAATTCTGAAATGAACCTCCCTCTCCTCCGCAGCTCGTAAGAAGTGGGTCAAAGTTCCCGGTTGTCGTCTGGTTAGTGCCGAGTCTGACAGTTCATCAGCAGCTTCACTCAGACTTCTCCGAATGACTAGTCCGGCAGGAAGTAGTAGTGGGGGTGACAACACAGTTGATCCTAATGGGCTCACTAGGGAAGAGCTGGTACAAGCTCTAGAGGCCGCCAGGGGCAGGGAAGAAAGTGTCAGAAAACATCAGGAAGATATGCAGAATAGGGTTGTGGAAGCCATGAGACAGAGAGGGATAGCCGTCGTATTTGAGAATGATGGAGGTTTTGTGGAAATCACGGAGGAAGAGGAGGTTGAGAATGTACAACCTCGGGGTTATAACCGAGTTCCTCCTCCCTAAACTTACCCTAATGTGGAGACCTCACATCCCGCGTTCCAAACCACCATTCACCAAAGTGTGCCCACCGCCCAGGTTCCTTTTATCCCGCCAGAAGGATTTCCTATGTGCTCGCCCGGATTCAACCCATATAGTCCGATCCCAACAAGTCGAGCATCCTTAACCCCGGCCACCGTCGGGTTACCACCTCCGGCCTTGCCAACCTCCTCCCAAGGGGTGCCATACCCATTTCACTACCCAGTAGCACAGACCCTTGAAGCCACCCCATCATACATCCCAGCAAGTAATCCGGGATATGGATATGTCTACACTCATGCGCCACCTCAAAGCCTCCCCCCGGTAATACCATCAACCACCGTGCCTCCGACCGTAATGCCAGTGACATCCCAAACCATGGGATCCATCAACTCTAGCCCGCATGTGGACCCTCAAATGGGATGGTTGGTGGAGAATTTGAAACAAATGGAAGAAAGGTTTGAAGGGATGAACGAGAAGAAGTCCACCTTGGGAATCACCGATCCCGATAAAATTGTTCCCCTTCCTCACAGATTTAAAATGCCAGAGATTGATAAGTTTGATGGAACTGCTTGCCCTCAGACTCATCTCAATGCCTACACCTTAGCAATGAGGCGAAGGGTTGTACCGTGCAACAAATGGCCGATCACTTTCAACTATCTTTGAGAGGAAATGCACTCAAATGGTTCTTTAACCTAAAGGACGAATCTCGGGTCACATGGGACCGGGTCAAAGAAGCATTCCTCGCCAAATACCGGTCTAACTGGAAATGGGAAACCAATCGTACTGACTTGCAAGGCACCTTGCAAAGGAACGACGAACCAATCGATGAATTCTACAAGAGATGGAATTACAAGCTTGGAGAAATTTCCAATCCGCCAACTGAGGATGAACAACTAGATATTTTTCAGTCATGCCTAAAACCTCAATTGCGAGCTTTGATCAGTCACCACTTTTACCCTAATCTCCGGCCTATGGTAACCGCAAGGTCCAAGTTTGAGAAAACTCTCAGCGAGTAGTCCTCCGCCCAAGGTAGTGGTAATTCCTACAGATATCGCCCTCCAACGACCGGCAAAGGGAAAGAAACCCCAGGGGCAGTTAACAACATCCAAGGGGAAAACCCGAGGCAAGCTCTACAAAGGGCTGGAAACTCGGAGAGACGTCTGTATGTGAGGTTTGAAGATTTTGGGATGCCTATAAGAAAGGTATTTGAGGGGCTAGTCAAGCAAGGCCTTGTAAAGCCTTTAGTTAACTACCAACCCAGGAATCCCGAGAAACACCTCAACAAAAGTAGGAGGTGTGCCTTTCACAATTATCACGGACATAACACCGATGAATATTCCATGGTAAAGCGCATCATCCTTAACCTGATTGACAAGGGGAAGCTTGAACACCCTCATGGTCCAAATGTAGTCAACAACCCTTCCCCGATAACAGTGCCATCAACATGATTGAGTTCAGGTAAAACAGCGTGAACATGATTGAGCTTGGGGAACAAGCACCGGTAACCTTCTTGGAATTTAATACCCCACTAATAGAAATCGGGGAGAGATGGAAAGACATCCTGTGGGCATGTGTACAAAAGGGAGAGATGAAATACCCTCCAGATTGTATGATGGCCAACGTACTAAGTGCAAGGGTTCCACACCGGAGTACCGACAACTTGGTCGTGATTAAACTCACTGAGCACAGTCTAACCTACGAAGAATGCATGGAGGAAATGAGAAGGGCCATTAAGAATGAGGTGGAAGGCCAAAACCCCGGTACAAATGAGTGTTGTCCTCCTCACAACAATCATTTCCATGTCATAGAACCATGTAGCTCATCAAACAGCAAAAGATTGGTTGAAAGGGTATGTCCCTGCAATGAGGAAAATATGTCTGAAGTGGCAAGAAGCCCGAAAATCTCCAATTATGAGAAGCACCTCACCCAAATGACAGGGGCGATCCGCTCAATGTCTCGCGAGCTCTTCTGTGAAAGTGATGATGATGAGGTATCTTCCTATGTGCCTCCCCATATCCCATCCCAAAGTGAAGAGGAGGGCTTTCCAGCTTTAGATGATTTCTTATCCTTGCCGCCACTCTCGCCACCACCTCAGTTAGGCGATGATGGTTCATTGTTTCCGGACCACTTTTGTTGTATGTTGACCTTAGAAAAACTTCAAGAGGCCGTAGAAGTCTGGGAAGAAAAGGACACCCGCCCTATTTCTATCAAAGAAATCTGTGAGTCCGCCTATGCCTCGAAAGGAATGATCACAGTGAATGAGTTAAGAAAAGAAGCGTGGCCTTACTCCGCCAAGGACTTGCCAACACCTGTGGAATAATTGGGGGAAGATTATGACTCCACGGAAATAAGTGTGTTAACCCGCTCTGGGCAAGTACACACGGAGAATCCCAAGAAACCTCCACCACAGGAACACCGCTTACCACCCTCTTTTGCTAAAGAGGCGGGAGACGTGGATCTCGAAAAGGAAGACCCCATCCTTACTCAACTGAAAAGGACCCAAGCCACATATCCCTTTGGTCCCTCCTTACGTTGTCTTACCCACACAAGCTCAAGTTGGAGGAATGCTTGGCTCAAACCATGGTGCCCACCATGGCTACTCCCGAAGAAGTCGTACAAATGATTGGGAGTATTCAGTATGGAAACATTATAAGCTTCACAGATTTGGATCTACCCAAATTCGGAGCTAACCACAACGAGGCCCTTTATATCACGGTACAGTTGGATGACCATCGCCTCCCCCGGGTTTTGGGTGATAATGGGTCCGCTATAAATGTCCTCCCTGCCAAGATGATGGGCTTACTTGGTCTTAAAGTTGAAAACCTGAAACCCTCCGCAATCACGGTCAAAGCCTACAACTCGATGGTACGATCAGTCTTAAGGGTGGCTACCTTGGATCTTTGGTTTGGAAAACAAGTAGTGCCGATGGAATTCCAAGTACTTGACATCCTTATCTCATTCACTGCTTTGTTGGGACGCCCGTGGCTTCATAAGGTCAACGGAGTAGCTTCTACCGTCCACCAGTGCATAAAATATGTGTAAGGGAATAACCTGACGGTCATCTATGGGGAAAGTGTTACGACAGAAGGAACCAACACCAACAGAATCCCTGTGTTGGAAATTAAACATGAGGAGAGTGGTATGGTCTTGATCGGCTTCACAAAAATGCCTTCTAAAACCCATGTTTGTTGTGTGGACCTCACGCTCACAAAAGATAGGATTCCCCCCGCAATGAAGATGATACGTTTAATGCACTACCTCCCAGGACTTGTTCTCGGGAAGAAGCTCCAAGGAACTCACAAGATCGTCGAAACTAGGGAGAAAAAGACACTCCATGGCTTGGGGTATAAGCCTACTCCCGAAGAAAGAGCCAAGCAAGAACTCAAGGAGTCCCGTACAAAGTTCCCAACCTTCATCCATATACCTTTGATATGAGCCATTACTTTGTGAAAGGAGGAGTCCAAACCAAAGCCCCGAGGAAAACGGAGCCAATGGTAACCAATTGGGGCAAGCTTCAAGAGGACATTATGAAATTCCGAGGGATGACCACCAACCCCGTAAGGAGGGCATTCCTGGATGTGCCCGAGATGCCCGGTCCCACCAAGGTCACGGTGACACATGAGTACTCTTTCAAAGGGGTGCCCGAGATGGTGAAACAATTTGAGGCTTGGTCCATGGAAGCAAACGGCAAGGAAGAAGAACCCACCTGGGGACGGAATGGTAAACACGAATTTGAGGAGTGGGCTCCCAAGAAAGCTAAAGGGGAAGTCACGGATGACGAATGGAATGGCATGGTAATGAAAGGGTTATTTGAGGAAGAGTTGTTTGCACCGGACTTTATCGATCTAGGGAAAGAAATGGTTGCTGCAATAGAGGACGGATTCCCCAAAACTCTCAACCCCTGCACCTTGGTTGGGCAAGATGACATGCCTCTGAAGAATTGGGTGACTCTCTCCGGACCAGTGGATAGCAAAGACGAAATGACCATGAAACTTGGATTGGTTCCCCGCCCCCCAGAGTCAAATTTCATAGGGTCTAATGTAGTCGAGTCTCCTCAATCCCTTGTCTTTGAGTTTGAGTTTGTCTCCTCCGAGGGCATCACGCCCGAGGATTATGATCTTGTGGCAAACATTGTATTCCCTTTTGCATTGAATGAAATGATAGACCTTTCTGAGTATCCCCTCATTGCAAACTTATTAGATGATAAATAAACTAACAATCTAAAAATGGTTAATGATGAATCACCTAATAATGCAGACACACTAAACGAACAATACATTAAAGAACTTTCAAAGCAGGTTATTGACCGAGAGGAAAACCGTGCCCAAGCTGCCGAAGAGGTTTTGACTAAGGTTAGTTTGGGGACCGCGGATGAGCCAAAAGAGACACAGATTGGTAGCTACTTTAGAGGGGCCGAGAGGAAAGACTTGGTTGAGTTGCTCAAAGAATATGTGGATGTCTTCGCTTGGTCCTATAACGACATGCCAGGGTTAGATGCCTCGATTGTGGAGCACAAGATCCCTGTAGATCCTGAAGTAAAACCAATCAAGCAAAAGCTTCGACGAATTAAACCGGAGTGGTATTTGCAAGTCAAAGAAGAGATTGAGAAATTTCTCCGAGTCGGCTTCATAAGGGTGATAGAATATCCCTCGTGGCTTTCCAACATAGTGACAGTGATAAAGGCCAATGGAAAAGTCTGATGTTGTGTTGACTTTAGGGACCTCAACAAAGTGAGTCCCAAGGATGATTTCCTTCTCCCAAACATCGACATGCTTGTGGACACGACCTCTAGTTTCGAGTTCAAGTCCTTCGTGGACGGTTTCGCTGGATACAATCAAATCAAAATGGCTGAAGAGGACCAAGAAAACACCGCCTTCACCACCCCATGGGGTACCTTTTGCTATACCGTAATGCCTTTTGGGCTAAGGAACGCTGGGGCTACTTACCAAAGGGCCGCAACCTTACTCTTCCATGACATGATCTATAAATAAATAGAGGTGTATGTAGATGACATGATCGTTCATTCCAAAGGAACCGATGGGCAGCACCTAATCGACTTAAGGAAGTTCTTTGATAGGTTAAGAAAGCACTCCATGAGGCTCAACCCGGCTAAGTGCACTTTTGGGGTTTCCCACGGCAAAGTTTTGGGGTACATGGTCACCGAACGTGGCATTGAAATTGACCCCAAAAAGTTCAAGGAAATTGTGGAGATGAGGCCACCTCGTACTCAAACAGAGGTGAAAGCTTTCATGGGATGACTGCATACATTAGCCGGTTCATAAATCAACTCACCCCCACATGTGAGCCCATTTTCAAATTGTTGAGAAAAAACGCCAAGGTCGAATCGAATGAGGAATGTCAAAGGGCCTTCGAGAAAATCAATGCCTACCTTACCCATCCGCCGATCTTTTGCCCTCCACACAAGGATAAGCCTCTCTTGTTATACTTGACAATAACAGATACCTCGTGGGATCCATGTTGGCTCAAGAGAAAAGAGATTCAAAAGTAGAGAACGCCATCTACTTTGTGAGCCGGAAACTGCAAGGGAGCAAACTTAACTACTCCGCCATTGAAAAGACGTGTGCCGGACTAGTATGGGTAGTGAGAAAATTGAAGCACTACATGCATTCCCATTCGATACAGCTCATCTCCAGAATAGATCCCATAAAATGTTTATTGGAAAAGCCTTCTCTATCCATGAGACTAGCCAAATGGTCTTTCTTCCTAGCAGAATATGACATCAGTCATATGACGCGAAAAGCAGTCAAGGGGAGAGTTATGCCAGAACACCTAGAAGATTTCCCTAGTAATGAAGAAAAGGAAGCTGACTCACAATTCCCCGACGAAGGGATATTTTCCCTCGAAGGCAAAAACAAATGGCAACTATTCTTTGATGGCGCCACAAACAAAAGGGGAAACGGTATTGGAATGCTCTTGGCGGATCCAAAGGACGACCACACCCCTATTGCCGTTAAATTGAACTTTGACGTCACCAACAATGCCACCGAATATGAGGCATGCACAGCTGGCTTAGAGGCCGCCCTGGAAAGGAACGTGAAAGAATTGGAGGTCTACGGGGATTCAGCCTTGATCATCAACCAAGTGCCTAACAAATGGAAGACGTTGGACCCGGGGTTGCAAAAATACCATGCCCACATGGAAGAACTCATGGCCCAATTCAAAGAAGTCAGTTTCCATTACCTACCAAGGGATTAGAATCGTTTCGCAGATGCCTTGGCCACCTTGGCCTCCTTGGTAGAAATTCTTGAGGGAAAATCGATAAAACCCTTCAGAGTGGGCAGAAAAGAGAATCCGTCCTACTGTTATGAGATAGGTAGAATCACAAAGGAGGTAGAAGAGCCATGGTACAATCAAATCTACCAGTTCCTCGAAATGGGAGAAGCCTCCTTCACGAACGAGGAAGGAGAATACAAAGATGGGATTAAGGCCAAGGGCATGGTAGCCCTCAAGCGGTTAGCACCTCACTATATGATTTTGGGTGATATCTTGTACAAGAAACGCCATCAGGGCCTTCTCCTAAGGTGCATAAACGCAAAGGAAGCGCAGGAACTCATGAAAGAGGTCCATGGTGGAGTGTGTGGCCCCCACATGAATGCTCGGGCCCTAATGCAAGTCATCCTATGAATGGGGTATTTTTGGATCTCGATGGACACCGACTGCATACAATTCATGAAGAAGTGTGATAAGTGTCAACGGTTTTCCAACCTTAATCACCTGCCGCCTCATCACTTGTACTGCATGACAACCCCATGGCCCTTCTCAACTTGGGGCATCGACATCATTGGAAAAATTTACCCGCCCGAGAGCAATGGTCATGAATTCGTCTTGGTAGCCGTGGACTATTTCACGAAATGGTTCGAAGCCAAATCCTACAAGGTCTTAACCTCAAAGAAGGTCGCGGAATTTATGAAAGAGAACATCATGTGCCGTTATGGAGTCCCAAATGAGGTCATCACTGATAATGGCTCATACTTTGAAGGTGAGTGTGATCGACTGTTACAAGAGTTTCGAGTCACCCGCCACAAGTCCTCCTCTTACAGGCCTCAAACCTGTAGCGACCCCAAAACTCGTCCCTATTTATTTTATATTTTTGGGAATTTTTACTTGACTTATATGTGCATTTTAGGTGTTGCATCATATTTTATGATTTGCATATCATACTTGATTATTTGTGTTATTTACTTAGTTAGTAAAAATAATGATTAAAGGAGTTAAATGATTAAGTTGAAACTTTAGGGTCCTTGTTGAAAAAAATAAGTTAAGGGGCTAAAGTGTTAAAAACAGAACTTGGGTGATCAAAGTATAAAAAATGGGTTAAAACCCTTTATAAGAGATTTTGGTTTCTCCTTCTTTCAGTGTGTATAAACTTCTGCAACTTTCTCTCGTTCAGCTTAGGTTAAGAAAGAAAAGGTAAGTTCAACCCATTTCGATTTAATTCTTTTTATTTACTTGTCCGTTTTAAAAACTAATTATATAAAAATGATTAGGGTATCGAATAGGTCATTTCTAGCCGAACAAAACTTAATTCAGGGATACTTTTTCCGGAAATAGATAAGTTACTAATTCCCCTTTAAATGTTAAAATAGTCATATATGCTATACTTGATACTTGTACTTGTTAATTTTGTGATGTGAGCAATATTTGCTATACTTGTAATTTTGGGACAAAGGGAGTATATAGAATTGGTTTTAGCTGGATGTTGGAATGGTTTAGAAACCAAGTTGTAACCTTAATGAAAGTTACCAAAATTATGTAGTATATGTGTTATACTTTTGGGACGGAAAGAGTAAAAATGAACTAAGGAAGAAATCTGGGATTTGGCCCAAAATGGAAGGTGGCGCGCGCACCGTAAATAAGGAGGCACACGCACCCCCTGGTTACCATCTTAGGCAAAGTATCTGATCAAGGGAAGCATGCGCACCCTTTTGGGTGGGGCGCGCGCACCCTTAGTTGGCCAAAAATTGTGAGGTTCTGATGAAAGGGAGCGCGCGCACCCTTTTGAGTGGGGCATGCGCACCCCCCCCCCCCTGTTTTCTAGGTTTGATAGTTTGTTTAACTTGGGTACAAGAGGACAATTGTTTGTGTAGTCCTTGGGGTTGTTTAGGACTCAAACGTGAATGTGTATAACTTTTATGTCGTTGATGAAAAAGATTGGGTTGTGACTAAATGTCCTTATTATGGACTCTTTATGAGAAATCTTTCGTGTGCATCTTGTGATGTATTTGGCTTAGTTTGTTCTTGGATTAAATGCCCCGAGTTTTGTTTAGCAAGTATTCATTACTGTGCTTCTTGTGAAAAGTCCAGCTGGTCTTGTTGTGGAGTCAGCCAATGGAATAATTATAGTGGTACAGGTAAGTCCACTATAAGGTTTTCCATTGGTAGCTTTTGAGTCAGGCGGTGGAAGAATTATAGTGGCACACAAGCCAAGTTCACTATAAGGTGTCCACTGCGCCTTCTTTGTTTCCCCAGTCCAGATTGGCCTTGGATGGGATGAATTGCTTCCTTTGGTGAGCATTAGGGTTATGACTTTGTGTCATATTTCCCTCTCTGGTTACTTTGGTTCTATTGGTTATGGTTTGGTTTTCGGGATCCCGGCTTCAGCTATTTATGCTGCTCAGATGGTTTTCTCAGATGGTATTCTCGTACGGTTATGGTTATTGGGTAAACCTTGGCTTGGTATCCACCGGAGTGTGGCCTATGTGTTAATTGTGGTATATGAGTGATGTTATCTCTCATGTTATGTGCCATACGCTACATGATTACTGTTGATATAGTTTCTTTATGATTATCATATAAGCATGTAACGTAGTTGCATTTTAGTAGCTTACTGAGATTTATTCTCACCCTTTATTTATTTACTGTTTTAGATAAAGGCGGGTCCAGGGAATAGGAAACTTGGCACGGGAGGACGTTGGAGTGGTAAGAGTTGGGACATATTTTGTTGAGGTTGCATTATGTAAATGTAAAACCTTTTGGGTAGAGTACCAGTACTTTCTGTTGTCGCACCTATTTTGGATCATGTTGGTGTATGTACTTTTGTTTAAAAGTTTGTAAGCCTTCGGGCTAAGTACTTTCGTTGTGAAAGTTGGTTGTAAAGTTTGTTTAAGAGTTAAGTGATGTCCTTGAACTTCAGGTGTGTTTTTTTTTAAACTTTATGAAAGTACATTTCGAATTTTTTTTTTAAAAAAAGTGTTTTATAACGTCTTCCACTCGTGACCCGAGCGTGGGGCCAAGTAGGACCACAGGTCTGGGGCGCGACAGTTGGTATCAGAGCTAGGTTGTAGATGGTCTAGAATGACTAAATGATCTAGGAGGGTAGTAGAGTATAGAGTGAGTAACGTTGAGTGTTTTACGCAGGTATTCATTAAAAATGGGTGAAACTGAAAGAGATCAGGCTGGCTCTTCGGGGCAAGGGAATGCAAGAGAAGAGGCTCGAATTATGTTTCAAGGAATGTTTGAAGCAACAATGAAAACCTTAAATGATCAGAGGCAAGAAAGGGAACAGGTACCACCAAGATATGGCCTAGAATAGTTTCTAAAAATGAAGCCTATGGAGTATGATGGAGAGCCTGATGTATCTAAGACTGAAAGGTGGATTGAATCAATGGAAAAGATCTTTGATGCTTTGAGATGTTCTGAGGAAGATCAAGTTAGGTTTGCTACTTATAAGCTGAATGGAGCGGCTGAGCATTGGTGGAAAGCTTTGAAAACTAAATGGGATGAGACTCATGTACCTTACACTTGGGAGAATTTTCTGGGAAAGTTTAAAGAACACTTCATTCCTCGAGTAGATCAAGACAGGAAGGAGATGGAATTTCTTAGCTTGGAGCAAGGTTCTATGTCAATTGCTCAGTATTCAGCTAAATTTTCAGAGTTGTCCAGGTATTGTACTCACCTAGTGGCAACTGAGGAGAGAAAGGCTACGAGGTTTGTGAAAGGTTTGAAAACTGTAATTAGAACTCAGCTAGTATCCCACAAGTTGCAAGATTTTCAAGATGCAGTTGATCGAGCCTACCAGGTGGAGCATGATATTGAGGAACATAAGAAGAAAATGGAATTGTTAGGCGCAAGGAAGCAAGTTAGGCAACAACAACGTGGTGATAATAGAGGAAATCAAGGTGGATCTTCACAATTCAAAGGGTCTCTTCAAAGACAGTCAGGTAATAGAAATCAAAGTAACACTTCAGGGAGTTAGAGCAGAGGAGTTTGTAATTATTGTCAGAAAGAAGGGCATTCAGAAGAGAGATGTTGGAAGAAACAGGGCAAATGTTTGAATTGTGGACAGTTGGGTCATTTTCAGAGGGATTGCCCTAAGTTTAAGGTGCAGGCATCGGGGAGTTTAGTTAGGTCTTCTCAAGGCCAGAAGAGGGATTCTTCAGGAAAGCCTAAGGTTCAGGGTCGTGTCTTTGCCATTTCTCAACAACAGGCTTCAGATTCCTCTAACGTGATAGGAGGTATTATTTCTGTGTCTAGTTTGAGGGCATGTACACTTATAGACCCTGGCTCATCTCATTCTTATGTGTCTGTGCATTTTGCTTCTCGATTGCATTTGTCTTCTGAATCTCTACCTTATGTGTTAGAGGTGTCAACTCCTATAGGGGAGTGATTGGTGACCAATGAGATGTTGCATTCTTGTGATGTGCATATACATGAGCATGTTTTACCTGCTGATTTAGTTATCTTACCATTACAAGATTTTGATATTATCTTGGGTATGGATTGGTTGGGTAAATATCATGCAACGGTTGATTGTGCTAAAAAAGTGGTCACATTTTCTATCCCTAATGTTCCTAAATTTTCTTTTGAAACTGTTCCCTGGGGTAGAGAGATTCGAATTATTTCTTATATGAAGGCTAGAAAGTTGTTGAACCGGGGTTGTGCGGGGTATTTAGCTAGTGTTTTGGATACTACTAAAAGGGTTCCTGATATTGAGGATGTGCCTATTGTTAAAGAATTTTCAGATGTATTTTCTTCTGAGTATGTTATGCCTCCTGACTGGGAAATCGAGTTCTGTATTGACTTACTTCTAGGTACGGCTCCTATATCTGAGGCACCTTACAGAATGGCCCCAGCTGAATTGAAAGAGTTGAAGGTTCAGTTGCAAGAGTTACTTGATCGAGGATTCATTCGCCCTAGTGTATCCCCGTGGGGAGCTCCAGTATTATTTGTTAAAAAGAAAGATGGGTCCTTGAGACTGTGTATTGACTACAGAAAGCTGAATCAGGTAACTATAAAGAATAAATATCCGCTTCCTCATATTGATGATTTATTTGATCAACTTCAAGGGTCGGTTGTCTTTTCAAAACTTGACTTGAGGAGTGGGTACCACCAGTTGAAAATTCATTCTGAAGACATTTCTAAAACTGCTTTTCGTAGTTGATATGGCCATTATGAGTTTCTGGTTATGCCTTTCGGGTTGACTAATGCTCCGGCTGTTTTTATGGATATGATGAATAGGGTCTTTAAACCTTATCTCGATACCTTCGTGGTTGTATTTATTGATGATATTCTTGTTTATTCCAAGTCCCGGGAGGAGCATGAACAGCATTTACGAATGGTTTTATCTATTCTTCGTGAGAAGCAGTTGTTTGCTAAATTCAGTAAGTATGCTTTTTGGCTCAATGAAGTATCTTTTCTTGGGCACGTGATTTCTAATAAAGGTATATCAGTTGATCCCTCCAAAGTTGAGGCTATTATGAATTGGAAGAGGCCAGAATAAGTTACAGAAATTCGAAGCTTCTTGGGGTTAGCTAGGTACTACAGAAGGTTTATTGAGGGGTTTTCTAAGATTGCAACTCCCTTGACTCAGTTGACTCGAAAGAATGCTCCTTATGTGTGGGATGAAAAATGTCAAGCTAGTTTTGAAGAGTTGAAGAAGAGATTGACTACAGCTCCTATTCTTGCCCTACCTAATGGAAATGATGATTTGGTAATATATAGTGACACTTCTAAAGAAGGCCTCGGGTGTGTATTAATGCAAAATGGAAGGGTAATTGCATATGCTTCGAGGAAGTTGACTCTGAGTGAGCAGAATTATCCTACCCATGAAATGGAGCTTGTAGCTATTGTCTTTGCGTTGCACAAGTGGAAACATTATCTTTATGGGGCAAAGTTTGAGATTTTCACAGATCATCAGAGTTTGAAGTAACTTTTCTCCCAGAAAGAGTTGAATAATAGACAACGAAGATGGATGGAGCTGTTGAAGGATTATGATTGCACCATTTCTTATCATCCGGGCAAGGCAAACGTGGTAGCTGATGCTATTAGCCGGAAGTATTATGTAGCTTCATTGATGGTGCGGGAATGGAAGATGTTGGAGGATGCTCGAGATTGGAGTCCTTATGAATCAAAGTATGGAGCTATTTTTGTGAACATTCGAGTATTACCAACTCTAGTTCAACAAATAAAGGAAGCTCAGAAGGATGACCCGGAATTGGTAAAGATTATGGATAAAATTAAAGATGATAAATTTGAGGATTTCTCCCTCAGTTCTGAAGGGGTATTAACTTTCAGAGGTCGATTGTGTGTGCCTAATGTTGAAGGGATTAAACACCAAGTTCTTGATGAAGGCCATAAATCAAGGTATACTATTCATCCTGGGAGTACTAAAATGTATCAGAATTTGAAGCAACACTTTTGGTGGAATAATATGAAGAGGGAAATAGCGGATTATGTATCCAAGTGTTTAACATGTCAACAAGTTAAAGCTGAACATCAAAGGCCTGCAGGATTGCTTCAACCGTTAGAGATTCCGGAATGGAAGTGGGAACATGTTACTATGGATTTTGTGACAGGGTTACCTCGTACTCGAAGAAGGTTTGATGCAGTTTGGGTGATTGTTGATAGATTAACAAAGTCTTCTCATTTTCTACCTATCGAGATTGGTTATTCTATGGAAAGGATTGTAACCTTGTATATTAGTGAGATCGTGAGGTTACATGGAGTTCCAGTGAGCATTGTGTCTGATCGTGACCGTAGATTCACATCTCGGTTTTGGCAAGCATTTCAGAAGGCTTTGGGTTCAGAATTGAGATTTAGTACAGCTTTTCATCCTCAAATAGATGGTCAGTCAGAAAGAACCATTTAGATTCTCGAGGACATGTTGAGGGCTTGTTCAGTTGATTTTGCAGATTCTTGGGATATTCATTTGCCTCTCGTAGAGTTTGCTTATAATAACAGTTTTTAGTCTAGTATTGGGATGGCCCCTTATGAAGCCTTGTATGGGAGGAAATGTCAGTCTCCTATCTGTTGGGATGAAGTGGGAGAAGCCAAGATTTGGGGTGTTCAGATGGTTAATGATTCAGTTGAGAAAGTTAAACTTATTCGAGATCGTTTGAGTACTGCCCAGAGTAGACAGAAAAGCTATGCTGATCATCGGAGGCGAGACCTTGAGTTCGAAAAAGGTGACTTTGTGTTTTTGAAGGTTTCCCCTAAGGTTGGTATTCAAAGGTATGGAAAGAAAGGCAAGCTTGCTCCGAGGTATATTGGTCCATTTGAAATTCTTGGAAGAGTGGGGGATCGGGCTTATCGTCTTGCATTACCTCCTTCTCTTGATAAGATCCATAATGTGTTTCATATTTCTATGCTTCGGAAGTATGTGTATGATTCTTCTCATGTTCTATCTGAGGTACCCGAGGATATTGAGCCGAGTATGTCTTATGAGGAGTATCCAGTCCAAGTCATTGATTCGAAGGTGCAAGAATTGAGAAACAAAAGTATTCCTCTTGTTCGAGTTGTGTGGAGGAATCACAATGTGGAGGAATCGACTTGGGAGCTTCGGGAAGAGATCGAGAGGAAGTACCCTTGGTTGTTTGAGGGCCTCGGTAAGTAACCCTAAAATTTGGGATGAATTTTTTTTTAAGGGTGAGTGATTGTTGCGACCCCAAAACTCGTCCCTATTTATTTTATATTTTTGAGAATTTTTACTTGACTTATATGTGCATTTTAGGTGTTGCATCATATTTTATGATTTGCATATCATACTTGATTATTTGTGTTATTTACTTAGTTAGTAAAAATAATGATTAAAGGAGTTAAATGATTAAGTTGAAACTTTAGGGTCCTTGTTGAAAAAAATAAGTTAAGGGGCTAAAGTGTTAAAAACGGAACTTGGGTGATCAAAGTATAAAAAATGGGTTAAAACCCTTTATAAGAGATTTTGCTTTCTCCTTCTTTCACTGTGTATAAACTTCTGCAACTTTCTCTCGTTCAGTTTAGGTTAAGAAAGAAAAGGTAAGTTCAACCAATTTCGATTTAATTCTTTTTATTTACTTGTCCGTTTTAAAAACTAATTATATAAAAATGATTAGGGTATCGAATAGGTCATTTCTAGCCGAACAAAACTTAATTCAGCGATACTTTTTCCGGAAATAGGTAAGTTACTAATTCCCCTTTAAATGTTAAAATAGTCATATATGCTATACTTGATACTTGTACTTGTTAATTTTGTGATGTGAGCAATATTTGCTATACTTGTAATTTTGGGACAAAGGGAGTATATAGAATTGGTTTTAGCTGGATGTTGGAATGGTTTAGAAACCAAGTTGTAACCTTAATGAAAGTTACCAAAGTTATGTAGTATATGTGTTATACTTTTGGGACGGAAAGACTAAAAATGAACTACGGAAGAAATCTGGGATTTGGCCCAAAATGGGAGGGGGCGAGCGCACCCTAAATAAGGAGGCGCACGCACCCCATGGTTACCATCTTAGGCAAAGTATCTGATCAAGGGAAGCGTGCGCACCCTTTTGGGTGGGGCGCGCGCACCCTTAGTTGGCCAAAAATTGTGAGGTTCTGATGAAAGGGAGCGCGCGCACTCTTTTGAGTGGGGCATGCGCACCCCCCCTGTTTTCCAGGTTTGATAGTTTGTTTAACTTGGGTACAAGAGGACAATTGTTTGTGTAGTCCTTGGGGTTGTTTAGGACCCAAACGTGAATGTGTTTGACTTTTATGTCGTTGATGAAAAAGATTGGGTTGTGACTAAATGTCCTTATTATGGACTCTTTATGAGAAATCTTTCGTGTGCATCTTGTGATGTATTTGGCTTAGTTCCTTCTTGGATTAAATGCCCCGGGTTTTGTTTAGCAAGTATTCATTACTGTGCTTCTTGTGAAAAGTCCAGCTGGTCTTGTTGTGGAGTCAGCCAATGGAAGAATTATAGTGGTACAGGTAAGCCCACTATAAGGTTTTCCATTGGTAGCTTTTGAGTCAGGCGGTGGAAGAATTATAGTGGCACACAAGCCAAGTTCACTATAAGGTGTCCACTGCGCCTTCTTTGTTTCCCCAGTCCAGATTGGCCTTGGATGGGATGAATTGCTTCCTTTGGTGAGCATTAGGGTTATGACTTTGTGTCATATTTCCCTCTCTGGTTACTTTGGTTCTATTGGTTATGGTTTGGTTTTCGGGATCCCGGCTTCAGCTATTTATGCTGCTCAGATGGTTTTCTCAGATGGTATTCTCGTACGGTTATGGTTATTGGGTATACCTTGGCTTGTTATCCACCGGAGTGTGGCCTATGTGTTAATTGTGGTATATGAGTGATGTTATCTCTCATGTTATGTGCTATACGCTACATGATTACTGTTGATATAGTTTCTTAGCACCATTCAAGGATAAACTGATAGGCTGGGATCTTACTTAAATAAACCTAAAATTCCAGGACTGCTCTGGAATTAAACTTGGAAAAATTCAGAAGCTTGCCATACTGAGCCGTACGGATGGTTTGGACGTGGGAGAGCCCTAGCCGTACGGCTACTATGGGTACCCTCAGTCCTTACAAATTGAGACCCTTGCTGATCATTTCAGGTGGGGAGAAAATTGTTGGAGAGAGCCAAAGCTCTGCAGAAATCATATCAGAATAGAGTGATTACTACATTTGAGTGAAAATAGAGAAAGAAGATAGGTCCAAACCAAAATTGGTGAGGCCTCCTTCTCCCTATCTTCTCTTCATCTCCATATTCCATCTTTTGCTTCTTGTTAAATAATATACACTTGGAACCAATCCTTGAAATCCATGGTGCCCTTCATGTTCTATGCATGATGATGGGTTACAAACTATAGGATAGCCTAAGGCTTGTTATGATTTATGCATCTTTAATATATTGTCTTTACATTTATGCACCTTTACATTATGTCTTTAAATTTGTGTCATTTACTTTAAAGTCTTTGCATTTATGTTGAATAAATGAGGGAATGATCAAGTTTGTGTGATAAAGTTGCAATCTTTATCATCCAAACCATGAGTCAACCTCAAAAATGTCCCTTTGATAATAAAAATTCAATCTTTATCCATCAAAGGTTGATTTTTGGATGTCCCAATGCCATTCCTTGGAAGAATTATCCATTTGGGTGTTAAAGTTTCCATCTTTAATCATCCAAATGGTGATCTTGGCTCAAAAGCCATGACCATCACCTTTTCTCAATTATTCCCCAATGATTGCCTTGATCACACCCAAAATCCTTATTTGGTGTCTAATCTAGTGATAAATGGCATAGGGATGATTTAATTAATGTTTTGTTGCAAGAAAATAACTGGAAATGATCAAACATTTTTGCCTGGAACTGGACTGATTCCTGGGAATCTGTTAAAATTCCCATGAAGACCCTTCATAGACGTACGGCTACTTTGTCCAGGAGCACATTTCCAGTCTAGTCCCCTTTTAATCCAGAATGTTTACGAAATAACCCTTTTTGTCAAATATTTAACTGTTTTCTGTTAAGGTCAGTTTCTCCCATTTTCATGAACACACACACACACACACACACACTTGCACAATTTTAACAAATTTTAGGGAGACTCGGTTTCTTCCGAGGCGCTTTGGGTGAACTACCGGTTGAGTTCTTCCCAAAGCGTAACCTGACCTCCGAATCCTTTGTCTCTAACCATTTTTCGTTAAGTTTGGGTTTAAAATAAAACTAATGTGGCGACTCCGTTGAACGTTGTTAAGATCCCATGTTTGATTCCCGAGGGAACCGTTCGTTTTTCCCACGGGTATCTCACAACTGCGCCTGGTGTCACTCCCATTTTCAACACTGAACCAGTTCAACCCCCTATCTTTGATGATTTTGAAGCTGGTGAAGATGTACCAATTGAAGACCTTCAAGTTACCACGACCCAACCTAACTTACCTCCTGAAATTTGTGAAGTTAGAGGTCACCCAATCAATAACATCATTGGTGATCTACATGTTGGTGTTCATACATGGAGAGCTACTAACTTTGATGCTTACACTGAATTTATCTCTCAAATTGAACCGAAGAAGGCTGATGAAGCGCTCCAAGATCCTAATTGGGTTGTTGCAATGTAAGAAGAACTCAATCAATTTGAACGATGTAAGGTTTGGACACTTGTTCCCAGACCAAATGATCAAGGAGTGATTGGTACAAAATGGGTGTTTAGAAACAAGATGGACGAGAATGGAACCATCACAAGAAACAAAGCAAGGTTGGTTGCACAAGGCTACCGTCAAGAGGAAGGAATCGACTACGATGAAACTTTTGTGCCCGTAGCAAGACATGAAGCTATAAGGATTTTCCTAGCTTACGTCGCTCACAATAACTTCAAGTTATATCAAATGGATGTGAAGAGCATGTTTCTAAATGGTGAACTCCAAGAACAAGTCTACGTAGCTCAACCGCCTGGGTTTGAAGATTCACAATTCCCAAATCATGTGTACAAACTCCAGAAAGCTTTGTATGGGCTCAAACAAGCGCCAAGAGCATAGTATGATACAATATCCAAGTTTCTCATTGAGAAAGGCTTCACTCGCGGTAAAATCAATACTACTCTTTTCATTTCCAAACATAATGTCATAAATTACTTGTTCAAATTTATGTTGATGATATTATATTTGGTTCTACTAATGAATTGTTGTGCAAGTGCTTTGAGAAACTAATGAAGAGCAAGTTTGAAATGAGCATGATGTGATAACTCACATTCTTCCTCCGGCTTCAAATCAAGCAAATGAATGAAGGTATTTTTATCAACCAAGCCAAGTATACAAGGGATCTAATCAAGAAGTTTGGATTAGAAAATGCAAAGGCATACGACACACCAATGGCTACCGGAAACAAACTCGACAAAGATTTAAAAGGTAAAAAGGTTGATCAAACGCTCTATCGAGGTATGACTGGCTCACTCCTTTATCTCACTGCTAGTAGGCCCGATATTATGTTTAGTGTTTGTGTTTGTGCTCGTTATCAATCTGACCCTAGAGAAGCGCACTTAATTGCTGTGAAACGTATTATAAGATATCTCTCCGGCACTGTTAACCTTGGACTTTGGTACACCAAAGATTCGAATTTTAAACTTGTAGGTTATTCAGATGCGGATTATGCAGCGTGCACGATTGATAGGAAAAGCACAAGTGGAACTTGTCATTTCCTCAGATATCGACTTGTGTCATGGGCAAGTAAGAAACAAGCTTCAGTGTCTGTCTCAACAATGGAAGCAGAATATATCGCTGCTGGAAGTTGTTGCTGTCAGATATTATGGATGAAGCAGCAATTGGTGGATTACGACATCGTTGAAGAAAATTGTCCCATCTACTGCGACAACACATCAACAATTGCCGTTTCTGAAAATCCTATCATGCACTCCAAGACAAAGCACATCGACATCAAATATCACTTCCTCAAAGACCACGTGGAGAAAGGCAACATTCATGTGGAACACGTGGGAACCGACTATCAAATCGCCAACATCCTTACAAAAGCACTAGATGCTAAAAGGTTCATCTTTTTGAGAGGTGAAATGGGTATGCTTGAACTTAACTAAGTCCATACAGTTTTGTCACTACTAATGATTTCTTGTGTCTTGTTAGTTGTACCTAATTTAAATGTCAATTTCAAAGTTTTAAAGAAATTTTTATAGCGCATAACTCATAATATGGCTTAATAAATGCTCCACATTTATTATCTCAAATGATTGAACGTATTCAAATTTCAAGTACCAGTTCGCACTCCCTCTACTCAACCACCACCAACTGCAGCAATGAAGGCATCAATTGCACCTCGTCCATATCTTAAACAAGCAACATCAACTCCAACTCCAAGTCCTACTCCTGCGCCTATAAATCTCACTCCTCAACAACCGCAATTCATAGATAGATTATCTACTGAACTATTTGGATATTTGGAAGAGGAACAAGTTTAGGGGGAGCAAGAGACCCTCAAGAGGCGCATAACTATCCCTGCGCCCCCAGCTCCCGCGCCTCCTGCCCCAGTTCCAACCACTTCTGTGGACTCGGTGATAAGAGAAAGATTTGTGGGTGCATTTGGTGAATCTAGTGCTGACTTTATTCCTTCACCAACGCCGCGCCCTACTCTAGCGCCCCAGTCTACTCTCGCGCCTCCTCCACCTACTCAGGATATGAGTTTGGTTATTTCACTCCTTCAGTAACTCCAGAATGGCCAAGTTCGTATTGAATCTCAATTGGAACATCAAACTTCAATGATTACAAATCAGGCAGATGAGATTGTTGCCATTAAGGGGAAGATGACGCGACGCGCATCAGCAGGGATATAAGGGACAAACAGTCTTCTCAACTTACAAATCAGATTGCTCGTTCAGTGAGCGAAATCAGAGAAGGATTGAAGGAAGACGACGCGCCTCCTAATCCTTAGTTTTCTTTTTATTGTAAGTTGTTAGTAAAACTCTTTTGAAGATAGTGATTTTCATGGTTACATGTTTTAGCACCTTTTGTCTTTGTTCTGTTGAATACTTGTAATCTGTAACTCTTATATTTCAAGTATTAATGAGAACAATCCATCACTACTATTTCAAACCTTGTTCATTCAAACTCCTTGTGTGTAGAACAATGAATTTATTGTTTAAAATCATATGCATTATATTTGAACTATTTCATACTTTCATGCATTGAGTTTAAACTTTGTTTAAAAACATTTTAAACTAAAACTCATACATTTTGAATATGTTCAACTGTTATTTCAATCTTTCCATTTGTAATATGTTATCCTTATTGGAATAGATTAGAAATCTATATCTTGGACTAGTGTGTGCATTAACTTGAGACATGATTTACCAATTTCATTTATTTGGACATGTTATTATCAAGTATAATGTTTGTCCCTGATATAGTTGGTAATGGCATCAATCAAATAGGGGGAGATTGTTGGGTATGCCCACTTATATCTCAGTTTTCAATGTAAAGGATTTATTAGATTTGATTGATCCATTACCTAAGTTTTATTTCATGAACTTTAGACCCACATGTAAGAAGTATTTATACTTCATTTTTTTAGATAGTCCATTTGTATAGAATAGACTTAGGAATAGGGCAAGAATATCAAGATTCAAGTAAATCACAGATTTGAGTGAAGGTATGCGCCTATGCGCCGCACCTACGCGCCGCACCTTCGGCCACTTCGATGAGCCTACGCGCCTCTTACTCATGCGCCTATGCGGGCAAGTATATCAAGATTCAAGAAAATAACATATTTGAGTGAAGCTATGCGCCTACGCGCCTCGCCTACGCGCCGCGCTACGCTACCCGCCTCTTACTCGCGCGCTGTGTTATGCGCCCCTTTGGCTCAACGCGCCTCTAATTGTTGAAATTCAAACACTTGGTGATTTATTGAAGACATGAAGACTTGAAGAAATTCAAACTACGCCAAAGATCCAACGGTGGATAAATAACACGTGTGCACTCAGATTTGAGGACATCTGTCCACAACGGTCATATTTTTGTTATGTGTCTAACGGCTATAAAAAGACACGTGCTCCACTCAATGAGCTCCAGCACATCTGTCCTTTGAGCTTATCCATAAGGGATTTCAAACGGCTAGTTTTTTAGGCTCTACTATAAATACCCCATAACTTCAACCATTTGAAGTTGATAAGATTGCTCTGAATTTCTCTCTCAAGCATTTGTTGAAGATTTGAAGATTGCTCATTAAAATCCCAGATTTCTCAAGAACATCTTCATACCTTCATACTTAGCCTAGATCCTCAAGCAAAAACACTTTAGTTTTATTGTGCTCTCAATCTCATAGATCTAAAGAGCCTTGAAACTAAGAACACACACGCACCTCTTTAAGTTTGATCAATTATATCTTTCTTTAAGAGATACATTGGTTTTGTCTAGGATTTGTTCTTTCATAGATAATAGATCTTGAGTTAGTGTAAAGCTCAAACGTTGTAATTTGTAACACTCACTCATATTATAAGATCTCCATTAGAAATCCAAGACTAACCATCTTGGTAGAGGACGTAGATCATTTTCCAATCGAACCTCTCCAAATAGCGCGTATTAATTTCTTGTCATTTACTTTCAAGTTATTATCTTATCTCACTATTTGCTTGTTTATTCATTGTAGATTGATTGGATTGAATTGTGTTGTGTTTGTTATATTATTTGCCTTAGTTTCATATTTCACTTGAGACAAAATACTTAGAGTGTGTGTGCACCCCCTTTATCATATCTTGAGCTTATTTACTTACTAAATTCCGCTGTGCATTTCACTCACTCACTTAGGCGCAATTCATAACGCTTATTTGATAAAGTGCACATTTGCAATTGAGTTTATCAAGGGTTCGAAAAGAATTTCAAAACAACTATTCACGCCCCCCCCCCCTAGCTATTTTTCATACCCTTGTTCCCCTTTGGGACCAACAATGTGTTATTTCATAGCCGATGATGATCTAGGGTTCATCAACCCGAACATGATCTAGGAACTATTTCTAAACCCTAATCTTTAGGTAATTCCCCCCATCATTATGCATGATCCCGATTCTCCTGCCTATTCTAAATTCTTCTTGAACTACGCTGACCTGAGCTTCTCACATTGAGAAGAACGTAGGCAATCTTCGGATCCGGTCTCTAAACACCACACACAACCTACATCGCATCATGATAGAAAGACCGATCATTCGGGTGATAGGAGTGATAACGCTTAATATTCTTCTCTTATCGTGATTTGACCCCCGAACCCATTAACTTGATTTTTCTCAATGTTTTGGCTAATTAAAACGGCGTGGCGACTCTCATATTTTTATGTTGCTATGAATATTTTCTCAATTTTAAACACACGTATTCACAACTTGCCAAATGGTCCTTCTTCCTAGTAGAATACGATATTAGCTATGTGGCAAGGAAAGCAATCAAAAGGAGTGTCATGGCCGAACACTTGGCGGATTTCCCAAGTAATGAAGAAAAGGAACCCGAGCCACAATTCCCCGATGAAGGAATTTTCGCTCTCGAAGGCGAAAACAAATGGCAATTGTTCTTCGATGGTGCCGCGAATAAAAGGGGGAACGGCATCGGAATACTCCTAGTTGATCCAAAGGACGAGTACACGCCTATCGCCATCAAATTAAACTTCAATGTGACCAATAACGCCGCTGATACGAGGCATGCACGGCTGGGTTGGAAGCCGCCCTTGAAAGGAACGTGAAAGAATTGGAAGTGTATGGGGATTCGGACTTGATCATCAACCAAGTGTCCAACAAATGGAAGACATTGGACCCGGGACTGCAAAAGTATCATTCCCACATGGAGGAGCTCATGGCTCAATTCAAAGAAGTCAATTTTCATTACTTACCGAGGGATCGGAACTGATTTGCGGACGCATTGGCCACCTTGGCCTCCTTGGTAAAAATTCCCGAAGGAAAGTCAATAAAACCCTTCAAAGTCGGTAGGAAAGAAAGCCTTCTGTTGTGAAATTGATAAACTCCCGGAAAAGGTAAAAGAGCCATGGTACAACCAGATCTACCAGTTCCTTAAAGATGGGGAAGCTTCCTTCATGAATGAAAAGGGCGAATACAAGGATGGAATTAAGGCCAAAGGCATGACAGCTCTCAAATGGTTAGCATCTCACTATGTCATCTTATGGGACATCTTGTATAAAAAATGCCACAATGGCCGCCTCCTAAGATGTGTAAGCGCAGAAAAGGCAAGGGGACTCATAAAATGCCAATTGCATGACAACCTCAATCACCTGCCGCCTCATCATTTGTAATGCAATTTATGAAGAGGTGTGATAAATGCCAACGGTTCTCCAACCTCAATCACCTGCCGCCTCATCATTTGTAATGCATGACAACCCTGTGGCCTTTATCGACTTGGGAGATTGATATCATTGGAAAGATTTCTCCGCTTGGGAGCAATGGTCATGAATTTGTTTTGGTAGCCGTGAATTACTTCACAAAATGGGTCGAAGCCAAGTCCTACAAGGTCATTATTGGTGTTGATGCCCTAGGCACGTTTGATAAACGTTGTATGTGTTATCATTATATTCATATTAAATGAAGAGATATTTTGATTATTATTAATGCTCATGTTTGCTTATAATAATCTCTGTCCCTAGAGCTTGTTAAGCACTAGTATAAAGGCTAAATGATCATGCGATGATCATGTTAGATTTATGGGTACTTGTTTGGAACAAGGTACTGGACATGGCCCGCTGTATGAGATTTATGTCATGGTCAATGTCATATATAAATCTCATATTAGTTATGTCATTTGAATCCTTAGATATGAAGTTATTATAGTCTTCCACTTGATGAAGATTATGTTTGACATATTCAAACGTTACCCTTAACCAGGTAGCTATAAAGGGTATGATTGGCATAATCGGATTCACGTAGGAAGAATAATAAGCTAAATGGATCTGTCCCTCTTCGGAGAGATGTCAATCTTGGGCCCCTCGAAGGAATGATGTTGATAAAATGTTTGGCCAAACTCAAATGGATTGATTGGATCAATGTCATTTGGATTATCAACATATTCGGGACCGAGAAAAGTATTGAACAAAACAAGTTGACTTGTTGACCATGACTTGTATTCAAAGACATCGTGGACAAAGGGATTATGACATATTCTAAAGGAATGCGAACTTGTATCTAGTTATACTATTTGGGTAGGTATGATGGTTTGCTAGAACCTAATCATATCTTATGAGTTCATGTTTGAACCCATTGCCAACTTAGTATAATCCTAGAGGGTCACACACAATAGAAAGAATCTAAAAGGACTTAAATGGAATTGTGGGTCGAAGGACCTTTGAGGGATTTTAGGACTTTATAGGAGAAAACAAGAAAGTGGGATTTTTTAGGAGGGTCCGGGCGGACCTCCTATAAGACCCGGGCGGACCTCTAGGATTTCTGCCCAGAATTTTCCTGTTCTGTTTTCTTGCGGGTTTGGACACTTGTTTCCTATTTGGAATAGGTCACACAAGTATTTAAACAGCCTCTATTCGTCCAAAATCATCCCTAAGCATTATGTAAGTTTGTGAGAGCCTCCAAGGGTTTGAGGGGATGAATTTCTTGTTCTAAGACATCCCTAGATTGAAGAACAAGAATATCACATACATAATAATTCCATATAGATCTATACATCATGAAAGCGTGTTTCATGATTTGGTCTAGCAACCAATATCAAGTGTTCTTGATATTCGTTCGTGGTGTGGATACCGCTAGAGGGTGAAACTTATCATCTTCATAGTTCGTGATTCTTGCTTTGATCATGATTAAGATTTCAAGCCTTCATCCAATTCAAGGTTGCAAAATCAAAGGTTTTAAGGGTTAGTGTTCTAGTATTCATTATGTTGTATTTGACTTAATCATATGAATGGATCTATAGGCTTTGGGTTTCATTAAATTTTAAATGCTTAATTACGCTGCGCATGTTACTCCGAAATCCAACAGTGGTATCAGAGCCGCGTTCATGTTGATTATTTTAATACATGATCATGTTGTGTGCATATAAATTGTTTTTTTATGTGCCTAGGATGATTTGAATATTGGGATTATGATTTTTATGTGTTATATGCGTTTTATGTGGTTTATTGTTTGATAAACTTTAATCGCACTATTCAATCGCAATTAAAATTATGGTGGATTTAAAATTGTTTGGGTTATCAATTTTTGATTGGATCAAAGTTTTGATAATCTAAGGATTCATGAATTGTTCATTCAAGGTTCTGATGTTCATGATGATTGGATCATCAAGAAAACCAAATCCTAATTGAATCAAAAAAAAAAAGAGTAAATTTTGGAACTTTAAAAAATTCTGGACTTTTCGGCGTAGGTCCGACCGGACCAGAGCAAGGACCCGGCCGGGGGCCTGGCTTTTGGTTTTGGTTCGATTCAGAAATCGAGGATTTTTTGAGGGGTCCGACCGGACCAGTGACAGTACCCGGCCGGACCATCTGGTCTGGAGCGGGGGACTGGGCAGTTGGTAAAGGCACGGATCACGGGGTTTAATTTTCCTATTTGTTTTGATCATTTGATTATGAGATTGGATCAAGGTTTGGATGGTTAATCTGCGTTCATCGAGATTTTGTTTTCCAAACTTGATCGCAATCAAAGTTTCAAAGATAAAACGAAGTTAGAATTATAAAGAGTTCATAATTGTTAAAATTGAGAAACAAAGTTCTTGATTCAAAGATTGGAGATCCATGTGGAATTGTGGATGCAATTGGCCTACGTTCATCGAGACCATCTATTGCTTAGTTTCGGCCACATGGACTACTTTCTTGGTTTCTTAAATTAGTGCGGAATTGTGGTTGCCAATGGCTTAGTTCGGCCGCACTTCTTGTTGTCTTGATTTGGAGATGATTACTAAAGTTCAAATAGTCTCATCCTCATAATTATAGAGAAACTAATGACATATATATATTATGCTTAAATTAATGAAGATTAATTTAGTGGCTAAACTTGATGCGTAACATGTTTATCTTGTGTGCTAATAAATGTGTTGTATGCTATATGGTGATGAACCTTCAAGAAAGTTTTAAGTCCTTTTTGCCACGCCATGATTAAAACACTTGTAAGTACACGGGTAATTTCATGTGGGCTCGCCAAAGCGAGGTGCATTGATTTTATTCTTGTATGAGCAAGATGAGTGAATAAGAGTTTCCTATGCATTTAAAATGGTTGGACTTAATTAGGCGTCAAAACAGTTTTGTGCCTAGGCAAAGATGAGATTAAACATGATTTTGAAATTGGATCACTAAGAATCATATTGGATATGATTGACAAGAAATTGTCTACCTAATTAATTTGATTTTGAGCGGTCCGCTAAAGCGGACTCAAGATTAAATTAAAGTTAGATCTTAGCACAATTTAAAAGAATCTCAGAAAAAGGATCTAAGAGTCATATGGGATATGATTGACAGGGTTGTCTACCTAATCAATTTAATTTTGAGCGGTGCGCCAAAGCGTACTTGAAATTAAATTAAAGTTGGATCTTAACCCATTTAAATTATATTATACATTGGATGTATAAGAAGGTTATATAATTTAGTGGGAGTATTTTTGGAAAATATATTATTTATCTCTTTAATGAGATTGGTACTTGTAAAATTTTGGAAATTTTATATAAGTTGTAGATAATGATTACTAGAATCGTTGCGATTAATCCTTAATAAGGATAATGCTTCAAAAAGAATGGTAAAAACTTCATGGATTAGATCCTGAGCCTAATAATCGTTCTAAGGAAAGAAGATGAGTTGTACATTCTTGATGGGTCTATTCCTAAAAGAACCCAATGCCAGAGAAAGACAATCACAAGAGACATGAGTATGTTTCTAGGGATGTGACCGTGCTCACGATTATGTGCTCAAAACTCCAACAAAGTTTGGAACTTGTTGAATCCTATTGGATATGCGTGGAGTTGAGTTACATGTTTCAAAGATCAATCTAAGCTAGAGAGGTATAAAACCATTGTTGCATTCACTTCTTGTGAAAGGAGTAAAGGGCAACAAGTGGAACCACACATGCTTAAGATGAAAGGCTACGTAGAGCATCTTGAGAAACTTGGCTGTCCAATTGGATTAGAGCTAGCCACGGATCTTATTCTTGATTCATAATATAAGAGTTATAATCACTTTGTGATGAACTATAACGTGCTTAGAATGAATAAGAATCTCTCCAAGTTGCATTAACATGCTGAAAAACTGCGGAGATGAAGATGATGGAGAAAGGTTTTCCAATGCTCATGGTTCATGATGGAAAAGAGGCCAAGTGCCAAAAGAAAGGTACGACAAAAGTTGTCAAACCTAAAGGAAATAATTATGGTTAAAATTATAACTCTAATTGATGCAATTTGGTAAAGTGGCAATTGGATTGACCATTTAGAATTGTAATAAAAGCTCTGGACGATCAACAAAGGAATAGTAGTGGGACTATCACTCGGGATACTTATGTTATAAATTAATCTTTCTAACTTTAATTATTGGGTATTGGAAACCGGATATGGGTCCCACATTTGTATGAATGTGCAATAATTAGTAAATTGAAAGACTACTTATAAGTAAAGTTTGATCTATGAATGGTAATGATGTAATGGTTGCAACATTGTTCATATAACACTTGCAAAGTGACTTTACTGATGAAGTAGAAAATATTATTTTGTTATAAGATAATGAAAGATATTTATTTCTTATTTGGAATAAGAAAAATTCTTTATTTATTATGATTTACTTCATTGTGTTATCATAAAAATAAATTTTATATCCTAAATCTTGAAGAACAAATTAATAAAGGCTATAACATAAATAATTAAAATTCTTTATGCAATATTGTTTTGATCAAATAAATGAGAAATGCATATCTAAAATTCCATGGGACGGAGTTTTAAGTCATATGATTTGGAATCACATAATTTATGCAAATCTTATTTACTTAGACCAAGACATCCTTTACTATGATTGGTAAAAGGTTAATATCTTACTTGACCTAATATATTTCGATGTATATGGTGCATTAAGTAACAATGCTAAAAGAGAATTTTGGTTATACTTGGTAAAACTATTCAAAGACTCTGATTGGATCATGATGATGAATAATTAAACCAAGAATTTGACAGTCATCATTAAAGTTGTGAATAGTTTCACAATTGACTTCACTAAGAATATCATTCTAAATGATGTGTCTATGTGGAAGTATAAGAACCTTATTGGATATGGTTCATAGGATGACAAAGTCAAAAATTGATCTTCCATTATTTGTTTTTTGGGTTATGTATTACAAACCACTATAATTACACTAATTTGAGTTCCATCAAAAGAGGTTAAAAGGTGAAAGAAAACTGGGTTTGTCTTTCAAGAAGATTTAAGACGGTGAGACCTTTTGGAAAGGAGCTGTCTGGGACACACTCACATTTAAATTTATTTTCATGGGATATCCGGAAACTTGAGGATGATATTTTACTCGTAAGAAACAAATGGTTTGTTGCTTATGATGATACTTTTCTAGATAAATGGTTTATCTCTAAAAAAATCAGTGGGAGTAAAATATATCTCGAATGGTTCGAGACCTAGAAAATATAATTTAACCTAAGATGGAAATTGAACAAGTTTTCACAAGGAGTCGTGAAAAGTCCGTTCAAGTTATACAAAGTACTTGAGTACATGATAGGATACAATCTATGACAAGAAATATTGGATATTTCGAAATAGAAAGTATTGAGGTAAAGTTCATTGAAAGATGACACGTTTGCCACCTATCGAAGGTACAATGTCCGCTCCATATTTTGATTAATGACTTGGAGTCATAAAGTCTAAAAGGCAATCCATGTGTAATAATCAAGTTTGGAACTTGATCATTCTAACCTAATGTGTAAAAACCAAAGGAGAGGAATGAGTTTTCTTGGAGAAAACTTACATGGGTAGCGAGAAACTTACTAGAATTTTCATAGTCACATGTTCATATTTGGAATATGAAATTTGACAAAATAATATCAAAACAAGCGTTCCTCAATGGGAACTAACTTAAGGATGTATTAGATACAACCTAAAGGTTTTGACAGTCAAAGAAAATTCTAATAAATTATGTAAGTTGCAGAAATCCATTGGATGGAGTGTGGGAGCTGGAATCTCCGTTTTGATAAATCAAAATAGTTTTGTTTTATCAAGAACGAAGATGAACCTTGTATATACAAGAAGATTAGTGGGAGCATAGTGTTATTCCTTATTTAAATATGTGGATGAGATATTGCTCATTGGAAACAACATTCCTACACGTAAGAAAGTGCTTCGCAATGAAAGATATGGAAGAAACCGCATATGCCCTTGGCATCAAGGAAGCTAATAGGTTTAAAGCCAAAGTACACACATTGACAAAGTCATTAGAAGTTTCTGCATGGAAATTCTAAGAGAGGACAGTTGCCAATGTTACATGGAGTTTCTCTATGCAAAGACTCAAATGTCCTAAGACAAATGATGAGCATAAGAAAATGGATGGAATGCCATTTGCTTCGGTAATTGGATCCATCATGCCATGATAAGTACTAAGCCGGATATATCTAAATGCTTGGAGCATGACGAGTTGATATCAATCCGACAACCGGTGAGAATCACTGGATGGCTGTAAAAACAATTCTTAAAGTACTTTAGAAGGACTAAAGATTTGTTTTGATCTATGGAGGGATGGAAGATGATCTCGTTGTATATGGGTACACGGATGCATGCTTCCAAACCAACAAAGATAATAGAAAATCGCAATCGAGTTTTATAACTAATGGTGAAGCTGTAAATTGGAATTGTTCCAAGCAGAGTACAGTCACTAAATTCTACATACTAAATCTAAGTATGTTGCTGCATTGGATGCTGCAAAGGAAGTTATTTGGATTAAGAAGTTCATTGGTGAACTTAAGATGGTTCCTAGTATTGCTAATTCAATAGACCTTATTAGTGATAATAGTCTCGTGCTATTGATCAAGCAAAGGAACCAAGGGCACATCCTAAATCCAAACACATACTTAGGCGTTTTCTTATCGTTCGAGAAATTGTTGATAAGGGAAACATAAATATATGCAAAGTACCAACTAATGATAACGTTGCGGACACACTAACAAAGGGAATTCCACAAGCTAAACATGATGGTCATGTTAGGTCCATAGGAATTGGATACCTAGGATATTGGGCCTAGGGCAAGTGGGAGATTGTTGGTGTTGATGCCCTAGGCACGTTTGATAAACTTTGTATGTGTTATCATTATATTCATATTAAATGAAGAGATATTTTGATTATTATTAATTCTCATGTTTGCTTATAATAATCTCCGTCCCTAGAGCTTGTTAAGCACTAGGATAAAGACTAATTGATCATGGGATGATCATGTTAGATTTATGGGTGCTTGTTTGAAACAAGGTACTGGACATGACCCGTTGTATGAGATTTATGTCATGGTCAATGTCATATATAAATCTCATATTAGTTATGTCATTTGAATCCTTAGACATGAAGTTATTATAGTCTTCCACTTGATGAAGATTATGTTTGACATATTCAAATGTTACCCTTAACCAGGTAGGTATAAAGGGTATGATTGGCATAATCGGATTCACGTAGGGAAGAATAATAAGCTAAATGGATTTGTCCCTCTTCGGAGAGATGTCAAGCTTGGTCCCCTCGAAGGAATGATGTTGATGAAATGTTTGGCCAAACTCAAATGGATTGATTGGATCAATGTCATTTGGATTATCAACATATTCAGGATCTAGAAAAGTATTGAAAAAACAAGTTGACTTGTTGACCATGACTTGTATTCAAAGACATCGTGGACAAAGGGATTATGACATATTCTAAAAGAATGCGAACTTGTATCTAGTTATACTATTTGGGTAGGTATGACGGTTTGCTAGAACCTAATCATATCTTATGAGTTCATGTTTGAACCCATTGCCAACTTAGTATAATCCTAGAGGGTCACACACAATAGAACGAATCTAAAAGGACTTAAATGGATTTGTGGGTCGAAGGACCTTGAGGGATTTTAGGACTTTAGAGGAGAAAACAAGAAAGTGTGATTTTTTGGGAGGGTCCGGGCGGACCTCCTATATGACCCGGGCGGACCTCTAGGGTTTCTGCCCAGAATTTTCATGTTCCATTTTCATGCGGGTTTGAACACTTGTTTCCTATTTGGAATAGGTCACACAAGTATTTAAACAGACTCTATTCATCCAAAATCAGCCCTAAGCATTATGTAAGTTTGTGAGAGCCTCCAAGGGTTTGAGAGGATGAATTTATTGTTCTAAGACATCCCTAGATTGAAGAACAATAATATCACATACATAATAATTCCATATATTTCTATACATCATGAAAGCGTGTTTCATGATTTGGTCTAGCAACCAAGATCAAGTGTTCTTGATATTCGTTCGTGGTGTGGATACTGCTAGAGGGTGAAACTTATCATCTTCATAATTCGTGATTCTTGCTTTGATCGTGATTAAGATTTCAAGCCTTCATCGATTTCAAGGTTGCAAAATCAAAGGCTTCAAGGGTTAGTATTCTAGTATTCATTATGTTGTATTTGACTTAATTATATTAATGGATCTATGGGCTTTGGGTTTCATTAAATTTTAAATGCTTAATTCCGCTACGCATGTTACTCCAAAACCCAACAGTCCTAACCTCGAAAAAGGTTGCGGAGTTTATAAAAGAAAACATCATGTGCCGTTACGGAGTTCCAAATGAGATCATCACAGATAATGGCTCACACTTCGAAGGCGAATGCGACCGATTGTTGGAAAAATTCTTAGTCACTCGCCACAAGTCTTCCCCTTATTGGCCTCAAACCAATGGCGCAGTGGAAGCCGCCAATAAAACACTTGAAAGGATTATTAGAAAGATGGAAACAAGGGGTAGAGATTGGCCTAAAAAGATACATCTAGCACTTTGGGGCTACTAAACTTCAGTCAGGACTGCCACCGAGGAAACCCATTTCGCTTTGACTTATGGGATGGAAGCCATTCCCCGGCCGAGTTGGAGGTCCCGTCACTTAGAATCTTGCTAGAAAACAAAATTCACGAGGTAGACTGGCTCCGGAGTCGACATGATGAATTGGCCTTACTAGATGAGCCCCATCTGAAAGCAATGGAGCATATCTGTACCTACCAAGGACGAATGGCAAGGTGTGAGAGTCCGCTCTCGAAAGCCGCACACGCCGAACATATGCGAAATGATGTGTGATCGCTCAATGAAATCAGTTCGGGTGAGTGCCTCGTGCTAATGCGCTTTTGGAAATGCGCTCAGTTCCCACACAATAGTTTCCTCTCGATGGAATCAAAACAGTCAAGAGTCGACGCCTAACTTTATTTTAGGAAAAATGAAGATAAAACCTTTTTTAGAGAAAGTGGGTTCGGGGGCTAAGTTACGAGAAGAGAAGGGATTAAGCACTCTCCTCGCCCGTGACGATCTCTAGCATGCATGCCACTTAAGTTCAATTTTATGCCTTTTTACCTTGCCTTTACGCGCTTAACAAAATGGTGATTTAATATATGCGGAGGTCTTCCTAATCTAAGTATGTTTATTTTAATTCGCAACCGGGAAATCGGTTTGGGTGGATTTCCCGATTGGTTTTTGAGAGAGGTTTGATCATGTCAAGAAATAAAACATCCACGGGAGGGGGATTATCCACAGTCTGGGATATACATATATACAAAAAAGGGAGACAAATCCCATAAATAAAATAAATGTCCTTGATGGGGCTTTTGTCGATTTTTGGTGTCATTCTCCGTCCCCGAGCCATAGGACCTGTCCTAAAATGATCCAATTCCAAAACTAAAAATTGGGGATTATTCCCTGAATGTTAGGGATCACAGTGAAGTTTTGAACTTTTTGGATCAAATTTAGACCCCAAACACAAGCAAGAAAGTTCATCACAAAAATCTGCCCAGAAAAGGCACACAGCAAACCTAGCACATTGATCACCAATTTTAACCATTTTGGCCCATGAATCTGACAAAACACCAAGAGTCAAAGTTGAATACCACACTGAAAACATGAACATCCCAATATTTTGAGTTCATAAGATGAGTTTAAGTGGTCCAAAAGGTCTCTGACATTTCAATGTCAGAGACTGGAAGTGCAGAAACTGAAGCTTGAAGGCTGAAACAAGTGACTAAAAAGAGCAATTCCCTTGGTCCAAAAAATGTTTCAAAAATATGTTAATATTCCTGAGTTTGTGTAGAAAAAAATACATTTTTTGACCTTTGTTCAAAAAACAAGTTTTAATTGAGTTTGAAGCTCAAGAACAGAGCAAGGTACCACAAGGAACAAGCAGGACAGCATCACTGGAACCCAAATTTATGCATGAAAACATAACCTAAACATGGAATCTGAACATGAAAATTTAGTATCATTCACTTAAACACATTAGGAACAACTTTTGTTCTTTGACTCAGACCAAGAAACCAATCTAAGATGGAGTTCTAAGAGCATAAAAATCATGGTTCTGAACAGAATAGAGAAACTGGTTGCATGAGGCATAAACATGGATCTCAAAACACTACCAAAACTCCAAACCAAGCCATGAAACTCAAGTATTTTCTTATTTAGCATGTCAATCACATTATCCAATAGCCATTTTCCAATAAAGATTGATTTTTACATGCATGCTCACTAAGAATAGCCAAGGGGGCCAGATTTGCACCCTTTGAGAGAAAGATGAGAAGTTACATGCAAAACTCAAAGTAAATGAACATTTTGGCTATAATAAAGGCATAAAAACTTGATGAAATGAATATTAACAACACATATCCATCATTTATATATACATATTGCAAGTTTTACATAGATAAAAAAACATGGAGGATGAGGGAAACCTAGTCATTAGTTGACTAGGTTCCAAACTAATCCCATGACCATTTACATAGCTAAAGAGTTCAAGGTAACCTAGAGATTTACCTAGCTTATGAGATGAGGTGGTGCTCCCTTTGTCTACCAAGGGAAGACTTTCTTTTTCTTTTGGGTTTTATTGAAGTTGTTTTTGTGTTTTTTGGAGTTGTTGCTTTGAGGTTTTTTGTGAGTTGTTTGAGGTTTTTGATGGTGTAGAGGTGGTGGAGGAGTTGTGGTGTGGTGGCTGAAGTTTGGTTGAGAGAAAATGAGAGAGGAGGGTGTAAGGAAAATGGTAGTGTCTCTCTTTTTGATCAAGAGGGAGTTCCCCTTTTATGTTATTGGAGAGGGGTGTAATATGGAGGAGGGAGGTTGTAAATTGGTTGTAAATTGGAGGAGGGAGGTTGTAAATATGGAGGAGGGAGGTTATGGGCTGAATATGGAGAGGGTTTGAAAATATCTTGTGTATGAAGTGTATGGGAGGAGGGAGGTGATTTTTTTTATCATTATCTATCCTTCTTACACTAAGGCTTCAAGTCATCTTCCTTAGCCACGTGTCAAGCTCCGATTGGTCCACCACTTGCTGAGATATTTTGAGATATTTTTCAATGTGGATAACCATCTTGCCCGTTCCGGCATTAGCCCCGCAACTGCTCCGTCGTGCGCGCTTCAGTGTCCCGGTTGTCCGCGGGTCCGACATAAAAGTTGCTCGGAATATTTTTCTGGTCAGGCCGGTATATCTGAAATATTTTCATAAGCAAGGAACGACAATAATATATTTTTAATGCACAGAATGGACGGTAATGAGCCGTTCTAAGGGTGCGGGCCCCGTTTCGGGCCCCGCACCTCAAAAATTTGAAGTTTATGCCTGTTTACTCATTTTTTTGCTCTGATCATGAATTGAAGTCCGTGTATCCATTCGATGCACAAATAAGGCTCACGGCACTCCCGCATAGCAAAATCGAGGGCTTAAGTCAATTTTAGGGTTTAGACCAATTAAAAAAGGTCTGATAAGGGGTGCGAGATCAGGGTATCTACAGAGCCCCTCGTCGAATCTCCTTGTAAAGTAAAGGGGATTCTACGATTCACTAAGAGACACTCGATCTCGTCTAGGGTGTAACGGCTGGGTCCAGGGTAGGACTTCCTATGTATCTCTTTCGAGAATCAAGCCTCCGTAGTTCTAACTCAAACAATCAATCAAACACAGACAAACAATGGTCGGTCCCGGATTCCCGGTTTACCTACGTATCTCTTTCGAGAATCAGACCAAACGTAGTTCAGGTTTATTAAAATTTAAAGATGCAGGGGGTTGCATTGAGATGCGTTGTCTCTTTGCTGGGGAGGAAATTGACATGGAAATGACTGGGCTCTCTCGAGCAGCCTACGTATCCCTTTAGGGGGAATCAAGTCAAAACGTAGTTCGGGGGAGGTTAACATGAGGAAAATTTTATGAGAATGGGCGACTGAGCTCAACGGTATCAACGGTGAACGGCTTACGTATCCCTCCATGGGAATCAAGTCACGGCGTAGTTCTGAGGAGATACAACTCGGGTAGGCGAGAAGACCAAGGTGGAACAACAATACTCAAGGATTGACGCAAGGTACAATCGGAGCGGGGGGTACATCTCAGAATCCGAGAGATGACCTAATTCAACATCAAGATGAGTCGCATTTCTGACTCAGGGGACTGGTATTGACCAACAAATTGTAAAAACGGGCGACTGAGTTCACCGGGGTGAACTGCCTACGTATCCCTCCATGGGAATCAAATCACGGCGTAGTTCTGGGGAGGTACAACTCGAGCAGGCGAGATGACCAAGGGTAACATCATTCAAAAGACTGACGCTTTGCGCAATCCGAGGGAGGTACAACCCAGGCAGGTGGGAAGACCAAAGGTAACATCATTCAAAAGACTGATGCTTTGCGCAATCCGAGGGAGGTACAACCCAGGCAGGTGGGAACACCAAAGGTAACATCATTCAAAAGACTGACGCTTTGCGCAATCCGAGGGAGGTACAACCCAGGCAGGTGGGAACACCAAAGGTAACATCATTCAAAAGACTGACGCTTTGCGCAATTCGAGGGAGGTACAACCCAGGCAGGTGGGAAGACCAAAGGTAACATCATTCAAAAGACTGACGCTTTGCGCAATCCGAGGGAGGTACAACCCAGACAGGTGGGAAGACCAAAGGTAACATCATTCAAAAGACTGACGCTTTGCGCAATCCGAGGGAGGTACAACCCAGGCAAGTGGGAAGACCAAAATCTAACAAAGATGTTTATATGCACAAAATAAAATTAAGGATACGCTGCATTCTGAGCCATCCAGATTCTTATGCCTTTGTTTTGCTGTGTGATGAGATTTTTTAGCTTCACTACGCAGTGAACCATTGCTCTATATAATCCTTTGACATTGTGTTGAGTGCTGCAACCTCCTTTTGGATCCCAGTTCCTCCTAAAAGAGTTTTTTATTACCTCACAGTCAAACTTCCCTGTTTTTGGAGTTGCCGTGCGATGAGATTTTTGTGTTTCACTGCGCAGTGAACCATCGCCTTGCGTGATCCATTGGCATTGTGTTGAGTGCTACAACCTTATTCTGGATCCCTATTCACCCAAAAAGGGTTTTTGATTCCTTCACAATCAAGCTATTCCGCTTTTGGAGTCGCTGCGACTCCTGCAAGTTAGCTCTTTGGTTTTGCCATTGTTGTGGGATTTTGATCGCTTGGAATAATCAACCTCTTTGTGAAACCAAGATGTGATTCATTGTGTGGTTCCAACTTCGTACCTGCATAAGATTTTTTCAAGTATGTGGTCGTGCCTGAAAATTCAAGCTGCCTACGTATCTCTTTCGAGAATCAGACCAACGTAGTTCGACTTTATCAACTCGAACTGATTATTTTTCAAAAAGCCATTGGGAAATCTCATTTCCTGAGCATCGCTGTTGACGAGGAACTTTTTGTGAATATTATGATGTGGCAGGGTGTGCGATGTGTACCTGCAAGAGATTTCTAAGAGCAAGAAAAATATATTTTCGACATTACTGTGCTCGAGAGTGTCATTCATGTGCAACAAAATTTTAGAACACATACATGGATTGAAATCTTTAAGATCGAGAGATTCAGAGAAAGATTGGGACAAGAATACATTCTCATTTCATTTTGCAACCATTTCCCTTTTGATGGATGAAAGTCAAATTTCTCTTTTTGCATGATGGTTTTTTTCTTTTTGACACATGCGCATTGCTTGCATATCAAACTTCGTTTTATTATGAATTAATGAGTGAAAGTTTATAAATAAATAGAGGGAGAATCATGGATGAAATGAATTGCGTACTTTATTGTTACTTTTGCATTTTTGCAAAAATGGAGATGTGTATGGTGAAGCAGAGTTGAAAGCTTAGCGCAAGCACTCAAAAGGTCAATTTCAAACACCCATTTGATCAAGACTACTCAACGGTATATCTCCGGATGCTATGGTTGGGTCAGCCCCAGTTGTCAGCTGAAGAAGCCCCATTTGTTCTTTCTGACATCGACCCCTAACATTCTCACTGGTGAAGCCCCAGTGTCTCCCAAGGATCAACCTCAGATGTTGGCTATAGAAGCCCCAGTATCTCCCAAGGATCAACCTCAGATGTTCGCTATGGAAGCCCCAGTCAATATAGGACAAGCCTCTGAATTTGGCTTGTGCAGTTCTTGTCCCACTTGAAGAGTGAATCTCATGTTGATCCAATTTTTCGCTTCGAGACAACTTCACATTTTGGTATTTCAACCTCCGGGGTCTTAACGGTCATTGAGAGTTATTCAAATGTTCGATGTCTCGCTGTTGGAGGCAATTCACAGTTTCTGATATGCAATACCCAATCGGTAGGGAGTCATGTAGACACCCCGCTTTGGACCTCTCACCCCGATTGAATACATAGTATTTTTATTTAACTTGTTTTTGTTAATTTCTGTTACTTCCGTTAAGTTCCTAACTGATTCCGTTAGTTTCGGACTAAACTGCATAACAGATTTAACTTTTAGAGTCATTCTGTCATTCTGTTATTTTCACCCACGGGCGCCTCCGACACTATCAACGGGCCGCGCGCGCTTCTCGCCCCAGAGGCCGGACTCGCGCGCTTCCCATTTTGACTGTTACAGATTGCAGTCTTTTCCCTCCATTTTTATAGTCAAAAACACCTCTTTTCATCACATGTTTTATTCCACATTCATCCCCCCTAGCTTTGTAACTCCCAATCCCACACTTCTAGCCATCTCTTTAAAATAATATATCCTTTTTTATTTTATTTGATTTTCTCTTATTATTTATTTTTCTTTATTTTCTTATTGGTTAGAAAAGCTTATTTTCCCTCTTTTTCACCTATTTAAACCTCTTCTTTTTACCTTAGAAAAGGGACCTCAACATTTTCTCTCTAGCCAAAACTCTAGACTTTTAGGACCTTGAACTTTGAACTTTCTCCCTACACAAACTCTACACCATTCTCCCTACACAAATTTCCCCAACAAGAGTTCTAGCAACTAAACTCTTCACAAATTTATACACAACAATTTCTCTACAACAACTCCAAGTCAAAGTTTGAAGTCCTCCTTTCTAAAGGTACACTTCTTCTTCTTCAACTTTATTTATGTCTTTTTAGATGTATGCAATCTCCATCAAATGGGACATGACCAAATGACCACTTTATTACATTAAAGTTGGTCGAGGTCATCTCCCTACATTTCAATCTCTACTTTAATTTCCTATCCATTTCTTAATGTAATTGTTTAGTATAATTGTTACATGTAATCTTTAGCATAAATTAATAAATAAAACAATTCTCTTTTATTTTTCTTTTATTTCCCCTTTCTTTTCACTTTAATTGTTAGCACTTTTTATTGAAGGACATTTAACATTAGAACACCAAAAGTAGCAAGACCCGCGTAAGCGGGGCGGAGTGGGTGTTTAAGTACTTCTCACTCCGTCACCTAACCCCCGAACCCCTCATCTCAAGAATCTTTGGTTTCGTAATCAATAAAAAAGGCTATTTTCTTAGGTTTTCTTGCGTTCCTCTAAAACGTGGGTGGCGACTCTTAAAATCAATTAGACATCCTAGGTAATTCACCTCTCTAGCCAAGCCGTGGTTCCCCGGGGTATCTACAGTGGCGACTCCGCTGTGGACATAGAGGGTTAAACTTGCATTTTCTGCTTTTGGTGTTCTTATATCTGTTTTCTGGGCATTCTGGTAAAAAGGGTAGGAAGCGCGCGCCTCCGGCCTTCTTGGCCTAAAGCGCGCGCGTCCGACCCTTATTACCAGAATTGCCCACCTTCCATCTTGTCCTTCAAATTTCATATTTCTATGCTAACAAGTTTCTGCAGGGAAAAGTTACATAATTTGGGACCAGGGCAATCCCCTGAGTCCGCGGTTTCTTCTGACATTCTGACAGGTACCCCAGATGCGCGCGCCTTCCACATTCATGGAGCAATGCGCGCGCTTCCCACGTAACTGCCCTGAGTCGCGCGCTTCTGGGCCATTTTCTAGTACAGAACAATGAACAGAATGGGCAGTTTTGACAGTGTGTGGAGACCGGGCCTGCATACACCCCCTTTTACTTTTGTTTATTCATTTTTATCGGTCACACGGGTGATTCGAAAGTTGTAAATTACGTGCTTATTTGTTTTTTTTATTTCCTTTGAAAAAAAATATTTTGTCACTTGTTAGACCTCACACTACGCGCACAATTCTTATCAACTGCTCACTATCGAGTCGCACAAGTCCAACCCCAAACCCGTCGAGGCCCGTCCTAGGAAGTTTCAAGCTCCACCCGACTTTGACTCTTTCGAAGCGGTAAACCTCAGCCCGTGGCGTAGTTCATGACTACATGCCGGGGGTGACCTTAAGCCTCTCTTTAGCCGAGCACAAACCACACAATTCTAGTTAGGGTCTAACACTCCGTGACTCAAGTCGGTTTCCATGTGCCGAGATTTCCCTAAACTAATGTCTTCAAATCATACATGCCACTCGTTGTTATAGACGAAATAAAAATCCATCCCCAAGTGGTCATAATGGACGCTAATGAAAAAATCCGTCCCCGCATGTATGCTTTACTACATTAATTTAGTTTAATCCCGACACATGTAGGATTCACAAGCGTGGTGGAATCCGATGAGTATATAGGACCGCGAGATGGTCTATATACTAGTGTGACGATTCCACTATTTCCTAGAAACCCCAAAAAGGACCACGTCCTTCCGACTTTTGTAAATAAAAAAAAAGAGTCATTTTTCTTATGTGGTTGAGTCTTTTTCCTTTGTTTGTGGGTTAATTATTTTACTCAAAATGTGTTTGTGGAGCCAACCTAAGATCAACCGTGTTCTCTCAATAGGTCCAATGGCTTCCAATGGCAACAACAACAAGGATGAGAATATCTCCGTGTCCAACGAAAGGCTCTTCAACATAATAAGAGCCTTGGGGGAACAAATGGATAGACTTGTCGAGGATGCTCGCCGCAAGGATGATTTGTGGCAAGACCGTCTTGATCTCGAGAGGAAAATTCACAAGGAAGAAGTGTCCGAACTTAAGGCTCGTTTACAAGAGCTCACCGACAGCAAGGCAAAGATCCACGGTAAAGCACGCCCAAGTGGCTCACCCCTCAAAAGTCACAAAGGTGCCACCAACGACCGTGTCTATACCCCTCTCAATGGCATGACCATCACCGAAGCCTACGAAGCTCTCAAAACCAAGGGAAAAGTTTCTCCTCTCTAAGGGTATAAGCAACCACAACCGTTACGTCGCAACCATGCCCACCACAAGTGGTGTGACTATCACCAATGCAGCGGTCATCTCACCGAGGATTGCTTCTCCCTCCGCGACATCATCCAAGATTCGATTGACAATGGTGAATTTACCGTGGGTGAAGAACAACAGTCAGAGAGTGAGAACATGCAAGAACTAATCAAGGAAGGGGCTCAGATTTGAAATGGGGCCTCAACAAGAGATCATGCCGCAAGGAAGGCTACAACGACAATGGGGACTACAGCAACAATCTCCGTTTCTCTTTTTCTACCTAGAAATAGGATATAAAAAAAAAAGAAAAAAAAAAGAAAGAAAGAGTCAAAAGTCCCCTTAAGTGTGCATTAAAGTTTTCTTTCGTCCCACTTGTGTGAATGTTCGAGTCAATTATTAAATTAAAGCCGTTCTTACACTCTTCCAAGTTGTTCAATTTAATTCTTGGCAAAATGATGAAAAAATGTCTAAACACGTTTTAGAACGAAGGCCATCGGTTGAACGCCTAGGGGCTAAACATCAACGACGGCATCAACAACGAAGACATCAACAACGACGAAATCAAGACAAAGAAAGGTAGAGCAACGATCATGAAGAAAAGTTTCCAAAAGGGAATTAAAAAAAAAAAAAAAAGCTCGCTAGGTTGAACTCTTCAAATCAATCTAGGCAAAAGTTAGAGCGCAAAAAAAAAAAAAAAAAAAAAAATCCCCCCTCAATCAAAGAAGTACAAAGAACAACATCATTCCACCAAACGAATGACGAAGCAACATTGACAACAATCACGACGAAACCATTCCATCTCGACGAATGAAGGATCCACAAGAACTACGGTGACCTGAGCCTCTTCACTGGAGGAACGTAGGCAACCTTCGGGTCCGGTCTTACGCAAGAAAGAAGATATGTTTAGCCCAAGCGCGCTATGGTGATCGGCCTTCATCTCGAACTTGTCAAGACATCTTTGTACGATGTTGGGTTTCGGAGTAACATGCGCAGCGGGAATTAGCATTTAAAATTTTATGAAACCCAAAAGCCCATAGATCCGTTCATATGATTAAATCAAATACAACAATATGAATAGAGGAAAAAACTAACCCTTGATGACTTTGAATTTTAGCTTTGTTGTTTGGTGGAGATTTGAAGCTTGATCACAATGAAAGTAAGAACACGAACTTTGAAGATGATGAGCTTCACCCTCTAGCGGTATCCACACCACGAACGAATATCAAGGAGCTTCTTGATCTTGGTTGCTAGACCAAAATTATGAAACACACTTTCACAATTTAATATGACTATATGGAATTTTATTTGTGTATTATTTTGTTCTTCAATCAAAGGATGTCTTGGAACAAAATAATCTCTCTCAAACTCTTTGGAGACTCACAAAAACATTGGGGAAGGGTGCTGGCCGAATTTGGCCTTTTATACACAAGTAGGACCTATTCCAAATAGGAAACTTGTGTCAAAAACCGTCCAAAATTCATTTCCTAATCAAATTAGGAATCTGCCCCCGACAGTATTGTGCGGCCGCCCAAACTGAGGCGTGCGGTCGCCCAGACCTTTTGGGCGGTCGCCCAAAGAGCCCAGAAAATCCAATTTTCCAAAATTTCCAATATAGTCCTTATTTAGGATTCGTTCTATTGTGTGTGTGACCCTCGAGGATTATACTAAGTTGGCAATGGGTTCAAACATGAAACCATAAGATATGATTAGGTTCTAGCAAACCATCATACCTACCCAAATAGTATAACTAGATACAAGTTCGCATTCCTTTTAGAACATGTCACAATCCTTTTGTCCACGATGTCATTGAACACAAGTCATGGTCAACTTGTCACGACCTGAAATCTAGGCTCTATTTTATTAGTAATTAAATGATTTTTATTTAATTAATTGCTTATTTATTTATTTAAATTATTATTTATTTAAATATTTATGTGTGCAACTTATGTGTTATAATATTTATGCCTAGCTTTTTATTCGAGTTATTTGGGCTATTGTGGAAGTGTTGAGTCTTAATTGTTAGTCGGGAGTGTAAGAATTTGTGCTTGTTAGTGAGGGAAGGGGGCTAGGTGTAACTTTTCCCTCTTCATCTTCTCCCTACTCACCTCCCTCACCCTACACTTCCATCCTCACACTCCACCTCCCTCTCTCTCCCTAGAAATCTCTCTCTCTCTCCAAGCAAAGGTAAGCATTTTCTCCCTTTCCTTCTCTCTTCATTTTCTCCATCTTCCCATCATCATCCCTCATTTCTTGAAACGTAAACCTTGTTTAGATCGTCGATAGGATCGAGTAGAGCCAAAAAGAATCGAAATCCATCAACTTTGAGAATTTGCAAGTAAGTTACTTTTCCCCCATTTTAATGCTAAAATGTTCATATCATGTTCATATAATGCTTTTGTTGTTATATTGGATGAGTTTGCAATTTATTTGGAATTTATTTGGGTTTTTGGTCAAAAATAGTGATTTTGAAATGTTGGTTTTGATTCTTGGTTTTAGTTTATAAATGGTGTATTTAGATCCCCTTTCTAGTTAAAAGATGTTTGGGTACCTTAGAAACCTTGTTGGGAGTGTTGATTTTGAGTATTTGGTGTTTTGGGTGAGTTTTGGCCCGAAAATGGTGAGCCTTGGATGAATCTGGGCTTTGTTCATCTGGCACGGTCGTGCTCCTTTATTTGGCACGGTCGTGCCACAACTCACTTTCCCTCTCGTAAGGTTTGGCACGGTCGTGCTCTTTTATTTGGCACGGTCGTGCCACAATTCCCTTTTCCCCCGTCTTGGTTGGCACGGTCGTGCCATTTTATTAGGCACGGTCGTGCCAATATGCCAAAATTGCCTTTCCTCTCGAAATGTTTGGCACGGTCGTGCCACTTTCTTAGGCACGGTCGTGCCAAGCTAGAATTCTGGTATATTCTTCCCTTTTCTTCTAAAATTGTTTCCTCCATAACTTTCTCATCCGAACTCCGTTTTAGGCGTGTAAACTATCGTTTCGAAGCTCTCTCCAAGTACTACAAGATGGTATAGGTTGTTTATTTAAGTTATAAGTTTTATACTTCGGGATTTTATTGGGTGTTTGAGGTTAAGAGGAGTTGTATCGATCCATTGTGAACAAGTTTTGTAAATCCAATTGAGTGACTTTATTGAGTTGTTATGATCATTTTGGGATATAAGTGAGGACTTCATACTTTGAGACCCTTTAATTGAAAGTTATTTTACTGATCGGATTGATTTTAGAATGAGACTTGGTCTAGGTTTTAGGTGATATCCTATAGTACCTAGAGGGTTGTTTTGGAACACTAAAGTGCAGGGTTTAGTCCAGTCGTGATCATGTTCTAATAAGGGTAACCTTTTGGATTCGTTTGGGTACTTACGGTTTGATTAACCTTAAGATGCATTCATTCGGATTTCTTATTTGGAATTCCAGGTGTGATGAGATGGTTGAGTCCATAGTCCTAGTATATCTTTTGAGTAAATGTTTATGGACATTTTGGTAATAGTCATTGTGCTATTGGTGAGCGACCGTTTGGGTTGTGCTCTTTATGATCTACTCGTGGGTATCATCTTTAGGATGTGTTTGGTATGGGTCCTTGTCTTGGAACCATCTTGTTTAATGATCAATGTTGTTGTGCTCTTTATGAGAAATTCCGTTTATCGTTGTTGTGCTTGTATGAGAAACTTCTTGTGTTCGTTGTTATTGAACTCTTCATGAGAAATCGTTTGCATCTTTATGGTGATTAATTGGTGTGGTTCCCTACTTTGGAACCTTAAGTTGTTTAATTAAGCTAGTATTTATTACTTAGCATTTATTTGAAAGCCCAGCTGGTATTTTGTGTGTGTTTGGGCGATGCGAAACATTACGATGGCATGGCCAAGTCCATTGTGATGTTGACCATTGTTTTGCCCCCTTATTACCCTCCTCCAGATTGGCCTTGGATGTGAGAAGAGCTAGCTCCCTTGTGTGCATTTTAGCTTTACTTGGAGCATGACTTTGTGGCATGTCTCCCGTCCCTTGTGACACTTCATTTGGTTATTGGTTCCGGTACCGGGGTTTTCTATTCGGCTTTCATGCTATTATGAAGATGATGATTTGTTGATTATTGAAGCTGCGCAGCGATCCTTTATTTGGATGTACCAGTTTGGAAAACCTTGGCTATATCCTTTGTTATGTGTTTATTTCCGCTGCTATCTGTTATGTGATAAATTCTATGTGCTATGTGATATTTATTTTTGCTTATTGCTTCTTGCATCATAGCATGTCATGTAGTTGCATTAGTATCTTACTGAGATTTATTCTCACCCCGTTTCTTGTTTCAAATTGTTTTCCTTAACCCCCCCCCCCCCCAGGAGGAAAAGGATTAGGATTCGCGGATCGAGGAGGACGTCGAGAGGATTGAGATTTTGGGCAGGTTGTTTGATCGGTTTGCATTATTTAAATGTATAACCTTTTGGGGATAGTTTTACCAACAATGACGTCATTAAGATTTGTAATCTTTTGTATTTTTGGGGTGAGCTTGCGAAGCTCATTCTAGTAGTTTGTTGTCGTTGTTAAGCTTGGATTTCTAAAACTTTGTTTTAAACATTTTGGGTATAAAAATGGAATTTTTATCTTCATTATTTTGGTGTATTGTTGTAAGTCGACGTCCAGCTCGCGAGTTCCGGGCCCGCGGGGTCGGGGTCGCGACACAACTAGTCAACTTGTTTTTGTTCAATACTTTCTCGACTCCGAATATGTTGATAATACAAATGACATTGATCTAATCAATTCATTTGAGTCCGGCCGAACATTTCATCAACATCATTCCTACGAGAGGCCCAAGCTTGACATCTCTCCGAAGAGGGACAAATCCATTTAGCTTATTACTCTTCCCTACGTGAATCCGAATATGCCAATCATACCCTTTATAACTTCCCGGTTAAAGGTAGCATTTGAATATGTCAAACATAATGTTCATCAAGTGGAAGACTATAATAACTTCATGTCTAAGGATTCGAATGACATAACTAATATGAGATATATGTTCGACATAGACCATGACATAAATCTCATACAGCGGGTCAAGTCCAGTACCTTGTTCCAAACAAGTACCCATAAATCTAACATGATCATCCCATGATCATTTAGCCTTTATACTAGTGCTTAACAAGTACTAGGGACGGATATTATTATAAGTAAACATGAACAACAATAATAATCAAAACATTTCTTTATTAATATGAAATAAATGATAACAATTACAACGCTTATTAAATGTGCCTAGGGCACCACTACCAACAATCTCCAACTTGCCTTAGACCCAATCTCCCATGTATCTAATACACATGGACCTAACATGACCATTATGTTTAGCTTGTGGAAGTCCCTTTGTTAGCGGGTCCGCAACATTGTCATCATTAGGTACTCTGCATATATTTACGTCTCCCCCATCAACGATCTCTCGAATGATATGAAAACGCCTACGTATGTGTTTAGATTTTTGATGTGCTCTTGGTTCCTTTCCTTGAGCAATAGCGCCATTATTATCGCAATAAAGGTCTATTGGATTAGCAATACTAGGAACCACTTCAAGTTCAGTGATGAACTTCTTAATCCAAACAGCTTCTTTTGCAGCATCTGATGCAGCAATATACTCAGCTTCCGTTGTAGAATCAGCGGTTGTACTTTGCTTGGAACTCTTCCAGCTTACAGCTCCACCATTTAACATAAACACAAAACCCGATTGCGATCGGCTATCATCTTTGTCGGTTTGGAAGCTTGCATCCGTGTAAGCATTTACAACGAGATCATTTTCCATTCCTCCATAGACCAAAAATGAGTCTTTAGTTCTTCTCAAGTATTTAAGAATCGCTTTTACAGCTACCCAGTGATTTTCGCCAGGGTCGGATTGGTATCTACTTGTCATGCTCAAAGCATAAGATACATCCGGCCTAGTACAAATCATGGCATACATGATGGACCCAATTGCTGAAACATATGGAACATCATTCATTTTCTCACGCTTATCGTTTGTCTTAGGACATTGAGTCTTGCTTAGAGAAACTCCATGTAACACCGGCAAGGTGCCTCTCTTAGAATTTTCGATACGGAATCTTCTAATGACCTTGTCAATGTATGTACTTTGGCTTAAACCAAGTAGCCTCCTTGATCTATCTCTATAGATCTTAATGCCAAGTATATATGCGGCTTCACCCATATCTTTCATTGCAAAACACTTTCCTAACCAAGTCTTCACAGACTGAAGTGTAGGAATATCGTTTCCAATGAGTAATATGTCATCCACGTATAAAACAAGGAATAGCACTATGCTCCCACTAATCTTCTTGTATACACAAGGTTCATCTTCGTTCTTGGTGAAACCAAACTCTTTGACGGATTCATCAAAACGGAGATTCCAACTCCTAGAAGCTTGCTTTAATCCATAGATGGATCTCTGCAATTTGCATACTTTAGAATTATGTTCAAAACCTTCTGGTTGTGTCATATACACATCCTCTTGTAGTTTTCCATTTAGGAAAGCGGTTTTGACATCCATTTTCCATATCTCATAGTCATGATATGCGGCAATAGCTAGCAGAATTCTTATAGATTTGATCATTGCTACGGGTGAAAAGGTTTCATCATAGTCAATACCATGAACTTGCCTATAACCCTTCGCTACAAGTCTAGCTTTGTAAGTATGCACCTTCCCATCCATGTCAGTCTTCCTTTTGAAGACCCATTTGCATCCTATGGTTTTTACACCTTCGGGTGCATCAATCAAGTTCCAAACTTGATTTTCTTGCATGGACTGCAATTCGGATTCAATGGCTCCAAGCCACTTGTCCGAATCAGGAGAAGACATCGCCTCTTGGTAGGTTGTCGGTTCATCATTCTCAATGATTTCTACCTCATTACTATCCGTTACGAGAAATCCATATCTCTCGGGCTCGGATCGTAACCTACTAGATCTGCGAGTTACTTGTGTATTTTGAACAGGTTCCACAACTCCTTGTGGTTCTTGTTCTTGTTCCACTATTGGTTCAATGTTATTTTCTGGGTCTCGAATTTCTTCAAGATTTATTTTACTCCCACTGATTTCTTTGGAGAGAAACTCTTTCTCTAGAAAGACACCAGTTCGGGCAACAAAAACTTTGTTGTCCTCACGGTTGTAAAAGTAATATCCTCTAGTTTCCTTTGGATATCCCACGAAAATACATTTGTCAGATTTGTGTGCAAGTTTGTCAGAGACAAGTCTTTTGACAAAGGCTTCGCAACCCCAAATCTTCATGAAAGATAAACAAGTTTTCTTTCCGCTTCACATCTCTGTTAGTACCCGATCTGAAAATGAGTTTATTAGGGCTTTCCCAAATATACAAGGACTTTATAGGAATTAGAAACCTTGCAAAGACTTGTCCCGGATTCCCAAAATATGTCTCATTATTCTAGAACACCCTAAATATAGTCAAAATATGGTTTCCTTAAACCATGCAGAAACCCTAGCTTAGGAATCACGTCAGCCCGCAACCTTGGCCACGCGGTCAACCTTGCTGCGCCTCCGACCTTGGCCATGCGGCCACTCTTGTCGCCGTCTTCAATCATGGCCAGGCGGCCAACCTTGCTCCGGATGATCCTGACCGTCAGATCTTCCCCTCAGTTTACTATATAAATCCATCCCATTGGTTAAGGATCCGGATTTTGAGAGCTTTAAGTCCGAATTTTAGAGTTCTTAAACACAATTTTCTCCCTAATTAAGCATTAAAAAACTCAAGGAGATCAAGGTTTATTTCTTGCCAACATAGGTAAGTTTTCTAAATTTTTCTTCATGTTCTTGGATCATTTTTAATGTAGATCTTTTATATTCATGTTCTTTCATGTTTATTCATAGTTTCTTCATATTCCTTACATGTTCATTCATATGTTCATAATATGTTCTTCGCATGTTCTTCGTGTTCATAGATTAAAACCTTATTTATGCTATATTTAGGGTTGCGATCTTCATAATTACATGTTATTTCATAGCCGATGATGATCTAGGGTTCATCAACCCGAGGATGATCTAGGAACTATTTCTAAACCCTAAACTTTAGGTAATTCCCCCCTCATTATGCATGATCCCGATTCTCCTGCCTATTCTAAATTCTCTGCGAACTACGCTGACCTGAGCTTCTCACATTGAGAGGAACGTAGGCAATCTTCGGATCTGGTCTAAATCACTAAAACCCTACTAACACCGCATCATGATAGAAAGACCGATTAATTCGGGCAATAGGAGTGATAACGTTCAATATTCTTCTCTTGTTGTAATTTGACCCCCGAACCCACTAAAAATGCTTTTTTCAATGTTTTGGCTATAATTAAAACGGCGTGGCGACTCTCATAATTTTAATGTCGTTATGAATATTCCCTTTTATAAATAAAAATAATCACAAGATACTTCCCATGCGTCGCTTCATCGTTAAGGGGTATTCACAGTGGCAACTCTGCTAGGGACTGCTTTGAAACTTTTTCAAACTTAGTGGGTCTAACTTTCGTCACATCATGATGCTTGCCATGTTTACACATGCACACACTTGCCATGTTTTCAGATGCACACACCTGCCATGTTTACACATGCACACTTGCCATGTTTACACATGCACACACCTGCCATGTTTACACATGCACACTTGCCATGTTTTCACGTGCCCCCTACAGTTAAGCCATGTTTACACATGCACACTTGCCATGTTTTCACCCGCGCACTCCGCCATGTTAATGCTTGTACCTTGTACCTTGTACCATGTACCCTTGTTATCTTCGCTTTAGTATTAGGGTCAAACAAAACTCTGCTATGCTCCCTTGTACATTATTCTCTCTCTCTCTCTCTCTCTCTCTCTCTCTCTCTCTCTCTCTCTCTCTCATGCATTCCATTGCATCATCCTAACATTAAAAACTTCTCTCTTTTCTCTCTAAAAACAATTAGTTTCTTGCCTCACACTACCACTAGTCCATGTCAGCACTGCACAGGTCCCCATTACCCAGAGTATTCGATGTGCAGGAATTTGTGCGCTACTATCGCACTCTTTTCGAGTCACTCGTCTATTCCACTCACCATATACGGTGGGAACCTTTTACCTAACCCATGTCAACCCACACTAGTATAGGTAACACACCTAGGTTTTGACCGGTTGGTTTGGCTAGTTTTTTCTTAATAGTCAATTAACGTGTTGTCTATGTCGAGTCATCCCCAAGTCAGTGATGAATCGAGATCTTTTGAGAGAAAGTGCACAAAAAATTGATTTCCCTACAAGGGACGTGCCATGGTGAGATGAGTGTTTGTTTTCAAAGATCTCCGCTCATCGTTAACTTGCGTAGGATGCAACATAGACATCACGTTAAATGCCTTTAAGGAAGGGTTAGTCGTAGGATCCGATGGTTGGTGGAAGCCGCTTGCCCTATAGGACCCTCGCCCAAATTGTCCGTTTGGGGGTGTGCAATGCAGGTGAAAAACGAGGGGTCTATAGACGTAGTGATGGCCTCCACTAATCGTAGTCTCCTAGCTAGTTGCGAAAAAGGGGTACCCCTTCCAACCAATTAGGATGCAAATAATGTATGTTTTTGTTAATTAAAATATACTTTGCATGAGCCTTCCCCCTCTCCTAAAAGCTTCATTGCCCTTCAACCTTTCAGCAAAGCAAGTTTAGATCCGTTCGGGTGGTCGACTACAACGTGAAGCTTCTACTCCGTCCACGTTCTCAGTCTCGTCATCAGCAATGTCAACTCCTGCTTCATCTTCAGCCTCTGCTCCTCCTACAAGTGCCGCGGAGCTCAACACCGAGACCACCCTCAATGGTATTCCCCCAAGCCTCCAGAACTTCCTCACCGGTCTCGAAGCCAAGATCAAGAATCTTGAGGAAAGTAACAAGATTCTGGAAGACCAGAACCAACTGTTGAAGGACCACATTCAGCAAAAGGGGACTAGAATGGTGCCCGATGGTAAGAATTTCATTTATGTCAAGGATGAAGAGGTCAATACCAACTGTCCCTCCAACACCAATTCCACTACCTTCCCATTCCCAAGCTATCGCAATGATCCACCTCCTTCTCTCTACACCCAACAAGGTTTCACTACCATGAGCAAGAACAAGGCTGTTTATGAACCTTCTCCTGAACTGATTGGTGGCTACCTCTCTGCTAGCAAACTACCCGCACCGTCGTTGCCTCTGAGTATTGGGATGGCCGCTGCTACTACTTCCACTACTCCTCCCGTCATTCTGTCAGAATCTATCCCCGACATCTCCAATCACCCTGTGGTCACGGCCATGCAAGAGCAAATGCGCAAGTTGATCGAGACCGTGGATAAGAAAAGTGCACCGACTACCAAGACAATCAACCCTAACCAAATGGGGGCTCTCCCCAAATATTTCAAGATGCCTAAAGTGGCGATGTTTCATGGTGACTCGTGTCCTAAGGCTCATTTGGATAGTTATGTGTTGGCCATGAGGGCTCGTGACTGCACCAACGAACAAATGGCTCGCGTATTCCATAGCACTTTGGATGGTATAGCTCTGCGTTGGTTCTTGGGGCTAGAACCAGGCGAGAGGCAAACTTGGGATCAAATTAGTGTCATTTTCTGCGAGAAGTATCAAGCTAACTTGGATTGGCATGTGAATCGAACGGATCTTGAGAACACTATGCAAAAGCCCGGCGAGGCTATTTATGATTTTTACAAGAGGTGGAATCATCGGTTGTTCGAGGTCCAATACCCACCAAAAGCAAAGGAACAGAAACAGATATTCTACAAATGTTTATTGCCTGAGATGAAAGCAGCCATCGGCAATGGTTATTTCCCTGACTTGCGGGAAATGGTTGACGCCGGAGTAAGGTATGAAGCAGGGTTGACTGGGATTGTGCCGCCAAAGGAAAGTCCAAAGACCAACAACAACAACTCCTTCCGCTACAAGGCTCCTACTGCGCCTGCGCCTCCTAGAGGTGGAAAGGCCGTCGGCCAAGTGAATATGGTCCAAAATGAGGTCCCGCTAGATGTTCAAGCTGTCACAAGGAATGGGGCTCCGCCGCAAAGAGAGAGGGAGCACTTTGACGATTTTGGAATGCCTATGGGGAAAGTCTTTGACGTGTTAGTCAAGAGAAGTCTTATCAAGCCTTTAAAGAATTACCAACCCGCCTACCCAAGAACCGATTTGGACGCCTCCAAGTTCTGCAAGTATCACAAGCACATCGGGCACACAACGGATGGTTGTATTCAACTGAAGCGCGTAGTTCAAGGGTTGATCAAGGACAAGAAGATTGAGAAGCTGAAGGGTCCTAATGTGGTGAGTAACCCCCTTCCTAACAATGGGGGTGGGGTGAATATGGTGCAAACATGCGAGATCAGTATCCTAGAGCTCATGGATGCCTGTGACAAGATAGGGCTCATGATGGTGGATATCTTCATGGCATTAGTGACGTTAGAAATTCTCGAACCATTAGAAGGACACCTCCCCCGCCTTGGTTGCGATTTGTCAAAGTTTTGCCACTACCACAAGTGCACCGGTCACACTACCGAAGAATGCTTTGAACTCAAGAAAGCCGTGCAAGAGCTCATCCACAAGGGAGTTGTCGAAGACCCTAGATTATGTAGCTAGCAATGTACTCATGGTAGAACTTAGTGAGATCACTAATCCGGCCGAGCCTGTTGTGGCGGACTGTGATGAGATGGGTTGTATTTCAATGATTAATAATAAAGAACCTTCCAGCTACTTGTTGTCTTTAGAAGAACTAGTTAGTAAAGTCGAATCTCTAGAGGAAGAAGTCCCAAACCCTCTCAACCTCTTTCTTAGGCCGAAATCTTCGAGGAGGCCGAAAGGACCGAAGTTTCGCCCCCTTGTCGTGACACGCCATTGTCTTTGGAGGAGCTACGTGCAGAAGTTTGTCTCCTTACAAGATCCGGTCAAGTGTACCAATCCGACCCAGAAGGTGCAAAGAAAATCTTTGGGAAGGAACCCGAGCAAGCCGACCTAGACAAAGAAGACCCTATCCTCACTCAACTCAAACAACCCAAGCCCACATTTCACTATGGTCCCTACTCACCTCCTCCCTAGCCCATCGCCTCATGCTCGAGCAAAACCTCGCCGCCACCATGGTACCATCCACTACTACCCCGGAGGACGTCACCCACATGATCGGTAATATCCACTACGGGAATATCATTACATTCTCAGAGCTAGACAAGCCAATATTCGGAGTTGATCATAATGAGCCTTTATACATCACTATCGAGGTAAATGGCAAGAAAATTCCCCGTGTATTCATTGATAATGGTTCTGCTATTAATATCCTGCCTTCAAGGATGATGGATGTGGTTGGCGTTCATGGTGTTGATTTACGCCCATCCAAGCAAACCATCAAAGCTTATGACTCTACATGCCGCGCCGTGATAGGCGAAGCCACCTTGCCCATTACCATCGGAACAAAGATCCTACCGACTGACTTCCACATCATAGACATCCCCCCAACCTTCTCACTCCTCCTTGGCCGGCCATGGTTACATCAGTCGGGCGCTGTCCCATCTTCCCTGCACCAGTGTGTGAAGTTTCAATCTGGTAATGAAGTGACCATCATCTACAGCGATCTCATGACTGCCCAAGGGACGGACACCAAGGGCGTTCCTGTCTTACAGATTCAGCATGGGGAATAGAGCAGACTCTTCAATGGTTTTGAAATAGTGGCCCAAGCACAGATCTGCGCCATTGACCTTACCAGGACTTCAGATAGGGTGTCACCTATTATGAGGATGCTACAAAATATGGGCTTCATACCAGGGCTAGGGCTAGGTAAGTGCTTGCAAGGCCCCACAAGTTGGTTGAAGAGGTTGATCATCGAGGGTTGTTCGGTCTAGGATACACCTTTACTCCTGAAGACAAGATGGAGCAACAAAGGATAGAATTGCTTAAAAAGATGAAGCTTCCCTACAAAAAGCTTGAAATGCGGCCATACCGCCTTTCCCTTAATAGTTACTTCGTTAAGGAGGGCGAGGAGTTTTCATGTTTCGAGTTCGCAGAGCCATGGTTTGACCGCACCGGTAAGTTGCAAAAAGGGTTCGAGATTTTCAGAGATGTGGAGTTCGACCGGTCCAATCTGAAATTTACTTACATGGAGCATGACAAAGCCACGGGCAGAGTTAGAACCATCAGGCATGAGTACTCCGCCAAGGTTGCAGATGACTTGGCAGATCAACTTGAAGCCGCAACCCTTGACAAGCCGACAGCAGAAACTGCAGAAGCGCCAAGAATGACTGAGACGTGGGACGGCCAATATCTGCTTCAGCATCTGGGTAATCTGGGGCTGGACGACGACATGGTAGCCGCTATTGGGGATGAATCAGAGAAGGATGTAGATCCGAGGACATTGGTGGTACCCATGGGGGACAAGCTCAAGAATTGGTGCATCATTGAGGGACCTATAGCTACTCCGGAATTTATGGCAGAAACACTGGGGCTGGTTCCTTCTCCTGCTGTTCCCTTTTCCACCACTCCTGCAGCATCGCCTGTCACTACTCCTAGATCCCCGTCCCCAGAGTCTAGTGTTTTACATTTTGAATTTGAGTCTTCTTCTAAGTCTGACGACATTACGTCCGAAGACTATGATCTTGTTGCAAACGCTATTTTTCCTTTTGCCATGAATGAAACCCTCGACCTTTCCGAGTATCCCTCTATAGTCACTCTTTTAACTGATAAATTGGCTAATAATCAAGCTAATGATATACACTTAGTTAATAATGATTCATTAGAAGAGGCGGACACAGACACATTAAATGATGAATACATTAAAGAAATTTCAGAACAGGTTATCAATCAAAACGCGTCTCGAGCCCAAGCTGCCGATGAGGTGTTAACATGTGTGAATTTAGGAATCGAAGCCGAGCCAAAGGAGACACAGCCCGAGGATATCTTCAACGGAAAAGGCCAGGTCGAGACAACCGAGGAGGACCAAGAAGCGACCCCCTCCACAACCTCGTGGAGGACCATCAGTCAGCGAGTTCGAGCCATGTTGAGAATGCAGTCTCCTCGGAACAAAGCCGAAAAGGAAGAACTCATCAAGTTACTGCAATACCTCAACCATTTTACAACAGTGGGGGAACCGACACTCAGAGAAATAGAAAGGGCCCGCGACCAAGAATGGAGTTCGAGATGTGAGTTCGTGTTATGCTGCCTCAAGGAGTACCTCACGAATACCCCAATCCTGCACCCGGCACATGGGAATGAACTTCGGACCCCAACACCAACGACAGAATCGTGGCCCTCGCGCCAGGAAAAGAAAATCAGTGAAAAACTGCAAAGATTTTTGGAAAAATACCCCCTCTCAGTCCACCGATACACAAGAATAAGGACCCCTTTCGCAAAATTGTTCAACCAACTGAGACAAATGGGCAAGATGCAGCCTCTAGGAGAACATTCACTCCTAAGGAGTAGCTCAGTGGCCAAACTTCACAATCTCTTCGATCCTTCCCATGCCTCCTAGGACATCATTATATAATTGGGGAACCACTATCGACCTTTAAAAAAGAACCTACCAAAAGTTTCTCTTACCACTAAGACGAAGGCCACGACACCAACGACTGTGTCGCTCTACAAAGGGAATCCAAGGCTTGATGGACGAGAATATGCTCACCGGCGTGAGAGGATTTTGGTTCTATAGGGAAGGCGAAAACTTAGAACTCCTCGGTTGCTACGAAATCGAGCCTTATGTGAGGAACGGCCCAGAGGTACTCTTGCACCTGACTGCAGAAACGATTCAGACATCTCAAGAGAAATAGAGGATTTGAAGCAACGCGTCGACGCAATGACCAAAGCTCGAGGCGCGCCACAAGACTAGACAGAATGGCGATTTGGATGGCAGCCCGCTCAAGGAACCAGTCAACATCAGCAAGCTCAGACGCTACTACGACTAGTACAACCCCCCTCTCTAAAAAAAAAAAAAAAAAATGTTTACTACGCAAAAAGAAGCCCGATAGACTGAAAACCCGCAAAGGGCGGTCTATGCAAAATAAGGGTGCGTACAAAGCTCGCTAGATCGAAAACCCGCAAGGGCGGTCTGGGCAAAAGTTAGAGCATTCCCCCTTCTATCTTCCCTTTCTCTAAAATCATTCTAGTCCGACTGGAATGAACTACGACGACCTGAGCCCCTTAGTCCTATTTGTAAAAGGGGAATCCTATTTGTAAAAGGGGAACGTAGGCAGCCTTTCAAAAGGTGCAGTCTAAAAAACAAATAAACATCCAAATCCTGTCACAAAGCAATAAAGATAGAAGTTGTATTTTCTGAAAGCAAAAACTTTTATTTCCATAGTCATTGCATGTTAACACTTATTTGATGAGTCTAAGCTTGACATACTTTTTGAATAAATAACCTATTCTGAAATTTAGACTAAAACGTAAAATAAGACATAAATTAAACTAATGTGTCTGCAATGACTATGGAGGAACGCTCGGGATTACACCTTAGTACCATTTGTGCCCTCGGTCTCTTTCTTCTTGCTTTGCCCACGGCGAACTTTCTTCTTGTTAGGATTCTCACAAAATCTTCTTTCAAACTCACTAACACCTTTAGCCTTGCCATTAGGAGCCTCTTCGCCCTTCCTCTTCTTTGACGTCCCCACTTCTTCTCCGCCTCCGTTAGCCACGCTCTTACTCATCCTCCTCTCGTAAGCCACCGCCTCTTTCACTCTCAACAAAAAACTCGGAGCACAGGATCCCAAAATAGTGCCCCTTAAGGTCTCTAGAGTCTGCTCCGCATGCCCAAGTCTCCCCATATACCAATCCAAGTACTCTCGTGACAGGTAGGTGTTGCTAGAGGGGGTGATGAAGGTCCTACGGCTAAAACCGGCCTCGCCCCACATCTGAGAGAGAAGGACCGAAGTACTGTCATCCAACTGAAGTATCCCAAAAGGAAAATCATCTCTCTCCTCGTCCCAACCCTCCGGGATGGTCTGCACCAAACCATACTGATGGAGCACTCTAGCGGGGTAGTAAAAGGTAGTCCCAGAGAGTGTCGGGACTTTGATCATGTGAAGTCCTACTTGCTTCTCCCTCACAGAGTGAATGTGCCAATGGGGCACCACCCATTGAATGTCATCAGTCACCATCTCCGCCAAATACTTTTCCCAACCTTTGAGAGTCATACCCTCAAACCGCTCCGCCATGCCTCTAATGCGGTGCATCCATGGGGCCACCTTCAGAGAAGCCGCCGGTTTATTCACTCGAAGCCTCTCTTGCAACCACATGGTCAAAAGCCTATCACTACCATAAGGCATCCCTCCATAAGCCGCGAGATGGGGAATCCCACATATCATCTCCCCAAGAATGGCCGGTACAATGTCATAACCTAAGCAAGCCGAATTCACCATGCCCAAGCACCCTTCACTGGCAAACCCAACCTCGGAGGGGAAGAGAATAGAGGCAAACAAGCATAGTGCAAGATGGTCCAAAGAACGGTCAGAAGCCACGTCCATGTGCATAAAGTGTTGTGGCATCCAAGAAAGGTCAACATAGCCGCCCCTAGCATACCTATCAAAGTCCTCCACGGACACGCCAAAGGTCATCAACTTGTCCCTCAAGCAAATAAAGTCAAAAGGCAAGGCAACTTTACCCTTCCCTTCGTGGCCACATAGTGCCGCGATATCCTCATAAGTGGGTGTCATCTCGTTGAATGAAAAGTTGAAGACATGGAGGGTATCATTCCAAAATTTCCCACAGGCTTGCAAAAGGTTGGTATTGGAGTTCATGTGCAAAAGCGACCAAAGACACTTTATCCCATACCGTTCATCAAGTTTCCTACGACTAGAACCAGAAAGTTTGGCAACCCACTTCTCCAAAGAGGTTATAAAGACTTTTTTCTCAATACTTGTGATCCTAGCCTCATGATCCATGGCAAAGAGCAAGCAAATTGGTGATTGGAACTCTAAATTTCTCAAAAGAAGTGGCTGGTACGAATTCTAAGGCAACACAAACTCCCCTTAAATAGTACACAAACTCCAATTCTTGCCAGGAAAAGGAAAAGCAGAATCGGCGGCAGACTTGGCCACGCGGCCACAATTGTCCTCGGCCACGCGGCCACTATTGCTCTTGGCCAGGCTGCCGATTTGCCTTGGCCACGCGGCCACTCTTGCCCCCATGCAGAAATCGCAGATCGTTACTCCCACTCCGCAACGGATCCATGCAAACAACGTACATGTCCCTCCCCGAGGCTCATGCATTGTATAAAAATTAGGAGCATTGTAAAATAATTAGTTTGTACAGATAGGTTGTCACAAAATCATTCTCATTTTAGTTCATAAATATATTTACATGCATGTTAAATGTTTGTCCAGTACATTTTTGTCTCTACTAGCTAACAGTGTAGGAAATAAAGATGGAAAGATGGGCCCCGCCTAAACAGAATCCTCCTCCGTGGTGTCTCCACGCCGCGCTAAATCTCGAGAGCTACCGGTACCCGAACTCCGTCCCCGGACCGCTCGACCACCAGTGTGAGAAGAGCCCACACCACTCGGAGACCGCTCACGACGCTGGGGTGACGCAACGTCGTCCCTCCGACAAGTACATGAATGGTACGCCTCCCTCAGTAAGCGCATCAACACGTTCTCCCGCCGAGCTGAACGGATATATGCCTCCCGAGTCACCTGAAAGAAGCCCAAAGGCAGAGATTGTGATACAGAAAGAAATAAGTGTGTGTGAACATGACTAATATAAAGCACAAAGCCGTACCCCAGCGTCGGGCGGAGGAATGAATGTCTCCTCAACAAGATCTGCATCAGTCGGCTCCAAGCTAAGCTCCACCTCCCGGCCGCCCCTCATCACTCTCACGCTACTCGAGCGAAGGGTCATGTCAACCAAAGGCCGACTCCTACCTACATAACGGGCCGAGCTCGACCCCTCTCCGAATAACATCCTAGCCGTACCTGTGGACTGACCAGCCGTGTCCGTACATAGCCCTCATAATCATCACTCCCCCTGTAATGCTCTGCCGGAGTGGGAACCAAGAAAGTTGCCAACCTCGCGGGACGGAGCATATCCCGAGGAGGATCATAAGGAGCCCACGGTAACGCGCCGGCCCTATGCTGACGAACCACCCTCTCTCCGAGATACATGGCATCTCCCCGGTGAGACCCACAAGCAGAACCCTAGAAGCGGTCAACTCCACTACATAGGGACCCACCAAAGCCTCATTGGCCGGACTCCATGGGTAAAATCTAACCCCGACAGGCCCAGACACCGCGAACACCCTCCTCAGATCAGCAGCATCCACCATCTTCCTATCCCGGTTCCTACGGGGAGGCGCCCTGTTGCTCTTGCACCAGTACGACATGATGGGGACAACCTTGTTGGCACTCATCACCAACTGAAAAGGGGCGACACCGAAGATCTCATACACCCAAGCCTGTGCATACAATGAAAGAGACATTTCAGACCAATAGATAGAGCAGAAATCTCAACAAGTGAAAAGAAGGGTAGTCAAGAGCATACCTCAAAGGCGAACTGAAACCCGTCAAAAGACGACGAGCTAGCCCTCGAGCAATGGTCCAATGCCCGGTAAATCTCAGCCAAACCAGCTCCGCCCAAGAAATCCCACCGACTTGGTCCAAGTCCACAAAAGCCCCTAGCAGTGAGTACCTGCAGACAGTAGCTCCACTGGGAAACAAGATCTCTGAAAAGCTGTACCATAAGAACAGCCGGACCAAGCAATCCAAATCATACTCTCCCCTACCGAAGGCCTCAATAGCCATCTCCACTAAACGGTTCACCTTCCCGGCCTCCACTCCATAACCCTTGACACCTCCTCCCAGATCAGTGTCAACTCCCAACAGAGCCTGCCTATAGTCCCGCCGCTCCGCCAAGCTCTCATCAAAAGGCAAAGGGGTAGCAGTGAACCTCAACCCGTGATAGCCGCAAAATCCGTCGGCGTGATGGTAATCTCTCCCCAACTGAAGTGGAAGGTATGGGTGGTATCCCACCAGAACTCCCTGCACACCTCTATCACCGCCGCCACCTTCAGAGTGCCCCCAACCGTGCAGACACTATCAAAGAATGGGCCAAACCCCATAGCCTCAATCCGAGCACGCAAACCGCCCGGTCCCTCCGGCAGAGACGCCCACAGTTTGCCCACCGTCACCGTGGACCCACGAGCCTTGATCCTCTGCAGGTAAACACAGCACATGTATGTTACACTCCTAGCAATTTACATTTCTAGCAATATACATTTCTACAAATTTCGATTCTAGCAATATATATTTTGTACAAAAGTGCGAAAAATGTGAAAATGAGAGGAGCGAAAATTTGAAATTTACCTCTCGTGTCTCCGGAAGGCCCATCGACCAGTGACGCTCCGAGTCGATGTAGAAATCGTAGTCTTGATCAAATGTTGACCGAAGAAGGCCATCGCGAAAGTTCCGAGTCACCGCTCGTGGTCTCAAACCGCCCCGTGGTATCAAGGGCGCCGCTTCAAAACCCACTCCCGGGTCAGCCCCTACATTTCCCTCACCTTGAGGATCGCCATGCCACTGTTCTTGTTCTTGTTGTGGAGGCACATATCCACCTTGGCCCGGAAAACCCCCAAACAAGGCCTCATTGATCCAGTCCACCATTTTATCCGAAGTATTCGAAACGAAATCCTCAAAAAATTATCGAATCCAAGCTTTCTCTCTCAAAAGCTCGAATTCTCTCTCTCTAACTCAACAATGGTGGAAGGAAGAAGAAGGAAGAAGAAAAGAAGGAGAAGAGGGAGGGTTTCTGGCGCTGTGACCAAGGAGTCAGCCCGACGGCAACCTTGGCCACGCGGCCAATATTGCAATTCAGTGACCTTGGCCACGCGGCCAACCTTGTCCCTTCAGATAAAATCCCATTTTTGCCCCTGATCTTTTCCCTTTGATTCATTTTAGGTGCCCTTAGCACTATTTTGACTGATATTCGTTATCTTTGGGAACGGAAAGCCCCTTAAAATTTCCATTCTTCACCAAATATTTGCTTAGGATTCGTATGATTGCAGAGACTTCGGCGCCTCTATGTCATACGCATCCTAGATCGATCGTGATTTGCAGAGACCCGGGCGTTTCTAATTACGAGAGATCCAGCATCTATTATTTTAACGCGATCGGCAGAAACCCGGGCGTTTCTGATTGCGTTTAAAATTCCCAAATATTTGCTTAGGATGCACATGATTACAGAGACTTCGGCGCCTCTATGTCATACGCATCCTAGATCGATCGTGATTGGCAGAGACCCAGGCGTTTCTAATTACGAGAGATCCAGCATCTATTATTTTAACGCGATCGGCAGAAACCCGGCGTTTCTGATTGCGTTTAAAATTTCCAAACATTTGCTTAGGATTCGTATGATTACAGAGACTTCGGCGCCTCTATGTCATACGCACCCTAGATCGATCATGATTGGCAGAAACCCTGGCGTTTCTAATTGTGAGAGATCCAGCATCTATTACTTTAGCGCGATCGGCAGGAACCCGGGCGATCCTGATTGCGTTTACCATTCCATCTTGGGATTATTTAGACGACGTAGTCTTTATTTTTCCAAAATAACTTCATTGCTTACGAATGTTCGTTCTTCCTACAAGATAGTATCCGTAGGATTGTTATCCGCAGCAGAAGTTCGATGTCTCGTTTTATCCCCAAAACTCTGAACTACGACCGGCTTGATTCCTCCTGGGATACGTAGGAAACCTGAAAAGGTTCAGCCACCCGACCGACATGGTCATCTCTCATTCCCTGCAGTTGCATTTTCCCCTGCAAATGCATTTTTCCACAGATCAGACTTCTCCCTAGCAGAATATGTTGCTCCTCACCAGTGGACAATCATTCCCAATTTCCCATAAAATCTGAACTACATTTGGCTTGATTCCCCTGTGGATACGTAGGTCGCCTCCAAGGTTCAGCCATTCCATCGATCCATTCATCTGTTTTGAAACTCATGTTCCAGAACGGATCCTTCTTTTATCGTCGACCCTCCATTGCCTTGCAAGAAGCGTCGCCGAGGGGATACTGTTAGTACCCGATCTGAAAATGAGTTTATTAGGGCTTTCCCAAATATACAAGGACTTTATAGGAATTAGAAACCTTGCAAAGACTTGTCCCGGATTCCCAAAATATGTCTCATTATTCTAGAACACCCTAAATATGGTCAAAATATGGTTTCCTTAAACCATGCAGAAACCCTAGCTTAGGAATCACGTCAGCCCGCAACCTTGGCCACGCGGCCAACCTTGCTGCGCCTCCGACCTTGGCCACGCGGCCACTCTTGTCGCCGTCTTCAATCATGGCCAGGCGGCCAACCTTGCTCCGGATGATCCTGACCGTCAGATCTTCCCCTCAGTTTACTATATAAATCCATTCCATCCCATTGGTTAAGGATCCGGATTTTGAGAGCTTTAAGTCCAAATTTTAGAGTTCTTAAACACAATTTTCTCCCTAATTAAGCATTCAAACACTCAAGGAGATCAAAGTTTATTTCTTGCCAACATAGATAAGTTTTCTAACTTTTTCTTCATGTTCTTGCATCATTTTTAATGTAGATCTTTTATATTCATGTTCTTTCATGTTTATTCATAGTTTCTTCATATTCCTTGCATGTTCATTCATATGTTCATAATATGTTCTTCGCATGTTCTTCGTGTTCATAGATTAAAACCTTATTTATGCTATATTTAGGGTTGCGATCTTCATAATTACATGTTATTTCATAGCCGATGATGATCTAGGGTTCATCAACCCGAGGATGATCTAGGAACTATTTCTAAACCCTAAACTTTAGGTAATTCCCCCCTCATTATGCATGATCCCGATTCTCCTGCCTATTCTAAATTCTCTGCGAACTACGCTGACCTGATCTTCTCACATTGAGAGGAACGTAGGCAATCTTTGGATCCGGTCTAAATCACTAACACACTACTAACACCGCATCATGATAGAAAGACCGATTAATTCGGGCAATAGGAGTGATAACGTTCAATATTCTTCTCTTGTTGTAATTTGACCCCCGAACCCACTAAAAATGCTTTTTTCAATGTTGTTGGCTATAATTAAAACGGCGTGGCGACTCTCATAATTTTAATGTCGTTATGAATATTCCCTTTTATAAATAAAAATAATCACAAGATACTTCCCATGCGTCGCTTCACTGGAAAGGGGTATTCACAATCTCATATGGAGTCTTTTGAACCGATTTAGTTGGAACACGATTTAGTGTGAAAGCAGCGGTTTCTAGAGCGTAACCCCAAAAGGATATTGGAAGATCAACTTGACTCATCATTGATCGAACCATGTCTAACAAAGTCTGATTTCTCCTTTCGGACACACCATTCCATTGTGGTGTTCCGGGTGGAGTCAATTGTAAAACTATTCCACAATTTTTTAGATGATCATCAAATTCTTGACTCAAGTATTCTCCACTTCGATCTGATCGAAGTGCCTTAATACTTTTGTCAAGTTGGTTTTCTACTTCATTTTGAAATATTCTAAATATCTCAAATGCTTCACTTTTATGTTTCATTAGGTAAACATACCCAAATCTACTATAATCATCAGTGAAGGTTATGAAGTATTGAAATCCTCCCCTAGCATTGCTACTTAATGGTCCGCATACATCGGAATGTATCAACCCCAATAAGTCGCTTTCCCTTTCACCTAATTTGGTAAAAGGTGTCTTAGTCATTTTTCCAAGAAGACACGACTCGCAAGTATCATATGACTCAAGGTCACATGAACCTAAAAGTTCGTCCCCTGGAGTTTTGAGATACGCTTCTCATTAATATGACCAAGACGGCAATGCCATAAATATGTATGATTTACATCATTAGGTTTAGATTTATTATTTATATGATAGACATTGTAATTATTTTCATCCTTGACATTCAAGACATAAAGACCATTAAATGAATTAGCAATACCATAAAGCACATCATTTAAATAAATAGAAAATTTCTTATTCTCAATAAGAAACTTAAAACCTTCATTATCCAAACAAGAAATTGAAATAATATTTCTACTTAAATCCGGAACATAATAACAATTGTTCAAAACAAGAATTAATCCGGAAGGTAAAGTGACTTCATAAGTCCCTACGGCTAATGCAGCAACTCTTGCTCCATTCCCCACGCGTAGATCTACTTCACCCTCTTTAAGTAGTCTCCTATTCTTTAGTCCCTGCACATTTAAACAAATGTGAGAACCACATCCAGTATCCAATACCCAAGAATCAGTGGTAGAAAGGAGAATATCTATCATATAGATACCTGAAGTCGATGCAGCCTTACTGCCCTTCTTCTTCTTTTGCTCTTCCAAGAAAGCCTTGCAATTACGTTTCCAATGACCAATCTCTTGACAATGGAAACAGATTGCATCCTTTTGTGAATCGGGTTTTGCCTCAGAAGCCTTGGCAACACTTGCCTTGCTTATCTTGGGTTTGACAACTTTCTTACCCTTTCCTTTGGCACCAGCCTTCTTCCCATAATGAACTAAGAGCACGGGAGAACCTTTCTCCGCAATCTTCATCTCCACAGTTTTAAGCATCCCATGCAACTCAGAGAGATTCTTATCCATTCCATGCATGTTATAATTCATCACAAACTGATTATAACTTTTAGGCAATGAATTAAGAATGAGATACGTGGCTAGCTCCAATGGGATTGGATAGCCAAGTTTCTCAAGGTGCTCTACATAACCTTTCATTTTCAGCATGTGAGGACTCACTTGTTGCCCTTCATTCATTTTGCAAGTAGTGAATGTAACAATGGTCTTGTACCTCTCTTGCCTAGCTTTCTCTTAAAACATGGCTCTTAACTCCACGCCTATCTCATAGGCTTCCAAATGTTCCAAACTTTGTTGGAGTTTTGAGCACATAGTAGCAAGCATGAGACAACTTACATCTCTAGAATCATTACGATGTTTCTTGTAATTGTCTCTTTCTGCCCTAGGGGCAGTAGGTTCTGGTTTTCAGCAGGAAGTGGCCCATCGAAAATGTACAATTTATCTTCTTGCCTAAGAACAATTCTTAGGCTACGGATCCAATCCATAAAGTTCATACCATTCTCTTGGAGCTTATCCTTCTCAAGGATCGATCGCAACGAAATTGATTGAGTGTTAGTAGTCATTATCTACAAATATGCAAAAATTTCCAAAATTTAGTAAGTACCGTTTTTTTTCATTAAAGAAATAAATAATGTATTTTTCAAACAAAATACTCCCACTAAATTATATAACCTTTATATACATCCAATGTATAATATAATTTAATTGGGCTAAGATCCAACTTTAATTTAACTTTTGAGTCCACGGAGGCAGACCGCTCAAAACTAAATTAATTAGGTAGACGATCATGTCAATCATATCTCATATGATTCTTAGGTCCTTTTATGAGATTCTTTGAGAAATCCAATTTCCAAAGCATGTTTAATCTCATCTTTTGCCTAGGCCCAAAACTGTTTTGACGCCTAATTAAGTCCAACCATTTTAAACGTATAGGAACCATTCAATTTAATGCACCTTGCGGAGGCAAGCCCACATTAAATTAATGAACCTCATCTTGCCCATACATGAATAAAATTAATGCACCTCGCGGAGGCGAACCCACATCAAGATCACCCATGTATAAGCAAGTGTTTTAATCGTGGCATGGCAATAAAGAACTTAAAACTTTCTTTGAAGGTTCATCAGATATAGCATACAACACATTTATGAGCACATAATATAAACATGTTACGCATCAAGTTTAGCCACTAATTAATCTCCATTAATTTAAGCATAATATTTATGTGTCATTAGTTTCTCCATAATTATGAGGATGAGACTATTTCAACTTTGGTCATTATCTCCAAATCAAGACAACAAGAAGTGCGGCCGAAACTAAGCCATGAGGCATCCTCAATTCCGCACTAATTCAAGATGCCAAGAAAGTAGTCCATGTGGCCGAAACTAAGCAATAGATGGTCTCGATGAACGTAGGCCAATTGCATTCACAATTCCACATGGATCTCCAATCATTGAATCAAGAACTTTGTTTCTCAATTTTAGCAATTATGAACTCTTCATATTCTAACTTCGTTTTATCTTTGAAACTTGGATTGCGATCAAGTTTGGGAACACAATCTCGATGAACGCAGATTAGCCATCCAAACCTTGAAACCAATCTAGATTCACAAGACTAAAACAATAGGAAAAATCAAACCCAAGATCCACACCCAAACAACTACCCAAAACCTATTCCAGATCAGCAGTCTTGTCTAGTTTTGTTACTGGTTCGGTTGGACCTCTCGAAAATTCAAATTTCAACAAAATTGAACAGAAACAGTCTACTGTGTGGCTGCCCAAGAGTCACTGTGCGGTCGCCCGGTCTGTGCGGCGCCCAGGTGACTTTGTGCGGTCGCCCACTGGATCAGAATGGAATTATATGTTTCGAAAATTTGTATTAAAATTGTTTTTCCCCGATTATTAAAACCATGATCCAATCAGAATTAATAATCAAACAATTCAGAATCCATCATAATAATTATTGCGATTGAATCGTACGATTAAAGTTGCAAAAAAATAAACCACACAAAATCACATAACACATAAACATCATATATTCCAATATTCATATCATGCAAGGCACATAAACAATTTATATACACATAACATGATCTAGGTATTGTAATAATCAACATGAACGGGGCTCTGATACCACTGTTGGGTTTCGGAGTAACATGCGCAGCGGAAATTAGCATTTAAAATTTTATGAAACCCAAAAGCCCATAGATCCGTTCATATGATTAAATCAAATACAACAATATGAATAGGGGAAAAAACAAACCCTTGATGACTTTGAATTTTAGCTTTGTTCTTTGGTGGAGATTTGAAGCTTGATCACAATGAAAGTAAGAACACGAACTTTGAAGATGATGAGCTTCACCCTCTAGCGGTATCCACACAACGAACGAATATCAAGGAGCTTCTTGATCTTGGTTGCTAGACCAAAATTATGAAACACACTTTCACAATTTAATATGACTATATGGAATTTTATTTGTGTATTATTTTGTTCTTCAATCAAAGGATGTCTTGGAACAAAATAATCTCTCTCAAACTCTTTGGAGACTCACAAAAACATTGGGGAAGAGTGCTGGCCGAATTTGGCCTGTTATACACAAGTAGGACCTATTCCAAATAGGAAACTTGTGTTAAAAACCGTCCAAAATTCGTTTCCTAATCAAATTAGGAATCTGCCCCCGACAGTACTGTGCGGCCGCCCAAACTGAGGCGTGCTGTCGCCCAGCCCTTTTGGGCGGTCGCCCAAAGAGCCCAGAAAATCCAATTTTCCAAAATTTCCAATATAGTCCTTATTTAGGATTCGTTCTATTGTGTGTGACCCTCGAGGATTATACTAATTTGGCAATGGGTTCAAACATGAAACCATAAGATATGATTAGGTTCTAGCAAACCATCATACCTACCCAAATAGTATAACTAGATACAAGTTCGCATTCCTTTTAGAACATGTCACAATCCTTTTGTCCACGATGTCATTGAACACAAGTCATGGTCAACTAGTCAACTTGTTTTGTTCAATACTTTCTCGACTCCGAATATGTTGATAATACAAATGACATTGATCTAATCAATTCATTTGAGTCCGGCCGAACATTTCATCAACATCATTCCTACGAGAGGCCCAAGGTTGACATCTCTCCGAAGAGGGACAAATCCATTTAGCTTATTACTCTTCCCTACGTGAATCCGAATATGCCAATCATACCCTTTATAACTTCCCGGTTAAAGGTAGCATTTGAATATGTCAAACATAATGTTCATCAAGTGGAAGACAATAATAACTTCATGTCTAAGGATTCGAATGACATAACTAATATGAGATATATGTTCGACATAGACCATGACATAAATCTCATACAGCGGGTCAAGTCCAGTACCTTGTTCCAAACAAGTACCCATAAATCTAACATGATCATTTAGCCTTTATACTAGTGCTTAACAAGTACTAGGGACGGAGATTATTATAAGTAAACATGAACAACAATAATAATCAAAACATTTCTTTATTGATATGAAATAAATGATAACAATTACAACGTTTATTAAACGTGCCTAGGGCACCACTACCAACAATCTCCCACTTTCCCTAAGCCCAATCTCCCATGTATCTAATACCCATGGACCTAACATGACCATCATGTTTAGCTTGTGGAAGTCCCTTTGTTAGCGGGTCCGCAACATTGTCATCAATAGGTACTCTGCATATATTTACGTCTCCTCTATCAACGATCTCTCGAATGATATGAAAACGCCTAAGTATGTGTTTGGATTTCTGATGTGCTCTTGGTTCCTTTGCTTGAGCAATAGCGCCATTATTATCGCAATAAAGGTCTATTGGATTAGCAATACTAGGAACCACTTCAAGTTCAGTGATGAACTTCTTAATCCAAACAGCTTCTTTTGCAGCATCTGATGCAGCAATATACTCAGCTTCCGTTGTAGAATCAGCGGTTGTACTTTGCTTGGAACTCTTCCATCTTACAGCTCCACCATTTAACATAAACACAAAACCCGATTGCGATCGGCTATCATCTTTGTCGGTTTGGAAGCTTGCATCCGTGTAAGCATTTACAACGAGATCATTTTCCATTCCTCCATAGACCAAAAACGAGTCTTTAGTTCTTCTCAAGTATTTAAGAATCGCTTTTACAGCTACCCAGTGATTTCGCCAGGGTCGGATTGGTATCTACTTGTCATGCTCAAAGCATAAGATACATCCGGCCTAGTACAAATCATGGCATACAAGATGGACCCAATTGCCGAAGCATATGGAGCATCATTCATTTTCTCACGCTCATCGTTTGTCTTAGGACATTGAGTCTTGCTTAGATAAACTCCATGTAACACCGGCAAGGTGCCTCTCTTAGAATTTTCCATACGGAATCTTCTAATGACCTTGTCAATGTATGTACTTTGGCTTAAACCAAGTAGCCTCCTTGATCTATCTCTATAGATCTTAATGCCAAGTATATATGCGGCTTCACTCATATCTTTCATTGCAAAACACTTTCCTAACCAAGTCTTCACAGACTGAAGTGTAGGAATATCGTTTCCAATGAATAATATGTCATCCACGTATAAAACAAGGAATAGCACTATGCTCCCACTAATCTTCTTGTATACACAAGGTTCATCTTCGTTCTTGATGAAACCAAACTCTTTGATGGATTCATCAAAACGGAGATTCCAACTCCTAGAAGCTTGCTTTAATCCATAGATGGATCTCTGCAATTTGCATACTTTAGAATTCTGTTCAAAACCTTCTGGTTGTGTTATATACACATCCTCTTGTAGTTTTCCATTTAGGAAAGCGGTTTTGACATCCATTTTCCATATCTCATAGTCATGATATGCGGCAATAGCAAGCAGAATTCTTATAGATTTGATCATTGCTACGGGTGAAAAGGTTTCATCATAGTCAATACCATGAACTTGCCTATAACCCCTCGCTACAAGTCTAGCTTTGTAAGTATGCACCTTCCCATCCATGTCAGTCTTCCTTTTGAAGACCCATTTGCATCCTATGGTTTTTACACCTTCGGGTGCATCAATCAAGTTCCAAACTTGATTTTCTTGCATGGACTGCAATTAGGATTCCATGGCTCCAAGCCACTTGTCTGAATCAGGAGAAGACATCGCCTCTTGGTAGGTTGTCGGTTCATCATTCTCAATGATTTCTACCTCATTACTATCCGTTACGAGAAATCCATATCTCTCGGGCTCGGATCGTAACCTACTAGATCTGCGAGTTACTTGTGTATTTTGAACAGGTTCCACAACTCCTTGTGGTTCTTGTTCTTGTTCCACTATTGGTTTAATGTTATTTTCTGAGTCTCAAATTTCTTCAAGATTTATTTTACTCCCACTGATTTTTTTGGAGAGAAACTCTTTCTCTAGAAAGACACCAGTTCGGGCAACAAAAACTTTGTTGTCCTCACGGTTGTAAAAGTAATATCCTCTAGTTTCCTTTGGATATCTCACGAAAATACATTTGTCAGATTTGTGTGCAAGTTTGTCAGAGACAAAACTTTTGACAAAGGCTTCGCAACCCCAAATCTTCATGAAAGATAAACAAGTTTTCTTTCCGCTCCACATCTCATATGGAGTCTTTTGAACCGATTTAGTTGGAACACAATTTAGTGTGAAAGCAGCTGTTTCTATAGCGTAACCCCAAAGGATATTGGAAGATCAACTTGACTCATCATTGATCGAACCATGTCTAACAAAGTCCGATTTCTCCTTTCGGACACACCATTCCATTGTGGTGTTCCGGGTGGAGTCAATTGTGAAACTATTCCACAATTCTTTAGATGATCATCAAATTCTTGACTCAAGTATTCTCCACCTCGATCTGATCGAAGTGCCTTAATACTTTTGCCAAGTTGGTTTTCTACTTCATTTTGAAATATTCTAAATATCTCAAATGCTTCACTTTTATGTTTCATTAGGTAAACATACCCAAATCTACTATAATCATCAGTGAAGGTTATGAAGTATTGAAATCCTCCCCTAGCATTGCTACTTAATGGTCCGCATACATCGGAATGTATCAACCCCAATAAGTCGCTTGACCTTTCACCTAATTTGGTAAAAGGTGTCTTAGTCATTTTTCCAAGAAGACATGACTCGCAAGTTTCATATGACTCAAGGTCACATGAACCTAAAAGTTCGTCCCCATGGAGTTTTGAGATACGCTTCTCATTAATATGACCAAGACAGAAATGCCATAAATAGGTATGATTTACATCATTAGGTTTAGATTTCTTATTTATATGATAGACATTGTCATTATTTTCATCCTTGACATTCAAGACATAAAGGCCATTAAATGAATTAGCAATACCATAAAGCACATTATTTAAATAAATAGAAAATTTCTTATTCTCAATAAGAAACTTAAAACCTTCATTATCCAAACAAGAAATTGAAATAATATTTCTACTTAAATCCGGAACATAATAACAATTGTTCAAAACAAGAATTAATCCGGAAGGTAAAGTGACTTAATAAGTCCCTACGGCTAATGCAGCAACTCTTGCTCCATTCCCCACGCGTAGGTCTACTTCACCCTCTTTAAGTAGTCTCCTATTCTTTAGTCCCTGCACATTTAAACAAAATGTGAGAACCACATCCAGTATCCAAAACCCAAGAATCAGTGGTAGAAAGGAGAATATCTATCATATAGATACCTGAAGTCGATGCAGCCTTGCTGCCCTTCTTCTTCTTTTGCTCTTCCAAGAAAACCTTGCAATTACGTTTCCAATGACCAATCTCTTGACAATGGAAACAGATTGCATCCTTTTGTGAATCGGGTTTTGCCTCAGAAGCCTTGGCAACACTTGCCTTGCTTATCTTGGGTTTGACAACTTTATTACCCTTTCCTTTGGCACCAGCCTTGTTCCCATCATGGACTAAGAGCACGGGAGAACCTTTCTCCGCAATCTTCATCTCCGCAGTTTTAAGCATCCCATGCAACTCGGAGAGATTCATATCCATTCCATGCATGTTATAATTCATCACAAACTGATTATAACTTTTAGGCAATGAATTAAGAATGAGATCCGTGTCTAGCTCCAATAGGATTGGATAGCCAAGATTTTTATACATTCCATGCATGTTATAATTCATCCCACGCCTATCTCATAGGCTTCCAAATGTTTCAAACTTTGTTGGAGTTTTGAGCACATAGTAGCAAGCATGAGACAACTTACATCTCTAGAATCATTACGATGTTTCTTGTAATTGTCTCTTTCTGCCCTAGGGGCAGTAGGTTCTGGTTCAGCAGGAAGTGGCCCATCGAGAATGTACAATTTATCTTCTTGCCTAAGAACAATTCTTAGGCTACGGATCCAATCCATAAAGTTCGTACCATTCTCTTGGAGCTTATCCTTCTCAAGGATCGATCGCAACGAAATTGATTGAGTGTTAGTAGTCATTATCTACAAATATGCAAAATTTCCAAAATTTAATAAGTACCCTTTTTTTCATTAAAGAAATAAATAATGTATTTTTCAAACAAAATACTCCCACTAAATTATATAACCTTCATATACATCCAATGTATAATATAATTTAATTGGGCTAAGATCCAACTTTAATTTAACTTTTGAGTCCACGGAGGCGGACCGCTCAAAACTAAATTAATTAGGTAGACGATCATGTCAATCATATCCCATATGATTCTTAGGTCCTTTTATGAGATTCTTTGAGAAATCCAATTTCCAAAGCATGTTTAATCTCATCTTTTGCCTAGGCCCAAAACTGTTTTGACACCTAATTAAATCCAACCATTTTAAACGTATAGGAACCATTCAATTTAATGCACCTTGCGGAGGCAAGCCCACATTAAATTAATGAAATTATAAGTTCGAAAATTATAAGTTCGAAAATTTGTCTCAAAATTGTTTTTCCCCGATTATTAAAACCATGATCCAATCAGAATTAATAATCAAACAATTCAGAATCCATCTTAATAATTATTGCGATTGAATCGTGCGATTAAAGTTGCAAAACAATAAACCACACAAAATCACATAACACATAAACATCATATATTCCAATATTCATATCATGCAAGGCACATAAACAATTTATATACACATAACATGATCTAGGTATTGAAATAATCAACATGAACGGGGCTCTGATACCACTGTTGGGTTTCGGAGTAACATGCGCAGCGGAAATTAGCATTTAAAATTTTATGAAACTCAAAAGCCCATAGATCCGTTCATATGATTAAATCAAATACAACAATATGAATAGAGGAAAAAACTAACCCTTGATGACTTTGAATTTTAGCTTTGTTCTTTGGTGGAGATTTGAAGCTTGATCACAATGAAAGTAAGAACACGAACTTTGAAGATGATGAGCTTCACCCTCTAGCGGTATCCACACCACGAACGAATATCAAGGAGCTTCTTGATCTTGGTTGCTAGACCAAAATTATGAAACACACTTTCCGAATTTAATATGACTATATGGAATTTTATTTGTGTATTATTTTGTTCTTCAATTAAAGGATGTCTTGGAACAAAATAATCTCTCTCAAACCCTTTGAGACTCACAAAAACATTGGGGAATAGTGCTGGCTGAATTTGGCCTTTTATACACAAGTAGGACCTATTCCAAATAGGAAACTTGTGTCAAAAACCGTCCAAAATTCGTTTCCTAATCAAATTAGGAATCTGCCCCCGACAGTACTGTGCGGCCGCCCAAACTGAGGCGTGCGGCCGCCCAAAACCATGTGCGGTCGCCTAGCCCTTTTGGGCGGTCGCCCAAAGAGCCCAGAAAATCCAATTTTCCAAAATTTCCAATATAGTCCTTATTTAGGATTCGTTCTATTGTGTGTGACCCTCTAGGATTATACTAAGTTGGCAATGGGTTCAAACATGAAACCATAAGATATGATTAGGTTCTAGTAAACCGTCATACCTACCCAAATAGTATAACTAGATACAAGTTCGCATTCCTTTTAGAACATGTCACAATCCTTTTGTCCACGATGTCATTGAACATAAGTCATGGTCAACTAGTCAACTTGTTTTTGTTCAATACTTTCTCGACTCCGAATATGTTGATAATACAAATGACATTGATCTAATCAATTCATTTGAGTCCGGCCGAACATTTCATCAAAATCATTCCTACGAGAGGCCCAAGGTTGACATCTCTCCGAAGAGGGACAAATCCATTTAGCTAATTACTCTTCCCTACGTGAATCCGAATATGCCAATCATACCCTTTATAACTTCCCGGTTAAAGGTAGCTTTTGAATATGCCAAACATAATGTTCATCAAGTGGAAGACTATAATAACTTCATGTCTAAGGATTCGAATGACATAACTAATATGAGATATATGTTCGACATAGACCATGACATAAATCTCATACAGCGGGTCAAGTCCAGTACCTTGTTCCAAACAAGTACCCATAAATCTAACATGATCATCCCATGATCATTTAGCCTTTATACTAGTGCTTAACAAGTACTAGGGACGGTGATTATTATAAGTAAACATGAACAACAATAATAATCAAAAGATTTCTTTATTGATATGAAATAAATGATAACAATTACAACGTTTATTAAACGTGCCTAGGGCACCACTACCAACATACGATTCATTTGCCAATGAATTAATCACTCAAGATTGAACAACTTTCCTAGATTTGGAATCACTTTCCGTTCCTTGTCGAGTCTAGGGCTTATATTCTTTCTGCATACTCCCAATTTCTTGCAATCAAATTGGGGCTTTCCTTCTCTTCTCTCTTAATGACTTACTTGCCTTCGTGAGTCATTCAACAAATATATACAAAGTCAATACTAGGGACACTTCCCTAGTCGAGTCAATGTCGCTCATCTTTAGTGACAAGAGGTCTTCACCGCAAAATCACATGTCTTATCTCCTCAGCCAGAGTCAATGCACACTTCCTCATTAATCGAGTCAAAAAAAAAAGTGAAGACGCAAAAGAGATGCCCGCTAGATTGAAAACCCGAAAGGGCGGTCTAGGCAAAAAACAGGTTGCGTCATAAAAAAAACGAGAGAGTGAGAGAGAAGGGAAAAATAAATGGAGATCCCCGGCCTCTAAGGAAGACAACTGCACAAGTTCAACATTGGGTCTCCTCAGCAAGTCAATTCCCCACCTAGTCAACTTTGGGATTGCAAAAGGCTCGACAAGATATGGCACCATCAAAGGTTGTCTTGGGTTATTGGCATCATTCTCCAGAAGTGTGCATTTTTGGGTTCATGAAAAGAAGGCCCGTGTTGTACCAAAAAAAAAAAAGAAGGCCCGTGGTAACCAAGACCCATCCGAGAACGAGCCCATCATAAAAAGGCACGAGGTTGCACAAATAATCCCTAGCTAGTCAATTGGCTTGGGCAGCAAATAGCAACAACATGTGTCTCAGTTTTCAAAGCTTTTTCAAGTATGTGCTTCTAAAGTACGCCGAAAGGCTCCCGAGAAATGGAGTTGCTCTTTCCATGTTCTCTCATGTTTGTTCCCTCGCGCGAGGATGAGTCACTCTTGCTTTGCTCAATAAATGGTGACGCCCTAGGGGCTATGTGACTAAGAACAAGGGCTTCTTGTGCTTCATTTGACAATCAATAAGCCCTATGGGCTATGCTCGAGAAAGATGTGTGAGACTATCCTCAAAGTCTCTCAAAAGGGATGTCAAAAAAGCCCTCTTGTCATGTGTGCCCGTACTCGGATGGCACTCTAGGGGCTACGGTCAAGTCTTAAAGGCTCCCTCGGCAAGAAGCAATTCACTTCAATGTCCCCAGCAACATTTGAAGCTCTATACCGAAAGGTCTCAAGGGGCTTCGCAATCTACAATCGTTTGGGCTACGGCTTTACAGTAATTCAAGTAAAGGACAATATTGGGGCTTCGCAATAAACAAGCTTTTGGGCAGTGGTACCCGAGCAATGCAATTAGGAGTAGTCTTATGGCTCCATGAAAGGGATCAAGCTTCAATGGTCCCTCAACACTTCCAGTCAAAAGGTCTCTTGGTTTTAAATGAAGGCTCCGATGATATGAATGAATTTTATGATTCTTGTTAGAACTCACAGCGAGATTCTGAAGGAAGTCTTAGAGAAAAGGAAAAAGATTCAATATGCTAGACTCACCCGGCTGAGTTATAGCGGGCAATGCCAATATGTTAACTCTATATGCAGAGTTACGGCCAATCCCAATGTTTCTGCAAGTACTGCACCCCCTTTCTCCAAGATCAAAAGCACAGGCTGCATCCGAAGATCCGCCATCGGCTCAACTCAAGAAGACTCAAGTAAATATACCGTTCGAGACTTTATCACACCAAGACCTTATCATCTGCAACAACATCACCATCTCCCACGAGACGTCTCCCGAAAACCGTACTACACTTCCAACATGGGCCTTCCGCCATTTGGGTATCAACCACAAAAAGGGCCATCCACCTCCAAGCAAGAGAAAGAGGAAGATCACTCTCATGAGTTCTACCCAATGGTGCATCTGCTCTCAATACAATGCCAAGATAAGTTGGAGCTTCACACCGAAAGTTCTTCACATCCCGCCATCTACAAACTTGATAAGCCCATGACATTTGGGGCTTAACAATCTCTCAAAGCTTGGTATCAATGATCTTCTCTTGGGGCTTGCCCGCGTCGACAACAAAAGACAGTTTATTTGAATGGGCTAAGAGTTGATTCATCTTGGGGCTTCATAAGCCACTCAAAGTTCAGCATTCGAGGGGCTTTACAATCAGCAACCCCTTGGCATCTCGGCATCAATAGTCCCTTTTGAAGCCCCATAATCAACAAATCTTTGGGGCTAGACATCAATTTCGTTGGACACCACGGCAACAACGACATAATTCAACAAGCCAATCCGGACTTCGATTGAACACGACTTGATCTTGGGTTGGCTTTACAAACGCACAATGGTTAAAGTGGTTCACCCACGAACTAAAAAAAAAAAAAAAAAAAAAAGACAAAAAGAATTTTCTTTTTCTTTTCCTTTGTCTCCTTATTTGCGCAAAAATGTGTGCATCATTTTATCTTGCTCCTAGCTTCCTCCCTAGCATTCCCCATCATCCTTGAACTACGCTGGTCTGATTCCTTACAAGGGATACGTAGGCAGCCTTTTGGCACGACCAACCCATCATCTGGAATACTGTCCCACCGACACTCCATCAAAAACGAATTCATCATCAAAGGCAGCGACACTCTCCGCCAAAGCATCTACCACAACATCACAAATCCATCCAACGGCAATGGTAAGTGAAGGTATGGACATCATTCATATCTCTCAAGCAAATCTCTGCTTTCAGAAATCACACCGCACACAAAATCACTTTCTTCATTCTTACAAAAACTCTCTCTCATGCAAAACTGCTTTCAAATCACATTGCACCACGAGCACTATTTCTCTCTTCATTTCACACTTCATGCATCTTCTCGCACAAACACATATACCTGCCAAGCACCACGTAACAGGTACCACCACAAGGTCAACAGCATCTGCAACTCAAGGCACTTAATCCCAGCAGAAAGTGATCCACCGTCAACTACGCTTGCATCCCACAGAGTCAAACAATTACAGTTTAATGACAACAACTCGGTCCATACTAAGCCGCAAAATCACCACCTTTCCATCTGTAGATACCCCGGGGAACCACGGCTCGGCTAGAGCGGTGAATTATCCTAGGATGTCTAACTTGTTTTAGATTATTTAGAGTCGCCACCTATGTTTTTAAAGGAACATAAGAAAAACCTAGAAATAGCCTAATTTATGTACAAAACCAGAGATTCGGGAGAGAAGGGTTCGGGGGTTAGGTGACGGAGTGGGAAGTACTTAAACACCCACTCCGCCCCGCTTACGCGGGTCTTGCTACTATTGGTGTTCTAATATTTACATGTCCTTCAATTAATTAAATAAAAATGTGCTAACAATTGTGATGAGAAGAAAAGGGGAAATAAAATAGAATTGTTTTATTTATTTAATGATAAAGATTACATGTAACAAGTAATGTTAAAGAATTACATTAAGAGATGAAGAGAAATTAACATGGTGAATTAAAGTTAAGATTAAAATGTAGGGAGATAACCTTAACTAACTTCAATATGTGAAGTAGTCATGTTGGTCATGTCCCATTAATGGGGATTGCATACATCAAGAAGAAGAAAACAAAGGAAGAAAATGGAGTTGTACCTTGAGAAAGAGGACTTGGAACCTTGACTTGAAAGTGTTGTTGTTGTAATGAAATTGTTGTAGAACAATTTGTGTAGAGTCTTGTTACTAAGAACTCTTGTTGGGAGAATTTATGTATAATGTAGTTGGTGAATCAAGGTTGGAGTCCTTTTCCAAGGTAGGAGATGATGGTTTTTATAGGTAAAAAAGAGAGGGAAATGATGGAGGGAAATTGGTCATCCATGTGAAATGGAATGAGCCAATCACAAATAAGATAAATGAATAAAAGAAAAATAAAAGAAATCAAAGAAATCAAATAATAAATGAAAGAAATATTAGTTTTTGGGAAAAGGCTTAGAATTTGGGATTGGGAGTTAATGAGAAAAGGGGGGATAAATGTGGATGTAAAAAGATGGTTTTTTGTGATCAAGAAAAGATGTTTGTAAATAAGAAAAGGGAGGGAAATAAGGTGCAATCCGTTACTGCCAAAGTGGGAAGCGCGCGGGTCCGGCTTTTGGGGCGGGACGCGCGCGCGGCTCATTGGCAGTGCCGGAAGCGCCCGCGGGTGAAAAATGACAGAATGACAGAATGACCCTAAAAGTTAACTCTGTTATGCAGTTTAGTCCAAAACTAATGGAATCAGTTAGGAACTTGACCGAAGTAACAGAAATTAATGAAAATAAGTTAAATAAAAATACTTTGTATGCAATCGGGGTGAGAGGTCCAAGGCGGGGTGTCTACAGAGCCCCTCGGCGACGTGGATTGCAAAGCAAAACGCGTCGACGAAAGTAAAAACACCCGCCGAGGACATCGACAAAGAAAAAGAAAGAAAAGAAAGCAAAGACTCGATGAAAGCAGTAATTTGAAATTGCTAGAGATAGGGGTGCGCTCCCTGTGTGAGGGTCTTTTGCTGGAGTGTTGTATTGGAGCTCATGGGAGCTTGTCTCGATAAGGACCAAGTTGTTGAGTTGGGGCTCATGGGAGCTTGTCTCGATATGGACCGAGTTGCCGACTTGGAGCTCATGGGAGCTTGTCTCGATATGGACCGAGTTGCCGACTTGGAGCTCATGGGAGCTTGTATCGATATGGACCGAGTTGCCGACTTGGAGCTCATGGGAGCTTGTCTCGATATGGACCGAGTTGCCGACTTGGAGCTCATGGGAGCTTGTCTCGATATGGACCGAGTGGCCGACTTGGAGCTCATGGGAGCTTGTCTCGATATGGACCGAGTTGCCGACTTGGAGCTCATGGGAGCTTGTCTCGATATGGACCGAGTTGCCGATTTGTAGCTCATGGGAGCTTGTCTCGATATGGACCGAGTTGCCGACTTGGAGCTCATGGGAGCTTGTCTCGATATGGACCGAGTTGCCGACTTAGAGCTCATGGGAGCTTGTCTCGATATAGACCGAGTTGCCGACTTGGAGCTCATGGGAGCTTATGTTGTTGACTTTGTGGGGTGTGGGCACGGTTGACCACTTTCTGGTGGGGATGAAGTGCCTTGAGTAGCGGATGCTGTTGACATAGTGGTGGTACCTATTATGTGTGTGCTTGACAGGTATATGTGTTCTTGCAAGAAGATGCATGAAGTGTGAAATGAAGAGAGAGAAATTGTGCTCGTGGTGTGATGGGATTTTGGAACACTCTTGCAATGAGAGAGAAGTAAGAATGTAGAGAGTGATCTTGTGTGCGGTGTGATTGGAAAGCATTGGATGTATTCATACCTTCGCTTACCATTGCCGCTTGAGTGGAGATGGATTTCTGATGTCCGCGGAGGATGCTTTGATGGAGAATGTCCATTCTTTGGATGTTGATGAGAGAACGCCCTTGATGATGGGTTGGCGAGATGGTACTCTGGATGATGGGTTGGTCGTGCCAAAGGCTGCCTACGTATCCCTTGAAGGGAATCAGACCAGCGTAGTTCAAGGATGATGGAGAATGCTGGAGGAGAAGCTAGGAGCAAAGCAAAGTAAAGCACATACTTTTGCACATAGAAGGAGAAAGAAAACGAAAAATCTTTTTTTTTTTTTTTTTTTTTTAGATTAGAAAGGAAAGAATATGCACACATGTGAGAAAAAGATTTTTTTTTTTAGCTCGTGGGTGAACCATTTTAACCATTGTGTGATTGTGAAGCCAACCCAAGATCAAGTCATGTTCAGTCGAAGTCCGGATTGCCTCGCTTGAATTCTGTTGTCGCCGGTGTGCCCAACGAAGATTGATGTCTAGCCCCAAGAGATTTGTCGATTATGGGACTTCAAAAGGCTTTTGATGCCGAGATGAGGGGTTGCTGATTGTAAAGCCCCTAGAATGCCTTTGATGCCAAATTTTGAGGGACTTGCATAGCTCCAAGATAAATCAGCTTTTGGCCCATTCGAGTAAATCGCCCTTTGTTGTTGTAGTGAGCAAGCCCCAAGAGGAGGTCGTTGATGCCAAGATTTGAGAGATTTCAAAGCCCCAAGTGTCGTGGTCTTGTAGATGGCGAGATGTGAAGACCTTTCATTGTAAGGCCCCAAATTATCTCGTGATTGGCTCGGTATTGAGAACGGATGTACCGTTTGGTAGAATTCTTGATAGAGATCTCCTTCTTGCTCTTACTGGGGAGATGAATGGCCTCATTGTGGTCGATACCCAAATGGCTGAGGGCTTATGTCAAAGGATGCAGTAATGTCTTGCGGTGCCGTCGATGTCACGGAGGATAAGGTCTTGGCGTGATAAAGTCTCAAATGAGTATGCTTGCTTGACTCTTCTTGAGTTGAACTAATGATGGATCTTCGGATGCAACTAGTGCTGTGGCCCAACTTTATCTGAGCTGCACCTTGCGCTTTTGATCTTGGAGAAGGGGGTGCTGAATTGCAGAAACATTGGGATTGGCCGTGGCATTTCCCGCTATAACCCTGTTTTGATTAGAGTTTAGCATATTGAATCTTTTTCCTTTTCTCTAAGACTTCCTTCAAAATCTCGCTGTGAGTTCTAAAAAAAATCATCAACTTCATTCATAACATCGGAGTCTTCATTTAAAACCAAGAGGCCTTTGACTTGAAGTGTTGAGAGACCCTTTGAAGCTTGATCCCTTTCATGGAGACTACTCCCAAATTGCGTTGCTCGAGTATTGTTGCCCAAAAGACTGTCGGTCGCGAAGCCCTAATACTGCCCTTTGCTTGAATTACTGTAATGCCGTAGTCCAAAAGATTGTAGATTGAGAAGCCCGTTGAGACCTTCGGTGCCGAATTGAGGAAGCTTCCAATGTTGCACATGACTTGGCTGGGGATACTGCTGGGGAGTTAATTGCTCTTTGCCGAGGGAGCCTTTAAGACTTGACCGTAGCCCCTAGAGTGCCATCATTGATTGCGAGAAAGGTCCATCCTTGATTGGGGGAACGAGCACGGGCACACGTGACAGGAGGGTTTTTTGACATCCCTTTTGAGAGACTTTGAGGATAGTCTCACACATCTTTCTTGAGCATAGTCCCTAGGGCGTATTGATTGTTAAATGAAGCAAAAGAAGCCCTTGTTCTTGAGTCACATAGCCCATAGGGCGTCACCATTTGTTGAGCAAAGCAAGAGTGACTCGTCCTCGTGCAAGGGAACAAACATGAGAGGATATGGCAAGAGCTACTCCATTTCTCGGGAGCCTTTCGGCGTACTTTAGAAGCACATTCTTGAAGAAGCTTGAAAACTGAGACACATGTTGTTGCTGTTTGTGGCCCAAGTCAATTGACTTAGCTAGGGATTATTTGTGCAATCTCGTGCCCTTTTATGATGGGCTCTTTCTCGGATGGATCCCAAAAATGCACACTGCTGGAGAATGATGCCAATAACCCAAGACAACCTTTGATGGTGCAATATCTTGTTGAGCCTTTTGCAATCCCAAAGTTGACTCGGTGGGGAATTGACTTATTGAGGAGATCCAATGTAGAGCTCGTGTAGTTGTCTTCTTTAGAAGCCGGGGATCTCCATTTCTCTTTCCCTTCTCTCTCTCACTCTCTCATTTTTTTTTATGACGCACCCTGTTTTTTGCCTAGACCGCCCTTTCGGATTTTCAATCTAGCGGGCATCTCTTTTGCGTCTTCATTTTGACTCGATTAATGAGGGAGTGTGCATTGACTCTAGCTGAGGAGATAAGACATGTGATTTTGCGGTGGAGACCTTTTGTCACTAATGATGAGTGACATTGACTTGACTAGGGAAGTGTCCCTAGTATTGACATGTATTTTTTATTGAATTGAATGACTCGCGAAGGCAAGTAAGTCATTAAGAGAGAAGAGAAGGAAAGCCCCAATTTGATTGCAAGAAATTGGGAGTATGCAGAAAGAATAGAAGTCCCTAGACTCGACAAGGAGCGCGAAATGATTCCAAATCTAAGAAAGTTGTTCAATCTTTTTGGTGATTAATTCATTGGCAAATGAATCGTACAAAGATGTCTTGACAATTTCGAGATGAAGGCCAATCACCATAACGCGCTAGGGCTAAACATTTCTTCTTTCTTGCATGAGACCGGACCCGCAGGTTGCCTATGTTCCTCCAGTGTAGAGGCTCAGGTCACCGTAGTTCTTGTGGATTTTCCATTATTCGGGATGGAATTGTTGCTTCGTCGTTTGTTGGTGGATGATGATGTTGATCTTCTTTGATTGGGGAGAATTTATTTATTTATTTATTATTATTATTATTTTTTTTTTAATCCCCTTTTTGAAAAATTTGCTTCATGATCGTTGCTCCACCTTTCTTTGTCTTGATTTCGTCGTTGTTGATGTCTTCGTTGTTGATGCCGTCGTCGATGTTTAGCCCCTAGGCGTTCAAGCGATGGCCTTCATTCCAAAACTTGTTTAGACATTTTTTCATCATTTTGCCAAGAATTAATTGAACAACTTAGAAGAGTGTATGAGGACAAGAACGACTTTTATTTAATGATTGACTCAAAATTTATCATTGGACGAGAGAAAAAATTAATGCACACATAAGAGGACTTTTGACTCTTTTTTTTATCCTATTTCTAGGTAAAGAAAGAGAAACGGGATTGTTGTCGTCATCCCCCATGTCGTTGTAGCCTTCCATGTCACTACATTCTTCCATGTCATTGCTTGGGAACCCTTTGTCGTTGAAGCTTGTGTCATAGGAGGACTCGGCCACTTCTCGGAGCAAATTGTCAATTCTAAACCCCGCATCATACATGCTTGAAAAATCGGAGTGAAAAGTCCCACTAAGATGAGCGCGGTAGTCCATTTTCAAACACTTCAAGAAGATGTCCATTTGTTCCTTCTTGGAAGGCCTATCAACCATCTCGGCTAGCTTGTCATTCCAACGGCGATAGAAGTCCCCAAATGATTCATTACCCATTTGCACGGTGCTCTCCAATTCCTTCTTGGTGGGGCGGAATATGGAGTTGCCTAGATATTGTGACTTGAAGGCAAGCATAGCGACATCCCAATTGAGGCGGGTGGAAAATGGAAGACCCATATACCAATCTTTTGCGACCCCCTCGAGAGTAAGCGGGAAGCATTGCGCCATTATTTGAGGAGACACTTTCTTTGGTAGCATGGCCCAAATGTAGGAGTCGACATGAGCGTCGGGACAAGAGGTGCCTTTGAACTTGCCAATATCGGGCATCTTGAAATTTTCGGGAAGAGCCTCCATTGTGTTTAGGAGGAGAGAAGCTTGATGAAGATCGGTGCTTGGGCTCTTGTGCAAATTTAGCCCACTAAGCTTTTGGTCAATGTAGGACATAAGAGTGTTGACCAAACCGGTATTGATGCCTTGGACCTTTCTTTCATTCGTGAGCCCCTTCAATTGGTCCTCGAGTTGAGAAACTTCTTTCTTGTGGGCCGTTTTCACATGCTCGTAACGGGCTCGCCATAAATCATCCTTGCGGCGAACATCCTCGGCTAGTGTATCAATTTGCCCTTTCAATACTTTCACCATGCGGAATAGTCCTTCGTTGGACACGGGAATGCCGTTGTCGTTGCCGTTTGAAGCCATTGGACCTATGGAGAGAACACGGTTGATCTTAGGATGACCCCACAAACACCTTTTGGATAAAATGAATTAACCCACAAATAAAGAAAAAGACTCAACCACATAAGGAAAAACGACTCTTTTTTTATTTATTTATTTACAAAGTCGGAAGGACGTGGTCCTTTTTGGGGTTTCTAGAAAAAATAGTGGAATCGTCACACTAGTATATAGACCTTCTCGCGGTCCCATATACTCATCGGATTCCACCACGCTTGTGAATCCTACATGTATCGGGATTAAACTAAATTAATGTAGTAAATCATACATGCGGGGACGGATTTTTTATTTTCGTCCAAGATAGCCACTTTTGGGGACGGAGTTTTATTTCGTCCATTGCAACAAGTTGGCATGTATGATTTGAAGACATTAGTTTAGGGAAATCTTGGTACATGAAAACCGACTTGAGTCACGGAGTGTTAGACCTTAAACTAGAATTGTGTGGTTTGTGCTCGGCTTGAATATGAGGCTCAAAGGTCACCCCCGGCATGTAGTCATGAACTACGCCACGGGCTGAGGTTTACCGCTTCGAAAGAGTCAAGGTCTGGTGGAGCTTGAAACTTCCTAGGATGGGCCTAGACGGGTTTGGGGTTGGACTTGTGCGACTCGATAGTGAGCAATTCATAGGAATATGTGCATGTAGTGTGAGGTCTAACATGTGACAAAACATTTTTATTATTTTTTTTTTTCAAAAGAAATAAATAAAAAAAACAAATAAGCACATAATTACAACTTTCGAATCACCCGTGTGACCGATAAAACAAACAGAAAGTAAAAGAAATTGTATGCAGGCCCGGTGCCCACACACTGTCATTCTGTTCTGTTTCTGTGCACTGTTCTGTTCCGGGAATGCGCCCAGAAGCGCGCGCATTGGGTTGCCTATGCGGAAGGCGCGCGCGTGAGAGGAAGAAGGGCAGAGGCGCCCGCTTCTGGGTGAGAACCTGCAAATCAGTGGGTTCAAGGGATTGCCTTGACCCTTAATTAAGAAAACTTTCCCCTGCAGAATTTGTTAGCACAGAAACATGGAATTGAAGGACAAGAAAGGAGGCGGGCGATTCTGGTAATAAGGGTCGGAAGCGCGTTTTAGGCCAAGAAGGCCGGAGGCGCGCGCTTCCTACCCTTTTTACCAGAATGCCCAGAAAATAGAATAAAAGAACACCAAAACTGAAAACGCAAGTTTAACCCTCTATCGTCCCCAGCGGAGTCGCCACTGTAGATACCCCGGGGAACCACGGCTCGGCTAGAGCGGTGAATTATCCTAGGATGTCTAACTTGTTTTAGATTATTTAGAGTCGCCACCTATGTTTTTAAAGGAACATAAGAAAAACCTAGAAATAGCCTAATTTATGTACAAAACCAGAGATTCGGGAGAGAAGGGTTCGGGGGTTAGGTGACGGAGTGGGAAGTACTTAAACACCCACTCCGCCCCGCTTACGCGGGTCTTGCTACTATTGGTGTTCTAATATTTACATGTCCTTCAATTAATTAAATAAAAATGTGCTAACAATTGTGATGAGAAGAAAAGGGGAAATAAAATAGAATTATTTTATTTATTTAATGATAAAGATTACATGTAACAAGTAATGTTAAAGAATTACATTAAGAGATGAAGAGAAATTAACATGGTGAATTAAAGTTAAGATTAAAATGTAGGGAGATAATCTTAACTAACTTCAATATGTGAAGTAGTCATGTTGGTCATGTCCCATTAATGGGGATTGCATACATCAAGAAGAAGAAAACAAAGGAAGAAAATGGAGTTGTACCTTGAGAAAGAGGACTTGGAACCTTGACTTGAAAGTGTTGTTGTTGTAATGAAATTGTTGTAGAACAATTTGTGTAGAGTCTTGTTACTAAGAACTCTTGTTGGGAGAATTTATGTATAATGTAGTTGGTGAATCAAGGTTGGAGTCCTTTTCCAAGGTAGGAGATGATGGTTTTTATAGGTAAAAAGGAGAGGGAAATGATGGAGGGAAATTGGTCATCCATGTGAAATGGAATGAGCCAATCACAAATAAGATAAATGAATAAAAGAAAAATAAAAGAAATCAAAGAAATCAAATAATAAATGAAAGAAATATTAGTTTTTGGGAAAAGGCTTAGAATTTGGGATTGGGAGTTAATGAGAAAAGGGGGGATAAATGTGGATGTAAAAAGATGGTTTTTTGTGATCAAGAAAAGATGTTTGTAAATAAGAAAAGGGAGGGAAATAAGGTGCAATCCGTTACTGCCAAAGTGGGAAGCGTGCGGGTCCGGCTTTTAGGGCGGGACGCGCGCGCGGCTCACTGGCAGTGCCGGAAGCGCCCGCGGGTGAAAAATGACAGAATAACAGAATGACCCTAAAAGTTAACTCTGTTATGCAGTTTAGTCCAAAACTAACGGAATCAGTTAGGAACTTGACCGAAGTAACAGAAATTAATGAAAATAAGTTAAATAAAAATACTTTGTATGCAATCGGGGTGAGAGGTCCAAGGCGGGGTGTCTTCACCATCAAGCAACACAACAATATCACATATAGGCAGACAGAGCCTCGGATCCCGCATCAGCAAACGGATCCCGCATCAGCAAACGGAACCCGCATTCAGTAAACGGATCCCGCATCAGCAAACAGATCCCGCACCAGCAAACGGATCCCGCACCAGCAAAAGGATCCCGCACCAGTAAACGGGTCCCTCATCAGCAAACATATCCCGCATTCAGCAAATGGATCCCGCCTCAGCAAACGGATCCCGCATTCAGCAAACAGATCTCGCATCAGCAAACGGATCCCGCATTCAGCAAACGGATCCCGCATTCAGCAAACGGATCCTGCCTCAGCAAACGGATCCCGATTCAGTAAACGGATCCCGCATCAGCAAACGGATCCCGCTTCAGCAAACGGATCCCGCTTCAGCAAAACGAATCCCACCATATCCTTTCTATATCAATAAAGCCGCTCACACAGGGAGCGCACCCCTATCCTTGGCAAATTTCAAATTCATGTTTTATCCAGTCTTTGTTTTCTCTTGTCGATGTCCTCGGCGGTTGTCTTTCTTTCGTCGACGCGTTTTGCTTTGCAATCCACGTCGCCGAGGGGCTCTGTAGACACCCCGCTTTGGACCTCTCACCCCGATTGCATACATAGTATTTTTTATTTAACTTGTTTTTGTTAATTTTGGACTAAACTGCATAACAGAGTTAACTTTTAGAGTCATTCTGTCACTCTGTTATTTTCACCCGCGGGCGCCTCCGACACTATCAACGGGCCGCGCGCGCTTCTCGCCCCAAAGGCCGGACTCGCGTGCTTCCCATTTTGACTGTTACGGGTTGCAGTCTTTTCCCTCCATTTTTAGAGTCAAAAACACCTCTTTTCATCACATGTTTTATTCCACATTCATCCCCCCCTAGCTTTGTAACTCCCAATCCCACACTTCTAGCCAACTCTTTAAAATAAAATATCATTTTTTATTTTATTTGATTTTCTCTTTATTATTTATTTTTCTTTATTTTTTTATTGGTTAGAAAAGCTTATTTTCTTCTCTTTTTCACCTATTTAAACCTCTTCTTTTTACCTTAGAAAAGGGACCTCAACATTTTCTCTCTAGACAAAACTCTAGACTTTTAGGACCTTGAACTTTAAACTTTCTCCCTACACAAACTCTACACCATTCTCCCTACACAAATTTCCCCAACAAGAGTTCTAGCAACTAAACTCTTCACAAATTTCTACACAACAATTTCTCTACAACAACTCCAAGTCAAAGTTTGAAGTCTTCTTTTCTAAAGGTACACTTCTTCTTCTTCTACTTTATTTATGTCTTTTTAGATGTATGCAATCCCCATCAAATGGGACATGACCAAATGACCACTTTATTACATTAAAGTTGGTCAAGTTCATCTCCCTACATTTCAATCTCTACTTTAATTTCCTATCCATTTCTTAATGTAATTGTTTAGTATAATTGTTACATTTAATCTTTAGCATAAATTAATAAATAAAACAATTCTCTTTTATTTTTCTTTTATTTTCCCCTTTCTTTTCACTTTAATTGTTAGCACTTTTTATTGAAGAACATTTAACATTAGAACACCAAAAGTAGCAAGACCCGCGTAAGCGGGGCGGAGTGGGTGTTTAAGTACTTCCCACTCCATCACCTAACCCCCGAACCCCTCATCTCAAGAATCTTTGGTTTCGTAATCAATAAAAAAGGTTATTTTCTTAGGTTTTCTTGCGTTCCTCTAAAACGTGGGTGGCGACTCTTAAAATCAATTAGACATCCTAGGTAATTCACCGCTCTAGCCAAGCCGTGGTTCCCCGGGGTATCTACAAGTCAACTGTCTTTGAGAGTTGCTCGGCGGGACACAATCCCGATGATGCTGAAGAAAGAGCTTTGAGCTTCGCGGGCCATACTGACAATCCGAGATGGCACTTTGTTTCTATTGATTCCCACATTAAGGGACCGACTGTCTATGAGAGTCATCCCACATTTGATGCTTTGCTGCTGATCATAATTCACGTGTTCTGACATTCAATACTCCTTTTTTAAGGAATCAACTGTCTTTGAGAGTTGTTCGGCGGGACACAATCCTGATGTTGCCGAAGAAACGAGCTTTGAGCTTTGCGGGCCATACTATCAATCCGAGATGGCGCTGTGTTCTGATGATCCACCCATAAGGGACCTAACTGTCTATGAGATTTGTCCCACATCCTTGATATCCTTAATCTCGAGAGTTACTGAAACTGATGATGATTTTCAAAAGTTAATCTTTGCATTTCTGAGTCCTTTCAAAGGATCAACTGTCAATGAGAGTTGCTTTGTACTCTAGCATTTTGCCATCTAAATTTCCATGTTACCCAGAGCAACCATTCTCAACAAATCATATTGTCATGCAACCACATCATTGCTCTTGAAACAAAACCCAAAACTCTGACATGCAGCCCCAGTTTGGTGTTCATTCATTCGACATCTCTTGCCGGCATTTGAGATTCTGAGATATAAAGAATAGCATTCCTTTTTCTCTTTTGCTGTGACAACTTGCAGGAGTTGGAAGGGGAAGGCACGAGGCCAGTATTTTGTGAAAGCAAAGGGAAATCCCAGTGGGATCTCCGACATCGTGTTTGCGCAACAATGAGATGACGGAAGGACGAGAGTAGGGGAAGCCCCTAGTCTCGAGAAAAGTATGCTCACACATTGAAATCAAAGACTCAAGACTTAAACAAGCGTTAATGGTCAAGTTCCTCAAAATCAAACGGACCCTTCTAAAATTGGATTAGCATTTTAATTCTGATTAAATAAGCTTGACAAATCATTTGAACACAAGTTAGACCGTGATAAATCGACATGAGAACATCGTTGGGCAAGAGATATGATTCGCGTTGCCGTCTGACCTCATTTGATGAGAGACCTTCGTCTTCGTTGTCTCCTTTTCTTGATATTGATCACACCATTGGAGGCTGCACGATTTTTTTTTGGTCCTTGGGCTCCCTCAGTGTAAGGAGTTGGTAGAGCACGTTGGTCTCCAACAAAAGTCACTAGTTGTCGTCGTCGATGGTGCTTTGCCCAAAGTTGAAAGATCGAGATCCTCTTTTAGTGCAGATTGGCCTCGCATGCGCGGTGCTCCTTGAAATTGATGATGTCACATGAGATTGTTGGACCCTCGGTCCATGTCTCATCTTTGATACGAGCGATGAAGTCTTCAGAATGAAATGCCATTTGCCGTCGTTGAAGGCATACACCTAAACTTGAAGTGTCGCGATATCCTTTCTAAAACAATTGAATTAAACAATAAAGCAAATGGAATATGTACCAAAATAAATGAATAATGCTTCTTCTTCTTTTCTTTTTTTTTTTTTTTTTTTCACTCAAGAAGAAACATCATAGCGTGCGGAATACAACAAATTTACAAAAACATAAACATACAATACGAGAGATTTTACAATGCATCATACATTAAAGGAAAATCGTCGACACTTGCGTTGGCATGACTGTGATAATCTTCGGCCTTCTCCATTAGCCTTTCCGAAAATGCCTTTTGATTGCACCCTGAAATCTTCGTTCATCGGGTGACTTTGTCGATCGCCTTTGTGAACTTCGTTGATTGCCTTCGGCCCTAGTTCCCATCTCAATTAATCACAGTCTAATTTTTGTTTAAATTTCATTGATTGCTTTTAATTAAGTGAGATTTAATTGTTTGCGGGTCCAGATCTACAAGATACGCGATTTAAATGGCACTTGGTTATAAGGCAAGTTCATTGACTGAAAACATTTTTTACATGACATGCAAGAAAATAAAAGCACAAAGACAAAGACACACTCTAGACTTAGAAGACAAGGAAGATGTGTGAGCACATTACTAAGCGATACGCAAAAGGGACAGGATTTAGGAGTAGGGGCGGTGAGTGAGCCCAGTCACAAGCAAAAAGAGATCCATGCACTAGAGGCAAGACCTTACAGGTTAACATACTTCCGTCATTGGCAAAAGAGGAACAACCTTCCTCGGGGTTGACGAGCTCCGATCATTATTGAAAAGGGGAACACCTTCCTCGGGGGTCGATGAGCCCTAGGATAAAATCAAACTCTTGGTGAAGGTTTTGGGATGAGTTCCTTGTCGATCAGATTCTGGATGGCGTGTTGAAGTGAGAAACAATTGTCAGTGCTGTGCCCGCCTGATTGATGAAAGTCACAATATGCAGAGTGGTCCCACCGTTTTGGAAGTGGATTTGGTGGCTCATAACCCTCCATTGGTTTCAGTAAACCTTGTGCAACTAAACCTTTCAGTATCGTACTCATGGGGGCATACAACTTGTCAAAATGCCTATCGTGACGACTGAACCTTCTTTGCGAGCCGCTTGCTTGGTGGTTCTCTACAGCGTTAATTGAACTTTCACGCGTACCATGAGAATCCTTAATGTTTGAGCCTTTCGTTGTGGATGCTTGAATAGCCCTAGTACGGATATCTTCGTCGATACGGGAACCCACATCTAGAATAGAGGCAAAGTCCGGGAATGGGAGGTATTTCATTCTTTCAGCATAAACCGGCTGGAGGTTCTTGAGGAAAATGCGAGTCTGCTCGGCGATGTCGGGCCTTTCCAAAGTCTGAACGATCTTCTTTTGTGAACCGCTTGGTGACCAGATTTCTGTGGGTTTCACTGGAGTTTCATGTATCTTTAGCGGAGCAGTAGGGTTCAAATTGTTTGATGTCGCCATTCGGCTAGATTCCCCACAAATATCATTACGAGTCACAAATCCCATATCTCAGGTAGAGTGAAAGTTTGGGTTGGGGTTGACATTCTGGGACTGGAGTGCTTGGAGATCTTTGAGCTCTAATTTCTTCAAAAGGGTAGCCACCAGGTCCAACATTTCTTCCCGATGCCCCTGGAATAGGCTAACCATGCGATTGGTGTGATCATTCAAGTGCCTTTCCAACCACTGTTCCATTGCATACCCTAGCTCGAAGTCCGGCAAACCCTTAGTCGAGTTTTATGATGTCTGTCCTTTGTTGGCCATGATTGATGATGAAGACCGGAGTAGAGCTTTGATCAACGTGGTGCTTGAAACGGACCTCAAATGTCGCGCTAGAGAACAAGAAGAAATTCTCCCTCTACAAGATGGATGAAAAAAGGAAACCTATTTTAGATTCCCGGGAAATGAAGCTTTATGTCCAAAGAAGCTAAAAAAAAATTATTTTTTGGATTTCTTTTTTTTTCAAAATTTGAAGCGGCAACACACAAACCTATGAAAGCCGGACAAGCACCTTGCTTTGTTTTCACACGTTTTAGCATGAGATCTTGGAATAGTGGATACCGTCTCCAAAGTAAAGGACCAACGTTTTGCACCTGTACTATTGGCCGTCCGAGCCCCTAGCGAAGTGCCTATACTCTTTCGGGGATCCACCATTCGGTTACGGTCTATGTGAGGGTCTTGAAAATTTCAATTCAATCCAAGAATTCCACGTGATATCCACAATTGAGGTCGTTTATAACCCTTTTGGGAACTCATAGGATTGAGGTGAAATGGCTAGACAAAACCGGCATGAAGTCTGGGACTGGGACGTGTCATTTTTTGAAAATATGGACATCAAGGCTTGGTAACGGGGAAGATTGGCTTACACCCATCGCAACGACTAATAGGCGCGCTTTGGGGTGAGAATGTACACGCGGGCCCTATAAGGAAGTCCAGTGAGATCCCTCATACCCTTGGGTTACCTTCTCGGGTTTGTACGGTTCAACGAGACGCTATTTTCAAAACGTGCATGTGTGTGAGGTATCTATGAATTTGAAAATGATTTTGAAAGGAAGTAAAGAAAACAAGAAATCCTTTCCTTTTTTTATTTTTTCCATTTTTTCCTTTTTTGCTTTTTAAGGGAATCACCCACCACGCATGCATATATATACAAATAAGAGGGTGAAGGAAAAAGAATGTCCCTACAAAACCAAGGTTAGGGCATAAATATATACAACCCCAGCAAGGCAAGTAAAGCATGGCACACACAAAGATTAGAGTCTAACCCACTATTAAAATTTTCCGCAGCAGAGTCTCCACTGTGAGAGCCCGCGCTCGAAAGCCGCACACGCCGAACATATGCGAAGTGATGTGTGATCGCTCAATGAAAGCGGTTCGGGTGAGTGCCTCGTGCTAATGCGCTTTTGGAAATGCGCTCGGTTCCCACACAATGGTTTCCTCTCGATGGAATCAAAACAGTCAAGAGTCGCCACCTCACTTTATTTTAGGAAAAATGAAGATAAAACCTTTTTTTAGAGAAAGTGGGTTCGGGGGCTAAGTTACGAGAAGAGAAGGGATTAAGCACTCTCCTCGCCCGTGACGGTCTCTAGCATGCATGCCACTTAAGTTAAATTTTATGCCTTTTTACCTTGCCTTTACGCCCTTAACAAAATGGTGATTTAATATATGCGGAGGTCTTCCTAATCTAAGTATGTTTATTTTAATTCGCAACCGGGAAATCGGTTTGGGTGGATTTCCGGATTGGTTTTTGAGAGAGGTTTGATCATGTCAAGAAATAAAACATCCACGGGAGGGGGATTATCCACAGTCTGGGATATACATATATACAAAAAAGGGAGACAAATCCCATAAATAAAATAAATGTCCTTGATGGGGCTTTTGTCGATTTTTGGTGTCATTCTCCGTCCCCGAGCCATAGGACCTGTCCTAAAATGATCCAATTCCGAAACTAAAAATTGGGGATTACTCCCTGAATGTTAGGGATCACAGTGAAGTTTTCATGAACTTTTTGGATCAAATTTAGACCCCAAACACAAGCAAGAAAGTTCATCACAAAAATCTGCCCAGAAAAGGCACACAGCAAACCTAGCACATTGACCACCAATTTTAACCATTTTGGCCCATGAATATGACAAAACACCAAGAGTAAAAGTTGAATACCACACTGAAAACATGAAGATCACAAGATTTTGAGTTCAGAAGATGAGTTTAAGTGGTCCAAAAGGTCTCTGACATTTCAATGTCAGAGCTGGAAGTGCAGAAACTGAAGCTTGAAGGCTGAAACAAGTGACTAAAAAGAGCACTTCCAGTGGTCCAAAAAATGTTTCAAAAATATGTTCATCTTCCTGAGTTTGTTTAGAACAAAATACATGTTTTGACCTTTGTTCAAAAAACAATTTTTCATTGAGTATGAAGCTCAAGAACAGAGCAAGGTACCACAAGGAACAAGCAGGACAGCATCACTGGAACCCAAATTTATGCATGAAAATATAACCTAAACATGGAATCTGAACATGTAAATTTAGGATCATGCACTTAAACATATGAGGAATAACTTTTGTTTAATGACTCAGACCAAGAAACCAATCTAAGATGGAGTTCTAAGAGCATAAAAATCATGGTTCTGAACAGAATAGAGAAACTGGTTGCATGAGGCATAAACATGGATCTCAAAACGCTACCAAAACTCCAAACCAAGCCACGAAACTCAAGGATTTTCTTATTTAGCATGTCAAGCACATTATCCAAGAGCCATTTTCCAACAAAGATTGATTTTTACATGCATGCTCACTAAGAATAGCCAAGGGGGGCAGATTTGCACCCTTTGAGAGAAAGATGAGAAGTTACATGCAAAACTCAAAGTAAATGAACATTTTGGCTATCATAAAGGCATACAAACTTGATGATTATGTATTGAGTTCAACTATGAATTAAATTTGAAAATTAAAAAAAAAAAATATATTGCAAGTTTTACATAGATAAAAAAAACATGGAGGATGAGGGAAACCTAGTCATTAGTTGACTAGGTTCCAAACTAATCCCATGACCATTTACATAGCTAAAGAGTTCAAGGTAACCTAGAGATTTACCTAGCTTGTGAGATGAGGTGGTGCTCCCTTGTCTACCAAGGGAAGACTTTCTTTTTCTTTTGTGTTTGATTGAAGTTGTTTTTGTGTTTTTTGGAGTTGTTGCTTTGAGGTTTTTGGTGAGTTGTTTGAGGTTTTTGATGGTGTAGAGGTGGTGGAGGAGTGGTGGTGTAGTGGTGGTGTGGTGGCTGAAGTTTGGTTGAGAGAAAATGAGAGAGGAGGGTGTAAGGAAAATGGCAGTGTCTCTCTTTTTGATCAAGAGGGAGTTCCCCTTTTATGTTATTGGAGAGGTGTAATATGGAGGAGGGAGGTTGTAAATTGGTTGTAAATTGGAGGAGGGAGGTTGTAAATATGGAGGAGTGAGGTTATGGGCTGAATATGGAGAGGGTGTGAAAATATCTTGTGTATGAAGTGTATGGGAGGAGGGAGGTGATTTTTTTAATCATTATCTATCCTTCTTAAACTAAAGCTTCAAGTCATCTTCCTTAGCCACGTGTCAAGCTCCGATTGGTCCACCACTTGCTGAGATATTTTGAGATATTTTGCAATGTGGATAACCATCTTTCCCGTTTCGGCATTAGCCCCGCAACTGCTCCGTCGTGCGCGCTTCAGTGTCCCGGTTGTCCGCGGGTCCGACATGAAAGTTGCTCGGAATATTTTTCTAGTCAGGCCGGTATATCTGAAATATTTTCATAAGCAAGGAACGACAATAATATATTTTTAATGCACAGAATGGACGGTAACGAGCAGTTCTAAGGGTGCGGGCCCCGTTTCGGGCCCCGCACCTCAAAAATTTGAAGTTTATGCCTGTTTACTCTTTTTTTTTGCTCTGATCATGAATTTGAAGTCCGTTTATCCATTCGATGCACCGATAAGGCTCACGGTACTCCCGCATAGCCAAATCGAGGGCTTAGGTCAATTTTTGGGTTTAGACCAATTAAAAAAGGTTTGATAAGGGGTGCGAGATCGGGGTATCTACACAAGGGCCTTTGAAAAAAAAAGTGAAGCCCCGAGAGATTCGGGTAGGAGATTTGGTTCTTAAGGAGAAGCCCCCGGGTAGGTCTAACCCCAATGGGAAATGGGAACCCGTGTGGATCGGCCCCTTTATGGTACAAGAGATCTTTTCGGGAGGCGCAATAAGACTCGCGGATTTGGACGGAAATCTCTTCATGCACCCGATCAACGGTGATAAACTCCGCCGCTACTAAAAAAAATAGGTGCTAAAAGAATATACCCACCTAGACTGAAAACCTGTTTGGGCGGTCTAGAAAAAAAACAGGGTTGCACCGTGATTCATGAAAAGGAACTACGACGACCTGAGCCCCTTAGTCCTATTTGTAAAAAGGGGAACGTAGGCCGCCAATTATTGGTCTGGTCTTAAAAATAAATAAAATCCAAATTTGATTCTAAAAGAGGCTTCATATAGATAGAAACATAGCCTTACAGAAATCAAAGATAAGTAACCATTGTCACTACAGTTAAAACACTTCTTTGATGAGTTCAAGCACGGTCTACTCTCAACTCAAACTAACATGCTAAAAACACAAATAAAACATCTAAATGAACTAATGTGTCTGCAATGACAATGGGTGGATACTCAGGATAATGGGACCATCAATGCTCCTCACCTGTCCATTTCTTCCTTTGACTTCTCCGAGTCTTCTTCTGCTTCACGTCAAAAATCTCGGTCTCCATCCTTCCAAGCTCGGGAACTCTCCCAACCTCCTCAATAAGCCCGGTTGCCCTCAAAGTCGCGTCAGCTGTCGCCCGAGCTCGAAAATCCTCCATCCGTGCTTCGATCTTAGGTGCTACGGCCATCCTCCTCTCAGCTCGAGCCTGGTATTCCTCAATGGTATCCCCAGTATGGTTGTGCCCACTCACCACAGCCTCAATCTCTCTCAAAATCCTACTAGTGTCGCACCCCCCTCCGAGGATGGCCTCACGCCTCTCCTCAATAAGCCTCTGAGTTTATCCCATAGTCTGTTCATACCAGTCTAAGTAAAATGTGGTCAGAACCATGCTAGCTACACCCCTAAGAAGTACCCGAGCCGGAAAGAGGTAATGTGTCCACGACTGAGTAAGGAGTGAAATGGTGGATGGATCCCACATGGACAGTGACAAAGGCCTCAGATGCTCCAGGTTGGCACACGACCACTCCAACAAAGGAGCCTGCAACAATCCGAACTGCCTACGGACCAAAGAAGGGATATAGAAAGATGATACCAAGAGTCCCGGCACCCGAACAATGGGAGAGCCATCCTAATACTCTCTCACGGAGTTAATACGCCAATGGGGGATCCACCAACAGATCTATAAAGTCTGAAGCCGAGCCATATAAGCCTCCCAATCGCTCTGGATAAAATCCAACAGTATGTGCCTCAGAGAATAAGACCACAACTTGTGAGACAGGGGAGCCTCAGGAATGGCCATCAATCTCTCTCTCAACCATATGGTAAGAAAAGCGGGACTACCGCTACGCATAAAGTTATCACCCAAGGCTAAGCGGTCCATGCCATGAAAGGTCTCACCTAAAACCAAAGGGATGATGTCTTTCCCTGCAAGACATTCCTCAAGGACACTCAACAAAACTCTATGGAAAGTACCCTTGGAGCCAACCATGTAGAAGAAGGCAAGAATGCACAACCCAAAGGCATTCCAAGAAGCCTCATCTTCACGATCCATGAACTTCTCAGGAATATCCGAGATGTTTCAATAAAAGTGTGGTCCAGAACCATGCATTGGGCCTCTTCTAAAGGAATGTCAAGAAGAGAAACCAACCTTTCGATACACATTGTGGGAGAGCGACAACCTCTGTGTCCACACCACCCACCAAAGCTTTGAAATCCTCATAAGTCAGTGTGATTTCATTATAGGAGAAACAATACACGTCTCCTAATATCCCAAAAGGTCGCGGCGGCCCTCAAAAGCTCAAGATCCGGGATGAACTCTTTGAGAGACCAAAGGGACTTAAGTCCAAACTTAGCTTAGAAGATACCCTTATTCTCCCTCATGTGATGCCGCATCCAGAGCCTAAGGTTTCCCTCAAAACACTCCTGATCAGTCTTAGACAATTTTGGTGGTTTCACCATGAGAAAAGGCTCCATGGAAAAGAAAGCTTTCGAAATGAAAAGGATGAACTGCTTCTGGACTCCAAATTAAGGCACTTGAAGAGAGAACCAGACCTGGAACAAAATTCAATGCAAACAGTATACCTACTGGAGCAGCCGTACGGATACTTTCTCCCCTGACAACATTGATGATTTCTTGTTGGAAGTTGGCTTTAAAATCCCATCCATTAAAAGCCCCATCCCAACCAAATCATAAATACCCCAGATATTTGCCCTCCTTTGGCTCATGTAACATAATTTTGACCTAGGAGAAGATTAGGTCCCTGCATGATTAAAATGTGATTCGTTGACTCTTGATAGTCAAAAGTTTCCCCGGCGGTCCAAATGTGACGTAAGCCCATTCTGTTAGTTTTGACCAAAGAATGTCAAGTTAAAGTTTCCCCGGCAGTCCAAATGCGACGTAAGCCCATTCCTTTTAAAATTTCCCAGCGGTCCAAATGTGACGTAAGCCCATTACTTTTAAGTAAATTTCCCCCGCGGTCCAAATGTGATGTAAGCCCATTCCTTCCTTTTAAAATTCCCCGGCAGTCCAAATGTGACGTAAGCCCATTTAAGTTAAAGTGCCCCGGCGGTCCAAATGTGACGTAAGCCCATTCTTTTTAAGTAAATTTCCCCAGCGGTCCAAATGTGACGTAAGCCCATTCTCTTAGTTTTGACCAAAGAAGGTCAAGTTAAAGTTTCCCCGGCGGTCCAAATGTGACATAAGCCCATTCTTCTAGTTAACCATCCCGTAGAGTAGTGTTGACCAAAACATTTCAGGATAGGATAAAAGATATCCACCTTTCGGTTAGACTACCGTGACAAAAGGTCTTAGGAGAGGATAAAAGATATCCACCTATCAAAACAATTTAGGAGAGGATAAAAGATATCCACCTACCAAAGCATCTTAGGATAGGATGAAAGATATCCACCTACCAAAGCGTCTTAGGAGAGGATAAAAGATATCCACCTATCAAAGCATCTTAGGAGAGGATAAAAGATGTCTACCTTCCGGGTAAGCTCCCGTTAAGCAGCTCTCATGTCTTCCTTCGCTCGAACTACGTTAGGCTTGATTCCCCGCAAACGAGATACGTATGAATCCTATACCCCTAGGTCCAGCCATTTAACCAAATCGGTCAAACTGTTCTCCCATCATAGGCAGATTGGGATGGTTTTTAGGTCGACAACCCCGCTTTCCTAAAGTAACGTTGCCGAGGGGCTCTGTAAGTACCCCAATCTGAATTAAAACTAACTTAGAGGTATTCTTGGTACTATTTAAGGATAAACTTGATAGGCTAGGACCTCACTAGGATAAACCATAAACCTTAGGACTTTTCTAGAATAAAAAAGTAGAAAGTTCCAGATTTCGCCACCAGCCGTACGGATGGTTTAGGACCTCCAGGTCCCTATAAATTAAAGCTCTTGCTGATCATTTCAGGGGGAAGAAAAATATTAAAGAGGTGTGAAACTCTGCCAAAAATACAGCAGAAACACAAACACCAAAATTTGAGTGAAAAAGAGAGAGGAGGATAGGCTAAACCAAAAATTGGTGAGGCCTCCTTCTCCCCATCTTCTCTCCATCTCATATCTCTCTTGTTACTTTGCTTACATTGTTGATTATTTACATTGTTTGTCTATTTTATATACAAATGTCTTTACCTTCAATATTATGAATTGGAACCAAGTCATGAGGTGATTCCATGGTGCCCTCATGCTTTTATGTGTGATTAAGGGTTACAAACCAAAGGATGATCATGACTTGTTATGTTTATGTCATTTACATTTATGTCATTTACATTCATGTCTTTACTTTTGGCTTGGTTATCCATTGCATATGTGGAGAGAGCCTTGTACATTTACCTTATATTTGTTCATTTGTTGCCATAATGATCATGTTTGGGTGGTAAAGTCTCAATATTTACCATCCAAACTTTGATCTAGCCATAAAATATCACATTTGGATGATAAAGACTCAATCTTTATCAATTAAAAGGTTTATTTTGTTGTCCCAAAGGTTTATTCTTGGATGAATCATCCATTTGAATGTTAAAGTCTCAATCTTTAACCATCCAAATGGTTGTCTTGGCTCAAAGCCATGTTCATCACTTTTTGCATTTCTTTCTCCAATGATTGCCTTGATCATACCCAAATCCTTGGTTTTGGTGTCTAATCTAATGATCAAGAGTATAGGAATGTTGTTATGCATGTTCATGTACAACACAATAAACTGAAAAAGTCACATTCCTGTCCAGTTTCAGCAGAATCCAGTTTCAGCAGAATGCTCTGTTTCTGCCTGAAACTGGACTATTTTTGATAAATCTACAAAATCCCCAGGACGGCCATGACCATCTGTACGGATGGTTTGGCCAGAGGGTCGTTTTTCTTTTGAAACTCAGTTCTATCAAGATCTTTACAAATAAACCCTTTCCTATTAATTTTCTAACTGTTTCTGTTAAAAGTCAATTTCTCCCATCTTCAAAATACACACATACACACTTGCACATTTTGGTCAACAAACTTAGGGAGACTCGGTTTTCCGAGGCGGATTGGGTGAACCGTGAAACGTGAAACGTTCTTATCAAGACGTAACCTCACCTCCGAACTCATTTTCTCTAACCATTTTTCATTAAATTAGGTTTAAAATTAATTTAACGTGGCGACTCCTTTTTCTTTGTAAAATAAAGTTTCGTGTTTGATTCTCGCGGGAGAACTCTTCCTCATTTTCCCGCGGGCATCTTACAATACCAACTGACTTAGCTAGACACTTTTCCTTTACTTAAGCAATCCTTCATCAATTCCAAGAGCATAAGACCTCCTTTATCAGCGAACTTGGCCAAGGTCGTGGGAATAAGACAAAAGAAATTGGAAAAAAAAAAAAGAAAAAAAAAAAGAAAAAAGAAAAATCACGCAAGATCAGCAATCCGTTCGGTGAACCGAACGAGATTTGCGATCTCATGTAGTAGGGAAGGTGGCAAGTTGTGGGACACATGGCAAGCTATGGTTGGTGGACTTACTATTTTTTTAAAAATATGACATCTACTACATATCTATAACTTTTTTTCACTTATATTTGTATTTAAATTATAGTAAAATAGTAAAACAAATCAAAATTCATAATTTTTTATTCTCTATAAATCTATACTACAATAGAAAGCAAGAATAACCGCTTTACAAAGAGCGGCTGTGATTGAATCTCAGAAAATGATCTAACGGCCTAAAATTAATCTAAAATAACCCACTATCTCACTCCCCACGGTAGTTATGTAACCTCTCCACTCCAAAAAAGAAAGCTTTCACTGATTCGGATTGGTACAGAGATTATCCAAAAAAAGGGACGGATACAAAAACTTGATAGAAATTCTAAAAAAAAAAATGATCCTTAAGGTGATGAGTTTGGGTAACAAAAAAGAGGAAATTGAGTTAAGGTTAGGGATTTTATGTGAGAGGACAAAATTAAATGGGGTTCTTTCTTCATTTTCATACTGTCGCCGTGCCAGTGGCACGGGTAAAAATACTTGTAGTCAATAATTTGGTGCACAATCTTTATTTTTTGTATTTGGAATTTTATTATCGTCAACTATTTTTGACGAGTCACATTGATTTTCAAGTTTAATTTCAATTTATATGTGATTTATTTTCATATATTATATTTTTCTGTAATAGTTATAACTTTAGTAATATAAATTATTTATATAAAACTATTACAAGACAGAAAAAAAAAAAAATTATGTTGAAAATATATGTAATAAAAGAAAAGAAAAAAAAAAAGAGAGAGAGGGAGATAATGGGTTGGGTTGGGTTGGGTTGGGTTGGGTTGGGTTGGATTGGTTTGGATTGTGAATAAAGGATGAAAATAAAGAAAGTTGGTTGGGGTTGTAGATTGTGTATGTGGAGGAGAGAGAAATAGTATTTTATTTGTAGATTGGGTTGAGTTAGATTGTTGATAAAGATGGTCAACATGTGCAATGGTTGTTTAATGAGGTGTTGAATGCTCATTAAACAAAAGAGGAGGGGTTTAATTGCTCCAATGGTTTGTTGAATGGGTTTGTGTGAATGGTTTTGTTTAATTGATTCAACAAGTGTGAATGGGAATGGTGGGCACCGGATTGGACACGCAGCGGCTACACACTGGGCCGCGTGTGGCGCGTGCACACCACGCGGAGACAAGGCGCGTGAGTGCAGGCGGCGAGCTTTTTTTTTTTTTCTGGCCTGGACATGTGTCACTTTCTGATTGGCTGACGAGTTATTTTTTTTTAATCATATTATTTGAGCTCAATTATTTCACAGAAAATGTTTTTTTTTTTAACACCAAAATTCCTATTTTTTTTTTCTCTTTAAATTGACGTAAGTTTCATTGTATTCCGACACAAAAAAAAAATCATCTTTTTCTTGAAATGGATCCCAATAATAACTACTCCATCCGTCCCATCCGAAATATGATTCTTGGTCCCGACACGGGGATTAAGGAATAATAATCTTTTATTATAAAAAGTTGTTTAAAAAGTAGGTGTTGTGGGTATGAAAGAAAGAGGAAGTGGGTGGGGAATAATAAATGAAAAGTTGATGTGAGTATGACAAGTGGGACCTACTAATAAAAAAGTAATAAAAGTTTTTCATTTTGGGATGTCTTATTTCGAGTGGGACACCCAAAATAGCAAAACGTCTTATTTCGAGTGGGACGGAGGGAGTATTTCAACACTAATCATAAAAATAAAAAATAAAAAATAAATTTTAAGTGGTGGGGTATGGGATGATGAGTGTGAAAAGTGTTGAATGGGTGATTAAACAAACCATTGTAGGGTGTAAAGTTGAATGAGTGTTGAATGGATTAGTTGGAAGAGAGAGAAGATGATGTGGAGTGATAAAGTGGGTGTTGAATGAGTTTTTTCGTTTAATATGGTCTAAGCAAGCAAGCCAGTTCCAGACTTTCCTCGCATGCACACGAACACACACAAAGAAAAGAAAGCTAACTTATTGCTCAACTAAAGGTTTCACACCTATGGAATTGGCAAACCTATTATTACTCCCTCGTGCCAAAATGAATGCTCATTTTGTAACTTTCAACCTAACCATTTTCTAAATGAAATCCGGGGGGCCAAAGCATAAAAGAAACTAACTTAGGAAGTTGGACTTTTTTTATAGAATTAATCTCATCCCTTAATTGTGTAGCGTTTTTCATGATCTTTACTGAAAAAAACAAATATGTACAATAAAATGAAGGGAATTATTGTATGAATATAGTTATAGTTATAGTTATAAAAATATAGTACAACATTTCAGTTACAACTTTAAAAAAAAAAAAAAAAAAAAAAAAAAAACCATTATTTAAGAGACATTTCAACCTTTTTTTTATTTCATACAACAACTAAACCTCATTATTTATAACAGATCTTACATAACATTTTCACAGGCAAATTCCTTTTTTCTTAATCATGTTTTACTTAATTCACCCCAATTTACAGAAAATAAATTCTTAAATAGTTTATATTAAGTCAACAAAAATAAATTAGAAACTAATACCCATCCAAAAATAAGAGTTTACTATTTATACCCGTAACATTTTAAACAAACAAATAACTTTTATGTGTGTCTCAAAAGATACCACATCCTCTTTTTCAACTCCTAAATCAAATTCAGAGCTCCCTCTCTTTTGCTTCAGCCATGCCCACGTCATACCCATTCTCATCCGCTGATCCATAATTGTTTTTTAAAGAAGGGTAAAATTATTTTTATTAAGTAAAAGGGGTAAAAAAAAAAATCTGTTTTTCTCTTCACACAAAAAAGCAAGTTTAAAATTTTCTAAATTTCAAATATATGTGCACTAGTTAAAAAAGAACAATTAGTGTTTAAATGTTGGAAAACAAACAAAAATTGGCAAAAGAGAGAGGGTTGGTCTCCTATAAAACGCGTTTTTCCTAATGGTTAGGAAAAACGTGTTTTTCAAAACATCCAGAAGACTTTATATTGATATCCAGAAGGCTTTATACTGATATTCAGGACCCTTCTGGCTATCACTTTCAAAGGTTATGGCTATCATGTTGGAACAATTTAGAGATCTCATATGAATAATAGAACACATAATAAATAAAATTACGTACCCGAATTCATCATCTCGTTAAACTAGGCGGAAGCGATAATTTGAACAAGAACGAGAACGGAGACGGCTACTAGATCTTCTTTCCCTACTCTTTGCTATGGACAATGGCTTAATGGAATAACCAATATTTATAAGCCCAGGGTTTTAGAGTGGGAAAGGGACCTAGCAATTCATTTTCTTTAAAGACACTAATAACCATGTTCCATAAGGACTTTAATATCCTTATTCAATAGGAACTCCAATTTGTATCCCTTCCATCACAGACTCAAATTGGGTCAAAGCCTACACTTAATTACAACCCACATCATACAATAAAGTGTGCACAAGCCCATAAATAGATCATAATAACAATTAGGCTTATCGTGCATTGTTCTACTCAATAGGACTATAATAGTTAACCCGTTTTATTAAAACAAATAAATCCACAATTAATGGTAAGCCCAAATAAAAGTCTAACAATCTCCCACTTGGGCAACATTAATTGGAATCAATGATTTAAAGACATTTTGCTTTTGAAAACGACTCTCGGGTCAACAACAAGTTTCAATGTGGCCACGATTTAAAAATATATAGTCCAAGAACAACACTTTAATGTTAAGCTCATTCCGGTCCAATAACCATCATAATCACGAATCATGGCAACCATTACATCATTTAAGGACGTAACTTCGATCCAGGGTCACATGACTAGAATACCTATCGACATGGAATTAGATGTAGTAGTGTAGCAATGAAAATAGTCACCAAATATGATCTCATTGCATCTATTTTCATTGTCGGTCCAACTCATGATTTCTTTAAATGCTTGGTACACTATAAGCAGAAATCATCCGACTTCCCATGAAGTCAATATGTCTCAAATTCTCAATGATATCATCAATGAGACATATAACAATGTTGGGAGAATCTATACTCAAGAACGATATCAAATCTTGAGTTCTCTCATAACTTGACATGCAACGCAATGTGCACAAAAGAATCAATTAACTTCTTATGAAGTTAATATGTCTTGCTTGTCCAAATGATATCAAGAACAAGACATAAAACTATTCAGAAAGAATCTATACTTGAGTTGATATCAAGTCTCAAATTCTTTCATATATAAAGATGTAAACACAATATACACAATTACATCTCAAAGTCAAATGTGTACAAATAAAATAAGTAGTATTAACAATGTTTAGCAAACAAGATGCTTCTTTTCAAAATAGGTAGATGACATTTTAAGAAACACACTCCCACTAACCAAGTACATCAAAGGACTTTTAAATACTCATACTATAAACGTGTTTCTATAACACAATGAGTCATTTCATCGTGGTTAATAGATTAATGAGCAACAACATTGTTGTAGTGATAATATATATATATATATATATATATATATATATATATATATACCAAAATGTCATTATCATCTACTAAAGTATTCCTCGATTTATGCATTTGAAATGAAATTTCAAGAAAACTATCAATGCAAACTCTAGGAGGAAACTAACAACCAACATAATTTGTCACCATAAATCTCAATACATAAGGCCAATTAAATCCAAGGATTATTAGCAATTGGCATATAGAACAAGGACAATAAAGGCACTCCCACTGGACTTGAGATATATGCAATAATCAATGTTAGTCTCAACAAATCCAAGAAAAGTAGGTTTTACAAATTTCAAATATCATGCCCGAAAAACTAGAGTGTTTCAAGTTATATATATGAGGTCTTATAAATATGAATGTTATATACGTACCACTACCAGCCTTTTAATCTATAATGATGGTCTCAACATTCAAAACCTCTATGTGGATCACCAATCAAGAAAACAATCTTGATTCACACTTAGTGATGCAATAAGGCATGTAGCATGTAGAAATAAATTATTATTACAATCTATCCCCTCACTTAACTAAAATCTTAGCTTTTAACTTGGTATTCTAGAATATACAAGAACAAGAGTATCAATCACATGATTCATATATGTCAAGAACATAGAATCGGAACTATGTTGACACGCCCCCAGGTCCCGGGATCCCCTAATAGAACCTCGAACCTGGATGGGAGTGCCTAACGAGAAACAAGAAACTTAACAAGAACTTAATGACATTTGTTTAACAAACTGACATGATATATATATACTCTAGAGTAAGGAGCTATACTAGCTTACAACGCGAGTTCTAGACAAGAAAATTTAAAACCAAACTTAATACATACACAGCGGAAACATGCCTAGCACATAAGCTGGCATTAAGAGTACTATACAAGATGTCTAGGGACAACAAGAACTGAACAAGACTGTCTACCCCAAAATAAGGAGTTACAAAACCCATAATACATCATCCTCACCAAGTGTAAAAGGACACAAGCCCCAAAATAATCACGACCTGCGAAGCAAGCTCCCAACTATGTCGAGCCTCACTGCGCACTATCCTTCTTTACCTGGGGGGGGGAGCAAATAAAGGGTGAGATAAATCTCAGTAAGCTATTAGATGCAACTACATGACATGTTATCATGCAATTCAAGTAGATACTCAAGTAATCATATATCAAGTATCATCAAGTAACAAGTATATGAGAGGATAATCCACTCATCAAGTAGCACATAAAGCTAATCAAGCAAGTTATAAGGATATTGCTTCCTTCCTTATTCCTCCCAAGAATACCATTGTTGTTGTAGCTTGTATTACTTTGACAATCACGATCAATAACAGGAACAGATTACTCAGTATGTATCAGAAGACCCGGTAACCAGTGTCATTCCCAATATCACGACTCATGAATATTCACGAGGTGATCAAGACAAGAGTTTAGCATTCACTTAAGTCAGGCTTATTGCTCCAACTAAGGAAGCTATGCCCTTACTATGGCCGGTAGTAAGGGGTCACGCGGAAATACATAGGGACCCGATTGTCACTTAAGCCCCAGCTCTCGCGACAAGCGTGAACCTATATATTTTCGAACAAGCAAGGAGAACCAGCTGGACTCACACAAGAATGTACAAGTAGATATTTACTTGAACTACGGGAGAGAAACTAATCCAAAAGTAGTGGACTAGCTCAACAAGGAACATGCTTCAACTAATCAAGAAGTCACCTTGTTATCAAGCAACTATATGCAATATTTGCACGTACACAACAAGAATTTGTCTCATACAAGTTAGTGCTTACTTATAGCACTTTCAAGTTCACTACCATACATATGTATTGGTGTCAAGTCAAGTACAAGATTTTATTATCTTATATTCAAGTCTTAATCCATTTCTATGGATGTTCAAGTCACGTACAAGATTTTAAATGTCTTATACTTCAAGTTATAATTCCAATCTTTGGACATTCAAGCATGTATAAGAGTTATACATTTACTCTTACAAAATCCCAATCCTATTCTTAGGAGGTTCAAGTCTAAGACCTTGTTCTAATGCCCCTAAGGTGCACAATCATTGGATTCACAACAAGTATAACACATTAGTGCTTGTTCATAGCACTTCAAGACATAAAGAAGAGATACTACTCTTATACTTATGCTCTCACTTGAGTTCTATAAGTATTAATGTTCAAGACTAAGTTCTAATGCCCTCAAAAGGTACAATTATACTTGCTAGGACATCTTATACTAAGGCTATATGCCTTAGGAGAGGTAAGGTTTCATCTCCATTTGGTTTGAACAACTATTGTGCAACAGGGGTTTTGGGCGGTCGCCCACCCCCATCCTGGGCAGTCGCCCAAGATCACAATTCCAGAACCAAACTCCCTGCCTTAGTGGGCGGTCGCCCAAAGCCCCATGGGCGGTCGCCCAAGGCCAAATTCAGCAAAACCCAAATTTCTTCCCAGACTTAGAATTCTCCGTCCCAAGCGTAGGAGTAACTTTTACTAACATTTTTAACACTCCCAAAATGCTTTAACAAGTTCAAAACCTATACTTTCATTTTCTTTCACTATTTTTCACAGTAGGGTTTTACTCCCTTTGTCCCATAATTACAAGTACCACAAAAATCGCCCCAAACACAAAATTAACAATCACAAGTATCGAGAATAACATTTATGCATGTTATTACAAGTAAGGGGGAGCTAATAACTTACCTAGTCAAAATTCAAGTCGACCCAAACTTATTTCTGTTCGGCCTGGAACGCTTTATTCAACGCCACGAATATTAATCCGGAATCAGAATCAAGAACGGAGGGATAATTAAACTCGAGGAGTCGGGAATAGGCAAAACTTTTAACCTAGGTTTTAGAACAGAGGGAGAGCAACGTAATGCAATTTTGGGGAATAAATACCCAGAGAAGGAAACCAAACAAGTTTATACTTGGAAGTTTCAAAAATGACACTTAGGCCCCTCAAGTTTCACTTTTAACAAAAAGACCCCTAAAGTCAAATTTTCACAAATGACCCAAAAGTCAAAACTAGACATTTAACCACCTTAACTATTTAAAGCAGTTAATAAATTAACCCAAGTAAAACTAACACATAATATGCAAGTTCAAGTATTTAACAAGTATGTCAAATATTTAACAAGAATTAGGATGGGTGTTACATCCTCCCCACCTTAAAGAAAATTCGCCCACGAATTTTTACTTATCAAAGTTTTCAAATAGGCTCGGGTATTTATCTCGCATCTCTTTCTCAGTTTCCCAAGTAGCCTCTTCAATTTCATGATTCCTCCAAAGGACCTTCACAATAGGAATCCTTTTGGTACGCAATACTTGCTCTTTCCAGTCAAGAATTTCAACAGGTTGTTCTTCATAAGACAAATCAGGCTGAAATGGAATAGCCTCATACTCAAGAACATGTGATTCATCTGCCATATACTTGCGAAGCATAGATACATGGAATACATCATGAATACCAGATAAAGAAGGAGGTAAAGCCACTTTATAAGCCAACTTACCAACTCTTTCAAGAATCTCAAATGGACCGATATAACGAGGAGATAACTTTCCTTTCTTCCCAAATCTCTTTATACCTCTACGAGGAGAGACCTTCAAGAATACAAAGTCACCTACCTGAAATTCAAGATCCCTTCTACGATGATCTGCATAACTCTTTTGTCTACTCTGAGCTGTGCGCAATCTATCTCGAATGAGTTTCACACTTTCCACTGATTGTTGAACCATTTCAGGACCCAAGAGTCTAGCTTCTCCCACTTCATCCCAGCATATAGGAGATCGACATTTTCTGCCATAAAGAGCCTCATATGGAGCCATTTCAATGCTAGACTGATAACTGTTATTATAAGCAAACTCAGCCAAAGGAAGATGAGTATCCCAACTGCCTTTGAAATCAATAACACAAGCACGTAACATATCCTCAAGAATCTGTATAAGTCTCTCAGATTGCCCATCAGATTGAGGATGAAAAGCAGTACTGAAATTCAATTTAGTACCCATGGCACCCTGAAGAGCCTGCCAGAATCGAGAAGTAAAACGAGGATCTCTGTCAGATACAATACTTACAGGAACCCCATGCAGTCGGACTATCTCCTGAACATATAAAGATGCCAATTGAGACAATGAATATCCCATGGAAACAGACAAGAAGTGAGCTGATTTAGTCAATCTGTCCACTATAACCCAAACAGCATCATGGCCTCGTCTGGTACGTGGCAAACCAGTCACAAAATCCATAGTAATATGCTCCCATTTCCACTCTGGAATTTCTAATGGTTGCAACAAACCTGCTGGACGTTGATGTTCCACCTTTACTTGTTGACAAGTCAAACATTTGGATACATACTCAGCAATGTCTCTTTTCATATTGTTCCACCAGAAATGTTTCTTCAAGTCTTGGTACATTTTAGTGCTTCCAGGATGAATAGTATACTTGGCTTTGTGAGCCTCTTCAAGAACTTTCTTCTTTATCTCAGGATCAACTGGAATACAAACTCGACCTCAGAAGGTAAGAATTCCATCACTATTAAAAGAAAAATCTGGTTGCTTTCCTTCATTCATTCCACTAATGATTTTCTGCAATTCAGAATCAATTACCTGTGCTTCTTTGATCTGTTGGAGTAAATCTGAAGTAGCCTTTATATTAGCAAAAATAACTCCATGATTTGATTCACAAGGATTCCAATCACACAAGTCTTCAAACATCTTCCATTCACGAATCATCAGGCAAGAAATATAAGTCTTTCTACTCAGTGCATCTGCTACAACATTTGCTTTTCCTGGATGATAAAGGATAGTGCAATCATGATCCTTCAATTTCTCCATCCATCTACGTTGTCTCATATTAAGCTCTTTCTGAGAAAACAAGTACTTCAAGCTCTTATGATCGGTAAAGACTTCAAATTTGGTTCCATACAAGTAATGCCTCCATTTATGCAAAGCAAAAATAATCGCAGCCAACTCTAAATCATGAGTAGGATAATTATTTTCATAAGGAGATAATTTTCGAGAAGCATAAGCTATTACCTTGCCATCTTGCATCAGAACGCAACCCAATCCTTCTTTAGAAGCATCCGTATAAACCATGAAATGCTCAGAACCATTAGGCAAAGCCAAGACTGGAGCTGTAGTCAAACGCCTTTTCAACTCCTGAAAACTTGCTTCACATTTGTCATTCCACTCAAAAGAAATAGCTTTTCGAGTCATATTAGTCAATGGAGTAGCAATCTTGGAGAATCCCTCAATGAACCTTCGATAATAACTAGCCAAGCCCAAGAAACTACGGATTTCAGTTACTGTAGTTGGCCTTTTCCAGTTAACAACTGCTTCAACTTTGGAAGGATCTACTGCAATACCAGTAGCAGACACAACATGCCCCAAGAATGAAACCTCTTCTAACCAGAAAGCACATTTGCTGAATTTTGCAAATAATTGTTTCTCACGAAGAACTTGTAATACCAATCTGAGATGTTGTTCATGCTCAGCCCGCGATTTAGAATACACAAGAATGTCATCAATGAATACCACCACGAAATAATCAAGATATGGCTTGAATATACGGTTCATCAAATCCATAAATACAGCTGGAGCATTTGTCAAACCGAATGGCATAACAATAAATTCATAATGCCCATATCTGGTACGGAAAGCTGTCTTTGGTATATCCTCAGATCTGATTTTCAACTGATGATAACCACTTCTCAAGTCAAGCTTCGAATACACTACTGAACCCTGAAGTTGATCAAACAAGTCATCAATATGTGGTAACGGATATTTGTTCTTGATAGTTACCTGATTAAGATCTCTGTAATCAATACACAATCGCAGAGTCCCATCTTTCTTTCTGACAAACAGCACTGGTGCACCCCACGGTGATACACTAGGTCTGATGAAACCCCTTTCAAGCAATTCCTCAAGCTGTGTTTTCAACTCTCTTAACTCAGCTGGAGCCATTCTATAAGGTGCTTTAGAGATTGGTGCTGTACCTGGTAATAACTCAATACAGAACTCAAGCTCTCGATCAGGTGGCATGCTATACTCAGAAGAGAACACATCTGAAAATTCAGACACAACAGGAATATCCTCCATCTTGGGAACAGATAAACTCTGGTCAAGCACACATGCGAGATACCCGGCACAACCACGAGATAAAAGTTTTCTAGCTTTTAAAGCAGAAATAACATTTATAGCACATAAAGGCCTATCACCTTCAAAGGTAAAATCAGGCAAACCAGGAATAGAAAAAGTTACTACTTTTCTATAACAATCAACAGATGCATGATGCACATATAGCCAATCCATGCCAAGAATCACGTCAAAGTCCCTTATAGGTAACACGACTAGGTCAGCAAGAAGGGCATGATCACCCACAAGAACCTCACATTTCTTGTAAACCTCAGAAGTAAACATGCAATCTCCCATAGGGGAAGATACTTCTAGCACATAAGGCATAGAATCAGGAAGAACATGCAAATGCGACACAAAATGAGATGCCACATAAGAATGAGATGAGCCTGGATCTATCAAGACTCGCGCTCTCGTACTAGAAAGTAATATAATACCTCCTATGACCGCAGAAGACTCAGCTACACCCTGCTGATCTAAAGCAAACACTCGTCCCTGAACTCTTGGTCGACCCCCACTATCTCTCTTGGAACCTGAAGCTGGTTGACTTGTAACCCCAACTTGATTTCCTCTATTTTTAGGACAATTTCTAGCAAAATGCCCCACTTCACCACACAATAAACACTTTCCTTGCTTTAGCCAACACTTGTCTTCAGAATGACCTTCTTTCGAACAAAAGCCACATACTCTCCTGGAACCTTGGACTGTTGTCCTCGAACCAGTTGATACACTACCTTTGCTTTCAGTTGGCTGTCGGAATCGACGATCTTGGCGGCCAGATTTTCCACCTTTAGAACCAGATCCCTGAGCCTTTTCTGATACACGACCAGTCATGGTTGTTCCCAACTTCACCTTGTGTTCTTCAATATCATTTTCAATAGTATAAGCCTTCTCCACTGCTTGCTGATAACTAGTGAGCTGTAGAGAAAGAAGTTGCTTCCTATACTCAGTCCTCAACCCTTTAACAAACCTCTGTGCCTTCTTGGCTTCGTTTGAAACTAAGTGATCACAATACCTTGCCAATTCTGTGAACTTGGTTGAGTATTGCCCCACTGTCAGACTTCCTTGCTCCAGATTAAGAAATTCCATCTCCTTTCTATCTTGGACTACTGTTGGAATAAACTGTAACTTGAATGCTTTAAGAAAATTCTCCCATGTCTGTGGTACACCTTCCAGTTCCCAGCTTTTACTCAACACTTGCCACCAATGTTCAGCGGCTTTCTCAAGTTTAAAAGTTGCAAAGGTTACCTTATCACCTCCTGCACATCTCAAGGCTGTAAAGATCTTCTCAATGCTTTCAATCCACTCCTCTGCCTTTTTAACATCAAATTCCCCGTCAAAACTGCGAGGTTTCAGCTTCAAGAACCTTGTAAGGCGATTAGGATAATCCCAGTCAACATTATCAACCATTTCTTCTTGAGGAGTTATAGATCTCAGCTGATTACTACCACTTGTACCTTCAGAACTCATTGTACCTGTAGGTAAACACTCAGCGTTATTAATAACACCCCAAGACTCACCCATACCTAGGCCATAGACCCTATCCAGACTTAGAGCAAACCAAGGTAGCTAAACAGGGTAGCTAAACCAGGCTCGCTCTGATACCAACCTGACACGCCCCCAGGTCCCGGGATCCCCTAATAGAACCTCGAACCTGGATGGGAGTGCCTAACGAGAAACAAGAAACTTAACAAGAACTTAATGACATTTGTTTAACAAACTGACATGATATATATATACTCTAGAGTAAGGAGCTATACTAGCTTACAACGCGAGTTCTAGACAAGAAAATTTAAAACCAAACTTAATACATACACAGCGGAAACATGCCTAGCACATAAGCTGGCATTAAGAGTACTATACAAGATGTCTAGGGACAACAAGAACTGAACAAGACTGTCTACCCCAAAATAAGGAGTTACAAAACCCATAATACATCGTCCTCACCAAGTGTAAAAGGACACAAGCCCCAAAATAATCACGACCTGCGAAGCAAGCTCCCAACTATGTCGAGCCTCACTGCGCACTATCCTTCTTTACCTGGGGGGGGGGGAGCAAATAAAGGGTGAGATAAATCTCAGTAAGCTATTAGATGCAACTACATGACATGTTATCATGCAATTCAAGTAGATACTCAAGTAATCATATATCAAGTATCATCAAGTAACAAGTATATGAGAGGATAATCCACTCATCAAGTAGCACATAAAGCTAATCAAGCAAGTTATAAGGATATTGCTTCCTTCCTTATTCCTCCCAAGAATACCATTGTTGTTGTAGCTTGTATTACTTTGACAATCACGATCAATAACAGGAACAGATTACTCAGTATGTATCAGAAGACCCGGTAACCAGTGTCATTCCCAATATCACGACTCATGAATATTCACGAGGTGATCAAGACAAGAGTTTAGCATTCACTTAAGTCAGGCTTATTGCTCCAACTAAGGAAGCTATGCCCTTACTATGGCCGGTAGTAAGGGGTCACGCGGAAATACATAGGGACCCGATTGTCACTTAAGCCCCAGCTCTCGCGACAAGCGTGAACCTATATATTTTCGAACAAGCAAGGAGAACCAGCTGGACTCACACAAGAATGTACAAGTAGATATTTACTTGAACTACGGGAGAGAAACTAATCCAAAAGTAGTGGACTAGCTCAACAAGGAACATGCTTCAACTAATCAAGAAGTCACCTTGTTATCAAGCAACTATATGCAATATTTGCACGTACACAACAAGAATTTGTCTCATACAAGTTAGTGCTTACTTATAGCACTTTCAAGTTCACTACCATACATATGTATTGGTGTCAAGTCAAGTACAAGATTTTATTATCTTATATTCAAGTCTTAATCCATTTCTATGGATGTTCAAGTCACGTAGAAGATTTTAAATGTCTTATACTTCAAGTTATAATTCCAATCTTTGGACATTCAAGCATGTATAAGAGTTATACATTTACTCTTACAAAATCCCAATCCTATTCTTAGGAGGTTCAAGTCTAAGACCTTGTTCTAATGCCCCTAAGGTGCACAATCATTGGATTCACAACAAGTATAACACATTAGTGCTTGTTCATAGCACTTCAAGACATAAAGAAGAGATACTACTCTTATACTTATGTTCTCACTTGAGTTCTATAAGTATTAATGTTCAAGACTAAGTTCTAATGCCCTCAAAAGGTACAATTATACTTGCTAGGACATCTTATACTAAGGCTATATGCCTTAGGAGAGGTAAGGTTTCATCTCCATTTGGTTTGAACAACTATTGTGCAACAGGGGTTTTGGGCGGTCGCCCACCCCCATCCTGGGCGGTCGCCCAAGATCACAATTCCAGAACCAAACTCCCTGCCTTAGTGGGCGGTCGCCCAAAGCCCCATGGGCGGTCGCCCAAGGCCAAATTCAGCAAAACCCAAATTTCTTCCCAGACTTAGAATTCTCCGTCCCAAGCGTAGGAGTAACTTTTACTAACATTTTTAACACTCCCAAAATGCTTTAACAAGTTCAAAACCTATACTTTCATTTTCTTTCACTATTTTTCACAGTAGGGTTTTACTCCCTTTGTCCCATAATTACAAGTACCACAAAAATCGCCCCAAACACAAAATTAACAATCACAAGTATCGAGAATAACATTTATGCATGTTATTACAAGTAAGGGGGAGCTAATAACTTACCTAGTCAAAATTCAAGTCGACCCAAACTTATTTCTGTTCGGCCTGGAACGCTTTATTCAACGCCACGAATATTAATCCGGAATCAGAATCAAGAACGGAGGGATAATTAAACTCGAGGAGTCGGGAATAGGCAAAACTTTTAACCTAGGTTTTAGAACAGAGGGAGAGCAACGTAATGCAATTTTGGGGAATAAATACCCAGAGAAGGAAACCAAACAAGTTTATACTTGGAAGTTTCAAAAATGACACTTAGGCCCCTCAAGTTTCACTTTTAACAAAAAGACCCCTAAAGTCAAATTTTCACAAATGACCCAAAAGTCAAAACTAGACATTTAACCACCTTAACTATTTAAAGCAGTTAATAAATTAACCCAAGTAAAACTAACACATAATATGCAAGTTCAAGTATTTAACAAGTATGTCAAATATTTAACAAGAATTAGGATGGGTGTTACATATGTGACTCTTCAATGTTTATCCTTTAACAACTTTAGGTGTCCCAAGATCAATCAAGTGAGATACATGTATGCCAATCATCTCATTTTATATTTACTCACTACAATGAGAGAGAATCAAATACTCATAACGTCATGCTCCAAAAATTTATGAATAGGAGACAAGGGTCCTTAAAGTTATAAATGATTTTGTAAGGAATCAAAATTGCAAGTTGAACCATTAATTTAGTTTAAAATATATCTCAAGTAAATTACTTTGAGTATTGATTTCACCAAGAGAAAAGAGACAACAAAATTATCCTTTAGTTTATCTACAAACCCAATTATGCAAAATAAATCATATTTTCCCTAACAAGAGGTCTCAAAACTAGATCTCTTAAAAGTGATATTCTCAACTTAAATATGGAATGAAGAGAATTAAAAAAAAATCTCAATTGAGCTCTATATTAAACTTGATCTAATCCGCCAAACCAATAAGTGCAACGGACCAAGTATTAACAGATCAGTAAACTATGTTTTATTATAGAACAAACCTAGTGAGATTTATCATGATCACTTATTTTTCAAGACACTTAAAGCCATATGATTATTTCTCGCAAAATGTATTATTAGATCATACTAGTAACATTTTTAGGATCTCCCGCACTTCCAACTTGGATATGAAATCTTTATAGAGGGTATGGAGTATAACTAGTGAGAACTCCAAGGACAATTGACACTAAGGTATAGTCTAAGCAATAGAGTAAGTTAAGAATATGCTGACAAATGAAATCTCTAGCTTCTCAACCTTATAAGACCATAAACTTAGACTACAAATGTATTACTATAGGTGTACTATATGGGAAACACATCCCAATAACTACTCTCACTACTACTACATGCAAGCACATAAATACATGTACAAGTAGTTAGCATTCGTTAATATCAAATATGATGCAACTATGTTATACTCAATAAAAAAAAAACACATATATGTCACCAATGTCTGATAGTCTACATAAAATTATTAAGTGCAAATATGAGCGATTTTCTAACAATAGGCTCAAGCACTTAGACTAAACCAAATAGACATAATTCACTTCATAAGCATTGTGTTCACTTAGATGTCAACAAGTTTACCATCACACATACTTTAAGAACATCCACATATTTTAAGTCATCTTTTGTTCTATTATACTACGAAGTGGTTAAACTCTTAAATAATGATCAAGAAGTTGCATAAGTTCATTTTACAAATAATTTTCACTTGTACGTATTACCAAAATAATGATCCAAAAGTAAGGAAGAAGAATAAAGAATAATGAATCAATAAGTGACTCGAAGCAAAATGAGCCACAACTAGGAAAGTTTTCGGTACATTATAACAATTTTTCATTTGGGATAAAATTGTCAAAAGTACTTAGTCCTTTCAAGATAAAGCAAAATATGGTAACATGCTAACTTCAAGAAATCTACACCTTTGGGTTGATAGACCATTTAGGCTAGCATACCGATAGCTTTATCATTCATTTTCTTCTTCAAAATTGACATCAATAATGATCTACTAGATAGACAAATGGGACGTAAATTAATAAGTGACTTGAAACACTATAAGTCACAAAGTTGAAACACTTATCACATTATAACAATCTCCCCTTTGGGTAGAGATTGTTATAAGCAACAAGTATCTCCACGTAAAGCTAACAATGAGGGCACACTAATTTTAAGAAGTCCACACCTTTGGGTTTATGAACTCTCTAGACTAATATGCCTTCAGGTTTCTCAAAATTTATACATCTTTATAATTCTATATCAATGATTGCAACCAACAATAACCACTTTTGGGCAGCCAATTGTAAGTTGCAATCAATGATCTCCACCGCTTAAAAAAACTATGAGAAAAACAATATTTTACAAGTTACAGCGAATGGGTCACTTTGGCAACAACCATTCAATATTGGCTCGTAAAACAATCTCGATGCGGCCAAAGATGTAGCTAATAAGGTCCCAAGGTCTATTGTAGTAAACTATGATCATTATATAACCAAGTAGAAACATCACAATTCAAGCTTTATAATCTTACATACAAACTATAACATGCATTGACATGAATGTACACTTTAATAAAATTACTATTGCAATTTGAACATGTGTAATAAAAAATGTAATGGATCACTGACTTAATATGGGCATAAGATTTATATGGCATTAACACAATAAAATGACGATATTTTTAATGCAAAAATGTATTCTATTTTAGGGAAAAATTATAGGAAGTCGAAATCCTACAACCCTAAAATATTAGAACAAAATATTAGCCCATATACGTTACTAGATCCAAATTTTATAGAATATATTCTCAGGGAATCAAAATTATGGTAAAATCTAACCATACAAAGAAACCTAGATATTTGAGAACATATATTAGATATGTTCTTTTGTATAAAATTAAACCTTATAATGCACCTTAAATTTTAAAATTATATTTAAGGGAAGAAAATTATAGGGAATAAATTTTTCTAAACAAACCCAAACTTGAAAGAAAATATTTTGGGATAAGTTATTTATATAATACCAAGCCCAAGGATCCATCAAACAATAGAAGGCATGCATGTTCATAGGCCCTATGATCAATCAAATTAATAACATGCATATGTATAGAAATAACTGAACCTTATCAAATTTATAAAAGCATGCAGATTTATGATATAAAAATATCAATTTTTACAATCCAACGAAGCATGCATATTTATAACAAGAACTAAGGACTATATGACGGCCTTTATTATTATAGGAAAAAAAAATAACTCTATAATAAGCAACATATAAAGGAAATAATCATATAGAAAAAAAAAATCTTGTAACAATATGAGCAATTAGCAAGAACTCCATGGTAATATATGTTGAATGGTCCAATTGATTAACAACTAAAATGTTGGTTTGACCAAGATATTTAGATCCACTTTAGTACATTAAAATAAAGTACAGTTAATTGAAGTCATCCATTGTAGTATTACAATTGCCACATTAATTTTATCAGCCCAATCTAAAAACTGATGTACTAGTGCATTATAGTATTCGATAAAAGAAGATACAATTAACCAAGTTAATTAGTATAATGAAAGTCACTTAATTAAATAACACTTAACTGGAAACACAATAGGGATACTTTAATGGCTAATGTACCAAACGGGAATATCTATGTGCATATCGATAGTTATGATAAATTCATAATTTATAGATAATATATTATTAGAATGAGTGTAATTCTCATCAAATTGTAATTTGACTTTATTTGCAAATCCTATGCTTTAAGCATTATGATCCAAAACCAATGTACTCACTGTAATAGCATAACATCAAAGCCGTGTTAATCAATATGCTATGTGAAACTGTAGACACCCCGCCTTGGACCTCTCACCCCGATTGCATACATAGTATTTTTATTTAACTTGTTTTTGTTAATTTCTGTTACTTCCGTTAAGTTCCTAACTGATTCCGTTAGTTTTGGACTAAACTGGATAACAAAGTTAACTTTAGAGTCATTTCTGTCATTCTGTCGTTTCCACCCGCGGGCGCTTCCGGCACCGTCAATGGGTCGCGCGCGCGTTTGGTCCAATAGGCCGGACCCGCGCGCTTCCCGCTTTGGCAGTAACGGATAGCACCATTTTTCCCTCCCTTTTCTTATTTAGAAAATCTCTTCTTGATCACAAACACCTCCTTTTTACATCCACATTCATTCCCCCTTATTTCATAACTCTCAAATCCTTTATTCTAGTCATTCTTCATAAAAACAAAATATTTTTTTTTTATTATTATTTGATTTTCTCTTTATTATTTATTTATTATTTTATTTATCTTATTTGTGATTGGTCAATTCCATCTCACATGGATTGACCAATTTCCCTCCAACCTTTCCCTCATATTTTTACCTATAAAAGCCATCTTCTTCTACCTTAGAAAGGGACCAACTTCATCTTCTCTACAAAAACTATACACAGGACCTTGAACCTCATTTTTAGACATTGAACACTTTCTCTTTACACAAATTCTCCCTACAAGAGTTTTAACAACAAAACTCTACACGAAGTTCTACACAACCATTTCTTTACAACAACACCACTTTCAAGTCAAGGTTTCAAGTTCTCTTTTCTAAAGGTACAATTTTTCTCTTTCTCTTTTATTTATGTATTACTAGTATGCAATCTCCATAAAAGGAATACAACCAAAAGGCCACTTCACTATTGAAGTTTGGTCAAGGTTACATTCCAACATTCCAAACACTAATTAAATTCCATTTCATTTCTTATGTAATTGTTTAGCATATTCAACATGTAATCTTTTAGCATAAATTAATTAATAAAATCATTCTTTTTATTTCCCCTTTTCTTCTCATATCAATTGTTAGCACATTTTTTATATCAATAAATTGAAGGACATTTAACATTAGAACACCAAAAGTAGCAAGACCCGCGTAAGCGGGGCGGAGTGGGTGTTTAAGTACTTCCCACTCCGTCACCTAACCCCCGAACCCATCTTTTCCCGAATCTCTGGTTTTGTATATAAATTGGCTCTTTTTAGGTTTTTCTTATGTTCCTCTAAAACATAGGTGGCGACTCTTAAAATCAATTAGACATCCTATGTAATTCACGCTCTAGCCAAGCCATGGTCCCCGGGGTATCTACAGTGGCGACTCCGCTGGGGATATAGAGGGTTAAACTTGCGTTTTTCATTTTTGGTGTTCTTTTATTTTATTTTCTGGGCATTCTGGTAAAAAAGGGTAGGAAGCACGCGCCTCTGGCCCTCTTGGCCTAAAGCGCGCGCGTCCGACCCTAATTACCAGAATCGCCCGCCTCCCGTCTTGTCCTTCAATTCTATGTTTCTGTGCTAACAATGTCTGCAGGAGAAAAGTTCTATAATTTAGGGTCAAGGCAATCCCTTGAACCCACTGATTTGCAAGTACTGCCCAGAAGCGGGCGCCTCTGCCCTCTAGTGCCTAAGGCGCGCGCCTCCCATCCTCAAAGTCAAAAGCGCGCGCGTCTGGGAAATTTTCCAAAACAAAAACAGTGAACAGAATGGACAGTCTTGACAGTGTGTGGGCACCGGGCCTGCACATAATTGCTTTTTATTTTCTGTTTCATTTTTATCGGTCACACGGGTGATTCGAAAGTTGTAAATATGTGCTTATTTGTTTTTTTTTTCTTCCTTTGAAAAAAAAATATATATATTTTGTCACTTGTTAGACCTCACACTACGCGCACAATTCTTATCAACTGCTCACTATCGAGTCGCACAAGTCCAACCCCAAACCCGTCGAGGCCCGTCCTAGGAAGTTTCAAGCTCCACTCGACCTTGACTCTTCCGAAGCCGTAAACCTCAGCCCGTGGCGTAGTTCACGACTACATGCCGGGGGTGACCTTTTAGCCTCTCTTTAGCCGAGCACAAACCACACAATTCTAGTTAGGGTCTAACACTCTGTGACTTAAGTCGGTTTGCATGTGCCGAGATTTTCCTAAACTAATGTCTTCAAATCATACATGCCACCCGTTGTTATGGACGAAATAAAACTCCGTCCCCGAAGTGGTTATTTTGGACGCAAATAAAAAATCCGTCCCCTCATGTATGCTTTACTACATTAATTTAGTTTAATCCCAACACATGTAGAATTCACAAGCGTGGTGGAATCCGATGAGTATATGGGACCACGAGAAGGTTTATGTACTAGTGTGACGATTCCACTATTTTTCTAGAAACCCCAAAAATGACTATGTCCTTCCGACTTTGTAAATAAATAAAAAAAAAATCATTTTCTTATGTGGTTGAGTATTTTCTTGTTTGTGGGTGAAATAATTTTATCCAAAAGGTGTTTGTGGGGCCATCCTAAGATCGACCATGTTCTCTCCATAGGTCCAATGGCTTCAAACGGCAACGACAACGGCATTCCCGTGTCCAACGAAGGGTTATTCCGCATGGTGGAAGCATTGAAAGGGCAAATTGATACACTAGCCGAGAATATTCGCTGCAAGGATGCTTTATGGCGAGCCCGTTACGAGCATATGGAAATGGCCCATAAAAGAGAAGTGTCCAAACTCGAGCCTTTGACTCCAATCCTTCCTATTTGGGTTCACAGTTTTTTCAAGGATGGTTTTATCTCTCTATTGGACACCTCGGCTTGGCCATTTGTTTGGGGATGATAAGCAGTCGACACCTTATGGGTGATGTGATATCTCTTGACTAGAGCTTCGACTGTTTTATTGCAAAAATGAGTCCCCCTATCACTAATAATGGCCCTTGGCATCCCAAACCGACACAGAATGTTGCTCCTAAGGAAGTTGACCACTACTTTTGAATCATCGGTGCGGGTAGGGATGGCTTCCACCCATTTGGACACATAGTCCACCGCAAGCAAAATGTACACAAACCCACAAGAATTAGGGAACGGACCCATAAAGTCTATCCCCCACACATCAAAGATTTCACAATTCACAATGAGAGTTTGTGGCATTTCATCACGGCGCCCAATATTACCAACCCTTTGGCACCTATCACAAGTCTGACAAAAAGTGACCGCATCCCGGAACAAAGTTGGCCAAAAGAAGCCACAATCCAAGACTTTCCTAGCGGTCTTTTTCGCACCAAAATGACCACCACACGCATACTCATGACAGAATTTGAGAATAGAGGACACCTCACTGTCGGGAATACACCTCCGAATGACTTGGTCGGCACAATGCCTCCACAAGTTGGGTTCATCCCACGCATAATATTTGGCATCACTACGGAGTTTGTATCTTATCGATTTTGACATCCCCGGAGGGAATTTATTCGAGACAAGAAAATTGACCAAGTCCGCATACCAAGGGGCCACTGAATTAACTGCCCAAAGAACCTCATCAGGAAACTCACCCCGGATTGGGGCTTGTTTATAAGGTTTGTCCTCCTCCATTACAAGGCGACTCAAATGATCGGCAACTAGATTTTCAGCCCCCTTTTTGTCCTTAACCTCTATGTCAAACTCACTCAACAAGAGAATCCACCGAATGAGTCTCGGTTTAGCCTCTTTCTTAGACATTAAATACTTAAGAGCAGCGTGGTCGGTATAAACAATGATTTTAGTGCCCAACAAGTAGGACCTAAATTTCTCTAGTGCAAAAACTACCGCCAACATCTCTTTTTCAGTAGTGGAGTAATTTCTTTGTGCCCCATTCAAGGTCATAGACGCATAATAAATCACATGCGAGGCACGCTCCACTTTTTGACCCAAAACCGCCCCCACGGCATAATCACTAGCATCACACATGATCTCAAAAGGACGAGACCAATCGGGTGCTTGAATAATGGGGGTGGTTGTTAACCTAGACTTCAACTCATTAAAAGATTGCTTGCAATTATCATCAAAAATAAAATCAACCTCTTTTTGCAACAGGGTGCATAGAGGTGAAGTCCGGTAAAACCCGGCATGACCAAGGAATGACCGGACTTCACGCACATTGGTCGGGTAAAGAAGTGAAGAAATACATCAATTTTAGCTTTGTCAACTTCGATACCCTTTTTCGACACAACATGACCCAAAACAATGCCTTGCTCGACCATAAAGTGACATTTTTCAAAATTTAAGACCAAATTGATTTCAATGCACCTATCCAACACTAGTCCTAAATGAGCAAGGCATTCATCAAACGAGTCTCCATGGACAGTGAAGTCATCCATGAAAACTTCCATAAACTTTTCCACAAAATCGGAGAAAATGCTCATCATACACCTTTGAAAAGTCCCAGGTGCATTACACAAACCAAACGGCATTCTCCGATAGGCAAAGGTGCCGAAGGGGCAAGTAAATGTAGTTTTCTCTTGGTCTTCCGGGGCAATAGGTATTTGAAAATACCCGGAAAAACCGTCGAGAAAACAAAAACGTAGCCCTTTCGGCTAACCTTTCCAACATCTGATCAATAAAGGGGAGGGGGAAGTGGTCTTTATGAGTTACCTCATTTAGCCTCCGTAGATCAATACACACGCGAATTCTTTGGGCCATCATTACATTGTGTGGGGCTCACCCACTTGCTGTCGGAGATGAGATAGATGATCCCCATCTGTAGTAGCTTCAGGACCTCCTTCTTCACCGCCTCCATCATTGGCGGGTTAAGCCTCCTCTGAGGTTGCCTCACCGGCTTCGTATCCTCCTCTAGGTTGATTCGGTGCATACATAAAGATGGACTAATGCCCTTGAGATCGGCAATAGTCCAACCAATCGCAGATTTTCTCTCCCGGATCACCTCAATTAACCTCTTCTCTTGATCCGCTGTCAAACTGCTAGAAATCACCACCGGAAACGTCCCTCCCTCACCTAGATATACATACTTAAGGTGCTCAGGGAGGACCTTCAACTCAAGCTCCGGTTCCTTCTCTATAGATGGAACAAGTTTCTCCATCGGAACCTCTAGCTTTATCTGACCATGACCCGGCGCAGTAGCAAACATGGCACTCTCTGTAAGACCCATCACTGTTTCCTTCATAGAATCCGAGATATCAAACTCCAAATTAGCATACCCCAAAGCATTCTCTAATGCGGTCTTGATATCATCATCTCCATTAGACACCTCAAACACCTCTTCTACCAATGGCTCAACCACATCAATGAAACACAACGACTCCGAGTCCTTAGGGTATTTCATAGAGTCAAAGATGTTGAACTCCATTACTTGCCCATCGAACTCCATAGTAAGTGAACCATTAGCTACATCGAGCTTGGTCCGAGCAGTCGACATAAAAGGCCTCCCCAACAGTATGGGGGCCTTTGGATCCGTCTCCATCTCAAGAACATAGAAATCCGTGGGAAATATCATTTTCCCCACTCTAACCAGAACATCCTCTACCAATCCCTTCGGGTAGGCATTCGACCTATCCGCCAACTGTATCACAACTCTGGTATCCTGCAATGGCCCCAACTTAAGAGTTTCAAACAACGCATAGGGCATGACGTTGATTGAAGCCCTCAAGTCTAACATCGCCTTATGCTCAGAAGCATCCCCCAAAGTAACTGGAATCACGAACATCCCTGGGTCACTGCACTTCTTAGGAAACTTCTTCTGATATACTGCAGACACGTGTTCACTAACCTTAACCTTCTTCTTACTCCTCTCCTTCTGATTCCTCTTCAGAGTACACAACTCCTTCAAAAACTTTGCATACCTCGGGACAGTCTGAAGAAGATCCAAGAAGGGAATATTAACCTCTAACCTCTTGAAGGTATCGTAAATAGCCTTGTTAGGCTCCGGTTTTCGATGTTCTTTCAAGGCTTCCGGGAATGGAACTTCAGGCTCATATACAGGAGCCTTAACCTTTGGTGTAGTCTCTGTCTGCTCTGGTGCCTTCTGTACTGGCTCAGTAATCTCAACCCTTGCCTCCGGTTCCTCATCTACAACCTTATCCTGCAGCTCCTTACCATTGCGAAGAGTAATCGCACATGCACTCTGCTTAGGATTCGGTTCAGTCTGTGATGGAAACTTCCTCGAATCTCTAGCCTCTATCTGTCCCACGGCATCAGCTACCTGACCCATCTGTTTCTCCAATTTACCAATGCTCGCATCTGTGCGCTGCTGATACTGCTGAAAATTCAGGTTCATGGTGCTAACACTCTGAGCCAAAGAATTCAGCAATGCCTCTGTAGACTGTCCCGGAGCATTCTGCTGCTGCGGCTGCTGTTGCTGTTGCTGTGGCGGCTGCTGCTGCTGATATGGTGGTCTATAAGAGTTGTACTGATTACCCTGGTACTGCTGCTGCTGATAACCCTGCTAATTACCAAACTGTTGTCCCTGACCACCCGGCTGATTTTGCTGCTGACCTGTACCCCATCTGAAATTAGGATGATTTTTCCAGTTGGGGTTATAGGTGTTACCCATCGGTCTCTGTCCCTGCTGCGCAAACCCAACTGCATTAACATCCTCCATCTCGCCCGTCTGCAGAGACGGACACGAATCTGTAGGGTGCGTAATGTCATAACAAATCCCACACGGTTTCGGTGTCTGTCCCAGAACCAACTGTTTAACCATCCCCTTAAGATCCTCCATATCTGTCTCGAACTTGTTAGACACCCCACTGTTCGAACCTGCTGCACTGACCTGTCTCACATTAGACCTCTTGCCATGGGTCCTCGTGCTCTTAGCTAAATCCTCGATCAACCTCTTAGCTTCCTCGGTAGTCTTGTTCAGAATGCTTCCCCCAAAGCACGAATCCACTAGCCTTTTATCCTGAATAGTCAACCCTCCATGAAAATAGACGATCAGCTGCTCATCAGTAAACCCGTGATACGGACAACTCCTACACAGCTTGTGGAAGCGGTTGTAGTAGTCATATAGGGTCTCATCTGCCTTTTGCTCCATATTGCTGATGTCCCTCTTCATCACATTAATTTGCTCCTGAGGGAAAAACTCTTCCAAGAATACCTCTTTCATCTGTTGCCATGTCGTGATGCTGTTGGGTGGCAAATGATAGTACCATCCATTCGCGTTATCTTTCAGTGTGAAAGAAAACGCCCTCAACAAAAGGTGCTCGATCGGAAGCGCTATCGGCTTCATACTCTGACAAATTTGCACAAACTGTGAGATGTGCTGATTAGGATCCTCTCCGGGCATCCCTGTGAAGTGCGGTAGCTGGTTCAGTAGCCCCGGCTTCAACTCAAATGTTACTTCGGCAGGTAAGGCAGGGAATTGGACGGCATGTGGTTGCTCATTCCAATTCGGTGCAGTCCTCTGCCTCAATGTCTGTGGTGGTACTACTTGTCTACCTCCTGCATTATTTCCATTAGCATTATTTCCACCAGCCCCACCACCTGCATTATCTTCACCAGCGCCACCAGCACCAGCGTTACCCTGACCTTGTTGCGCCATATCTTCAGCCAACAAAATTGCCTTGTATCTCCTACTTTGCTGTCGTCCTTTCCTGAAAGACCTTTCGATTTCTGGATCAAATGGTACAATCAAATCGTTAGTAGAACGGGTGTGGACCATGCACGGTTCCACACTACAAGATAATAAGCAATAAAGATAACTAGAAATATAGCAAGTAAACAACTAAAAGAGAAAAAAGATAAAAAGAAAATAAAATAAAAAGAACGCAAACAATAACACCGTTCCCCGGCAGCGGCGCCAAAATTTGGTAGGCTTAGTCGCACACCTACTAAATTAGACCTGAACTCGGCCACTAATAATGTAATTAGGGTAAGTCAGGGTCGATCCACGAAGAACGATGATTATTTGCAAACAGTCACTTGACCAGATTGGGGGTTTGATTTGATTATAATTAAATCCTAGATGGGAAATTAAACTAATTGTGATTAAAACAATGATTAAAAGCACTTCAGATTTGATACTGTCACCGGATTTTAATTCTAATATCACTGATAATTCTGATCTCCGTTAATTTTATTCACTCGATTACGAGATGTATTTCAATCTCTGTCTCTTCTTTCAGAATAGTTTATAGCAGTGGCACACTCACTATAAACCCTAATTAAAATTAAACCTAAACTGGCACAGAAAAGGTCTAAAGATTAATTGATGAAGTTTTAAGAGACTAAAATCAAGAACGCTTTCTAAAAATAATTTAGATAATCGTCTAATCTTGCCTACTCCCCAAATTGCTATAGCACATACACAATTCGTGGAGATGCTACAATGAAAACCCTAATTCTGGCACAGAACGAGTAATCTAGCAAAGATCAATAAAAGGACAAGTAAATTGGCCAGATTTACAAACCCTAGAAATTAATCTAAAACGGTACAAGCAATATTATGAACAAGAATTAATAAAGAAAAAAGAAATACCTCAATAGAAATAAAAACCCGGATCAAGATCTCAAATCCAAAGTAATGGAGTTTAGTTCTCCATTAATGGTTACACAAAGCTTCAGAGAGAAAAAGAAAAGAGAGTAGTATTTTTCTGGGAGTCCAAAGAATGAATAATAACCTAATCCTAATATCCTTTGTTATGTGTTTACTTTCCGCTGCTATCTGTTGACTGTTATTTGTTACATGCTATGTGATATTTATCATTGTTTATTGCTTATTGCATTATAGCATGTCATGTAGTTGCATTAGTAACTTACTGAGATTTTATCTCACCCCGTTTATTTCCATCTTTGTTTTTCCTTAACCCCCCCCCCCAGGAGGAAAAGGATTAGGATTCGCGGATCGAGGAGGACGTCGAGAGGATTGAGATTTTGGGGCAGGTTGTTATGGATCGGTTTACATTATTTAAATGTATAACCTTTTGGGGATAGTTTTACCATTATTGACGTCATTAAGAATTGTATATTTTATTCTTTTGGGTATAAGCTGTGGAGCTTATGTTAGATGTACTTTGTTGATTTAAACTTGTATTTGTAAAACCTTGTGTTATCATCTTTTGGTTCAAAATGGAATTTTTAACTTCTATATTTTAGAGTTTTGGTTTTAAGTCGACGTCCAGCTCGCGTATTCCGGACCCGCGGGTTCGGGGTCGCGACAGTTGGTATCAGAGCTATGGCATTAGCTCTAAGTATATGTATAGGTGGATTAGTATGACCTAGGAGGGTAGTGTGTTCGGAGTAAGTAACAATTGTTGTTTTATGCAGGTACTTGTGTGAAATGGCTCGAAGGAGAAGTGGTGAAAGTAATACCGGTAATGCAAATCAGGATGAAACAAGGGATGAAGCCCGTGCAATGTTTCAGGGCATGTTTGAGGCGGCCATGAAGGCCATACATGATCAAGGTCCAAGGGTAGAACAAGCACCACCACCCCGCTACGGATTGGAGCAATTTCTGAAATTGAAACCGGTTGAGTTCAATGGGGAACCCGATGTAAGGAAGGCCGAGCTATGGATTGAGTCGATGGAGAAAATTTATGATGTCTTTGGTTGCACCGATGAAGACAAGGTCCGGTTTGCGGCTTATAAACTTGTGGGTGCCGCCGAGCATTGGTAGAAGGGTGTTAAAGCGAGTTGGGATGATACTCACACAGTGTATGCATGGGAATTGTTTATGCAAAAGTTCAAGGAGCATTTCATTCCGGTAGTGGATCAAAACCGAAAGGAGATCGAGCTGCTCAACCTGGAGCAAGGTTTGTTGTCTATAGCTCAGTACTCGGCTAAGTTCACAGAATTAGCCAGGTACTGTGACTATCTCGTGAGGACTAAGGAACAGAAAGCCATGAGATTCATCCGCGGTTTAAAGACATCCATCCGTACTCAGCTTATTGCCCAGAATATTGTGACCTTCCAGGATGCGTAGACCGGGCATACTTGATCGAGCAAGATATTGGGGAGCATAAGAGGAAGACCGATGTTGCAAATACGGGTAAACAAGTAAGCCATGCTAAATCTCAACCACAACACCGTTCAGATAACCGAGGTAATTTGGGAGCACCATCTCAGTTTAAGGAACAAACCGAGCTAGGGAATCCAGGTACTACTCCGGGGAAACAAGGGAAACAAGGTAGGTGGCTTTGCACTTACTGTCAGAGGGAAGGCCATTTGGAGGACAAGTGTTGGAAGAAGCAGGGGAAATGTATCAATTGTGGTCAACTGGGTCACTTCATAAAAGATTGTCCGAGGTTTAAGGTTCAATCATCAGGAACAGGAACCAGTACTTCACCGGGTCAGAAGAGAGATGCTTCGGGGAACCCTAAGGTATAGGGCAGAGTAATTGCGATCAATCAGCACTCACCAGGTAACGGATAAATTTCAGGAGGTATTATTTTGCGTCGTGAGAGCGAGCGCGTGCATTTTAGTATCGTCGCATTTATGTGTTTCTGTGCATTTAGTTGCATTTATTTCTTCTGAGTCTTTGACTTATGTGTTGTAGGTGTCTACTCTTATGGAGGAGTTTAGGGTATCTGATGAAGTCTTATGTGCTTATGATGTGCTTAAGTATGGTTATGTCTCACCTGCTAAATTAGCCATGTTGCTATTACAAGATTTTGATGTTACTATTGCTTTAGTCTATTGTTGTAGGGGGATTGTTATATTCTCCATTCCTAATTTCTTAAAAATGTTTGAGACCGTTCCTTTGGGTAGAGTTATACCTATCTTTTCTTAAGTGAAATCCGAGTATTTAGTTTCGTTCAATTTGTTGGGTGTATTTATCATTCGTAAGATTTTCATTTTCTTCCGAATAGTACCTAGTGTTTAAGGAGAAGCTTGGGGTTAAATTGCATTGTTGTGGTACAAGGTTGTAGTACTGATAATTAGATCAATATCTATATTGTAACGGTTGAGTTGTAAAAGTTGAGGATTCAACCGAGGGTTTCTTGTTAAGAGATTTTGTTTACTTTTAGTACATCTCCGTGAGTACATCGGGATTGATTAGTATGGAGGGATGCGTGAATTGTTATGGGTAATGAGTGTATGGTGGAATTTATAATCGATAATGGTGGTAAGCTTGTTAAGTTAGAAAGGACTAATAAGTACATTTTGGGAGAGTAACAATTTCTCGATCTATGTTAAAGGCATTTTGAATTTTGGTTAGATAGTGGTTCTATGGTCCTAAATCTCTCCTTGGTGGCGTTTCGCGATTTGGACCAAGGGTATGTGAAGAAAGTTGAGTATCAATATTTGGGCATAATTAAAGAATATTGTGATTTGGTAATGGATCTATTGGAATGAGGCTAGCTAATTGGTTTATGATTTTGGTAGTACCATTGAGCTTAAGTATCATTAAGTTAATAAATGTATGCATGAGAGACTAACTGGGGTTAGCTATTGAATTTAGGGTTCGTTGATTTCCTTTGGGTATATGAGCACGGATTATAACTTAAATGGGAGTTAGAGAAAATCTTTTGAAGATGAAATTTGGATCGTTTTGCGGACTATTGAGTGTATTGAATTGTTTAGGCTTCAAGACCGGATTAATGAAGGGATGAGAGTATAACATAGATTTAAGTGGACACTGAGAAATTTTGGGGTTTGTATGTGTTGGGTTTCCAAGTAACATGCGCAGCGGAATTTAGCATTTAAATTTTTTTAAGAAACCCAAAGCCATGGATCCGTTCATATGATTAAATCAAATACAACATGATGAATAAAGGAGAAACTAACCCTTGATGGCTATCAAATTTTCTCTTGGTCTTTGGTGGAGAAACTTGAAGACTTGATCACGATCACAAAGCTTGAACACGAACTTTGAAGATGATGATTTTCACCCTCTAGCGGTATCCACACTTCGAACGAATATCAAAGGAGCTTCTTTGATCTTGGTTGCTAGACCAAAAATTATGAAACACACTTTCACAATACAATAAAGAACTATATGGAATTTATTTGTGAATTATTTTGTTCCTCAATCAATGATATCTTAGAACAAAATAAAATCTCTCTCTCAAACTCTTTGAGACTCACAAAAGCACTTGTTAATATGGTCTAGCCGAATTGGGGTTTTTATACACAATTAAGACCTATTCCAAATAGGAATCTTGTGCCAAAAACCATTCCTAATCAAATTAGGAAATTTCAAACCGGCATACCGGGCGCCCGCCTGGTCCCACTTAGGCGCCCGCCTGTTTGGACAGAAGGTACAATTCCTTTTCGGCTAGAACAGGCGCCCGCCTGGTGCAACCCAAGCGCCCGCTTGGTTGACCAGGAGGCCCAGAACTTTCCCAGAAATTCCTTGGAAGTCCTCCGACCTTAAATGCCAATATAGTCCTTTTATTTAAGATTCGTTCTATTGTGTGTGACCCTCTAGGATTATACTAAGTTGGCAATGGACTCAAACATGATCCCATAAGATATGATTAGGTTCTAGCAAACCGTCATACCTACCCAAATAGTATAACTAGATACAAGTTCGCATTCCTTTAGAATATGTCACAATCCCTTTGTCCACGATGTCATTGAACACAAGTCATGGTCAAACAGTCAACTTGTTTTGTTCAATGCTTTCTCGATTCCGAATATGTTGATAATTCAAATGCTATTGATCCAATCAATCCATTTGAGTCCGGCCGAACATTTCATCAACATCATTCCTTCGAGGGGCCCAAGCTTGACATCTCTCCGTGGAGGGACAAATCCATTTAGCTTATTATTCTTCCCAACGGGAATCCGATTATGCCAATCATACCCTTTATAACTACCGTGTTAAGGTAGCGTTTGAATATGTCAAACACAATGTTCATCAAGTCGAAGACTATAATAACTTCATGTCTAAGGATTCAAATGACATAACTAATATGAGATATATGTACGACATAGACCATGACATAAATCTCATACAGCGGGTCATGTCCGGTACCTTGTTCCAAACAAGTACTCATAAATCTAACATGATCATCCCATGATCATTTAGCCTTTATGCTAGTGCTTAATAAGTACTAGGGACGGAGATTATTATAAGTAAACATGAACAACAATAATAATCAAAACATCTCTTTATTGATATGAAATAAATGATAACAATTACAACGTTTATTAAACGTGCCTAGGGCACCACTACCAACAATCTCCCACTTTCCCTAGGCCCAATCTCCCATGTATCTAATACCCATGGACCTAACATGACCATCATGTTTATCTTGTGGAAGTCCCTTTGTTAGCGGGTCCGCAACATTGTCATCAGTAGGTACTCTGCATATATTTACGTCTCCCCTATCAATGATCTCTCGAATGATATGAAAACGCCTAAGTATGTGTTTGGATTTTTGATGTGCTCTTGGTTCCTTTGCTTGAGAAATAGCACCATTATTATCGCAATAAAGGTCTATTGGATTAGCAATACTAGGAACCACTTCAAGTTCAGTTATGAACTTCTTAATCCAAACAGCTTCCTTTGCAGCATCCGATGCAGCAATATACTCAGCTTCTGTTGTAGAATCAGCGGTTGTACTTTGCTTGGAACTCTTCCAGCTTACAGCTCCACCATTTAACATAAACACAAAACCCGATTGCGATCGGCTATCATCTTTGTCGGTTTGGAAGCTTGTATCCGTGTAAGCATTTACAACGAGATCATCTTCCATTCTTCCATAGACCAAAAACGAGTCTTTAGTTCTTCTCAAGTACTTAAGAATTGCTTTTACAGCTATCCAGTGATTTTCGCCAGGGTCGGATTGATATCTACTTGTCATGCTCAAAGCATAAGATACATCCGGCCTAGTACAAATCATGGCATACATGATGGACCCAATTGCCGAAGCATATGGAACATCATTTATTTTCTCACGCTCATCATTTGTCTTAGGACATTGAGTCTTGCTTAGAGAAACTCCATGTAACACGGGCAAGGTGCCTCTCTTAGAATTTTCCATACGGAATCTTCTAATGACCTTGTCAATGTATGTACTTTGGCTTAACCCAAGTAGCCTTCTTGATCTATCTCTATAGATCTTAATGCCAAGAATATATGCGGCTTCACCCATATCTTTCATTGCGAAGCACTTTCCTAACCAAGTCTTCACAGACTGAAGTGTAGGAATGTCGTTTCCAATGAGTAATATGTCATCCACGTATAAAATAAGGAATAGCACTGTGCTCCCACTAATATTCTTGTATACACAAGGCTCATCTTCGTTCTTGATGAAACCAAACTCTTTGACCGATTCATCAAAACGGAGATTCCAACTCCTAGAATCTTGCTTCAATCCATAGATGGATCTCTGCAATTTGCATACTTTAGAATCTTGTTCAAAACCTTCTGGTTGTGTCATATACACATCCTCTTGTAGTTTTCCATTCAGGAAAGCGGTTTTGACGTCCATCTGCCATATTTCATAGTCATGATATGCGGCAATGGCAAGCAAAATTCTTATAGACTTGATCATTGCTACGGGTGAAAAGGTCTCATCATAGTCAATACCATGAACTTGCCTATAACCCTTCGCTACAAGCCTAGCTTTGTAAGTATGCACCTTCCCATCCATGTCAGTCTTCTTCTTGAAGACCCATTTGCATCCTATGGTTTTTACACCTTCGGGCGCATCAATCAAATTCCAAACTTGATTGTCTTGCATGGATTGTAATTCGGATTCCATGGCTCCAAGCCACTTGTCCGAATCAGGAGAAGACATCGCCTCTTGGTAGGTTGACGGTTCATCATTCTCAATGATTTCTACCTCATTACTATCCGTTACGAGAAATCCATATCTCTCGAGCTCGGATCGTAACCTACTAGATCTGCGAGTTGCTTGTGTATTTTGAACAGGTTCCACAACTCCTTGTGGTTCTTGTTCTTGTTCCACTATTGGTTCAATGATATTTTCTGGGTCTTGAATTTCTTCAAGATTTATTTTACTCCCACTGATTTCTTTGGAGAGAAACTCTTTCTCTAGAAAGACACCAGTTCGGGCAACAAACACTTTGTTGTCCTCGCGGTTGTAAAAGTAATATCCTTTAGTTTCCTTAGGATATCCCACGAAAATACATTTATCAGATTTGTGTGCTAGTTTGTCAGAGATAAGTCTCTTGACATAAACTTCGCAACCCCAAATCCTCATGAAAGATAAACTAGGTTTCTTTCCGCTCCACATCTCATATGGAGTCTTTTGAACCGATTTAGTTGGAACACGATTTAGTGTGAAAGCAGCGGTTTCTAGGGCGTAACCCCAAAAGGATATTGGAAGATCAACTTGACTCATCATTGATCGAACCATGTCTAACAAGGTCCGATTCCTCCTCTCGGACACACCATTCCATTGTGGCGTTCCGGGTGGAGTCAATTGTGAAACTATTCCACAATTCTTTAGATGATCATCAAATTCTTGACTCAAGTATTCTCCACCACGATCTGATCGAAGTGCCTTTATACTTTTGCCAAGTTGTTTTTCTACTTCATTTTGAAATATTCTAAATATCTCAAATGCTTCACTTTTATGTTTCATTAGGTAAACATACCAAAATCTACTATAATCATCAGTGAAGGTTATGAAGTATTGAAATCCTCCCCTAGCATTACTACTTAATGGTCCGCATACATCGGAATGTATCAACCCCAATAAGTCGCTTGCCCTTTCACCCAACTTGGTAAAAGGTGTCTTAGTCATTTTTTCAAGAAGACACGACTCGCAAGTATCATATGACTCAAGGTCACATGAACCTAAAAGTCCGTCCCCATGGAGTTTTGAGATACGCTTCTCATTAATATGACCGAGACGGCAATGCCACAGGTAAGTATGATTTACATCATTAGGTTTAGATTTCTTATTTACATGATAGACATTGTCATTATTTTCATTCTTGACATCCAAGATATAAAGGCCATTAAATGAATTAGCAATACCATAAAGCACATCATTTAAATAAATAGAAAATTTCTTATTCTCAATAAGAAACTTAAAACCTTCATTATCCAAACAAGAAATTGAAATAATATTTCTGCTTAAATCCGGAACATAATAACAATTGTTCAAAACAAGAATTAATCCGGAAGGTAAAGTGACTTCATAAGTCCCTACGGCTAATGCAGCAACTCTTGCTCCATTCCCCACGCGTAGATCTACTTCACCTTCTTTAAGCAGTCTCCTATTCTTTAATCCCTGCACATTTAGACAAATGTGAGAACCACATCCGGTATCCAATACCCAAGAATCAGTGGTAGAAAGGAGAATATCTATCATATAGATACCTGAAGTCGACGCAGCCTTGCTGCTCTTCTTCTTCTTTTGCTCTTCCAAGAAAGCCTTGCAATTACGTTTCCAATGACCAATTTCTTGACAATGGAAACAGATTGCATCCTTTTGTGAATCAGGTTTTGCCTCAGAAGCCTTGGCAACCTTTGCCTTGCTTATCTTGGGTTTGACAACTTTTGCCTTACCCTTTCCTTTGGCACTAGCCTTCTTCCCATCATGAACCAAGAGCACGGGAGAACCTTTCTCCACAATTTTCATCTCTGCAGTTTTGAGCATCCCATGCAACTCAGAGAGATTCTTATCCATTCCATGCATGTTATAATTCATCACAAACTGATTATAACTTTTAGGCAATGAATTAAGAATGAGATCCGTGGCTAGCTCCAATGGGATTGGATAGCCAAGTTTCTCAAGGTGCTCTACATAACCTTTCATTTTAAGAAAGTGAGGACTCACTTGTTGCCCTTCATTCATTTTACTAGTAGTGAATGCAACAATGGTCTTGTACCTCTCTTGCCTAGCTTGCTCTTGAAACATGGTTCTCAACTCCACGCCTATCTCATAGGCTTCCAAATGTTCCAAACTTTGTTGGAGTTTTGAACACATAGCAGCAAGCATGAGACAACTTACATCTCTAGAATCATTACGATGTTTCTTGTAATTATCTCTTTCTATCCTAGGGGCAGTAGGCGGTGGTTCAGCAGGGAGAGGCCCATCGAGAATGTACAACTTATCTTCTTGCCTAAGAACGATTCTTATGCTACGGATCCAATCCATAAAGTTAGTACCATTCTCTTCGAGCTTATCCTTCTCAAGGATCGATCGCAACGACATTGATGGAGTGTTATTAGTCATTATCTACAAATATGCAAAATTTCCAAAATTTAATAAGTACCGATTTTCATTAAAGAGATAAATAATGTATTTTTAAAAAAATACTCCCACTAAATTATACAACCTTCTTTATACATCCAATGTATAGTATAACTTAAATGGGTTAAGATCCAACTTTAATTTAATTTTAAGTCCGCTAAGGCGGATTACAAAAAATCAAATTAATTAGGTAGACAACTCTTGTCAATCATATCTCATATGACTCTTAGTTCCTTTTATGAGATTCTTTAAGAAATCCAATTTCAAAAAGCATGTTAAACCTCATCTTTGCCTAGGCCCAAAACTGTTTTGACGCCCAATTAAGTCTAACCATTTTAAACGCATAGTTAATGTGTCCCGCTAGGGCGTGCCCACATTATCTATCTTGCTCATACATAAATAAATTTAATGCATCTCGCTAGGGCGAATCTACATTAGAGTCACTTATGTACTAACAAGTGTTTTAATCATGGCATGGCAATAAAAGACTTAAAACTTTTTTTGAAGGTTCATCACATATAGCATATAACACATTTATGAGCACATAATATAAACATGTTACACATCAAGTTTAGCCACTAAATTAATCTCCATTAATTTAAGCATGATATTTATGTGTCATTAGTTTCTCTATAATTATGAGGATGAGACTATTTCAACTTTGGTTATTATCTCCAAATCAAGACAACAAGAAGCGCGGTCGAACTAAGCCATTAGGCAACCACAATCCCGCACTAATTCAAGAAACCAAGAAAGTAGTCCATGTGGCCGAAACTAAGCAATAGATGGTCTCGATGAACGTAGGCCAATTGCATTCACAATTCCACGTGGATCTCCAATCATTGAATTAAGAACTTTGTTTCTCAATTTTAGCAATTATGAACTCTTCATAATTCTAACTTCGTTTTATCTTTGAAACTTTGATTGCGATCAATTTTGGGAAACACAATCTCGATGAACGCAGATTAGCCATCCAAAACTTGAACCAATCTAGGAATCATAAGACTAAAACAAATAGGAAAATCAAACCCCAAAATCCACACACAAACCAACTACCCAAAACCCATTCCAGATCAACAAGTCTGGACTGGTTCTGTTACTGGTTTTGTCGAATTTATCGAAAATTCCATATTCAGATTTTAACCAAAATCAGAACAAATCTTGACCACCGAGCGCCCGCCTGCAAAGGACCAGGCGCCCGCTTGAATGGCCAGAATAGTATAGAATTTTAAAGTTCAAAAATTTTGTCTCAAAATTATTTTTCCCCGATTATTAAAACTTTGACCCAATCAAAAATCAATAATCGAAATAATTCAGAATCCACCATAATTTTTATTGCGATTGAATCGTGCGATTAAAGTTGGAAAAACAATAAACCACATAAAATCACAAAACACATAAACATCATATAATCCAATATTCATATCATGCTTGGTCCATAAACAATTTATATACACACAACATGATCCAAGTATTGAATTAATCAACATGAACGGGGCTCTGATACCACTGTTGGGTTTCCAAGTAACATGCGCAGCGGAATTTAGCATTTAAATTTTTTTAAGAAACCCAAAGCCATGGATCCGTTCATATGATTAAATCAAATACAACATGATGAATAAAGGAGAAACTAACCCTTGATGGCTATCAAATTTTCTCTTGGTCTTTGGTGGAGAAACTTGAAGACTTGATCACGATCACAAAGCTTGAACACGAACTTTGAAGATGATGATTTTCACCCTCTAGCGGTATCCACACTTCGAACGAATATCAAAGGAGCTTCTTTGATCTTGGTTGCTAGACCAAAAATTATGAAACACACTTTCACAATACAATAAAGAACTATATGGAATTTATTTGTGAATTATTTTGTTCCTCAATCAATGATATTTTAGAACAAAATAAAATCTCTCTCTAAAACTCTTTGAGACTCACAAAAGCACTTGTTAATATGGTCTGGCCGAATTGGGGTTTTTATACACAATTAAGACCTATTCCAAATAGGAATCTTGTGCCAAAAACCATTCCTAATCAAATTAGGAAATTTCAAACCGGCATACCGGGCGCCCGCCTGGTCCCACCCAGGCGCCCGCCTGTTTGGACAGAAGGTCCAATTCCTTTCCGGCTAGAACAGGCGCCCGCCTGGTGCAACCCAAGCGCCCGCTTGGTTGACCAGGAGGCCCAAAACTTTCCCAGAAATTCCTTGGAAGTCCTCCGACCTTAAATGCCAATATAGTCCTTTTATTTAAGATTCGTTCTATTGTGTGTGACCCTCTAGGATTATACTAAGTTGGCAATGGACTCAAACATGATCCCATAAGATATGATTAGGTTCTAGCAAACCGTCATACCTACCCAAATAGTATAACTAGATACAAGTTCGCATTCCTTTAGAATATGTCACAATCCCTTTGTCCACGATGTCATTGAACACAAGTCATGGTCAAACAGTCAACTTGTTTTGTTCAATGCTTTCTCGATTCCGAATATGTTGATAATTCAAATGCTATTGATCCAATCAATCCATTTGAGTCCGGCCGAACATTTCATCAACATCATTCCTTCGAGGGGCCCAAGCTTGACATCTCTCCGTGGAGGGACAAATCCATTTAGCTTATTATTCTTCCCAACGGGAATCCGATTATGCCAATCATACCCTTTATAACTACCGTGTTAAGGTAGCGTTCGAATATGTCAAACACAATGTTCATCGAGTGGAAGACTATAATAACTTCATGTCTAAGGATTCAAATGACATAACTAATATGAGATATATGTACGACATAGACCATGACATAAATCTCATACAGCGGGTCATGTCCGGTACCTTGTTCCAAACAAGTACCCATAAATCTAACATGATCATCACATGATCATTTAGCCTTTATGCTAGTGCTTAATAAGTACTAGGGACGGAGATTATTATAAGTAAACATGAACAACAATAATAATCAAAACATATCTTTATTGATATGAAATAAATGATAACAATTACAACGTTTATTAAACGTGCCTAGGGCACCACTACCAACAGTATGGTACTATTAATTTAAGGTGTTAACTCAAAGTGAATACACTATAATGGTAATCCATAGAGATATAGCCATTTCAATGAATATTGTGGAAATAGAAATTTCTTTAGCTTTTTATATTTTAAAAGCTAATTAGGCTCGGGATGGTGATGTTTTGAATTTCTGGGGAATACTACTAAGTATGCGATTTACAAAAGGAAACACCTTTGCAGTGTAATTAAGGTTATGAATAAGGTGAGCTTGGGATATCTTGTAGTAATCTAATAGAGCTTCGAAACGATAGTTTACACGCCTAAAACGGAGTCCGGATGAGAAAGTTATGGAGGAAACAGTTTTAGAAGAAAAGGGAATAATATACCAGAATTCTAGCTTGGCACGACCGTGCCTAAGAAAGTGGCACGACCGTGCCAAACATGACGAAAGGCAAGTGAATATTGGCACGACCGTGCCAAATAAATGGGCACGACCGTGCCAAACATGACGAGAGAAAAGTGAATATTGGCACGACCGTGCCAAATAAAGGGGCACGACCGTGCCAGAAGAACAATGCCCAGATTCTTCCTGGGTTTACCAATTTCGAACCAAAACACAACCTTCACTAAAGTTATCAAAATCAAATCTTCCCAATACATTTCTAAAGCTCCTAAACAACATCCAACCTAAAGGGAACCTAAATAACACCCTTTAATCATCTAAACCAACACCAAATCCCCACATTCAAGATTTCACCGTTTTTACCCAAAAACTCAAATAAATTCAAAATAAATTCTAAACTCAACCAAACTTCAAATATAACACATCAAACATCATATAAGCATGATATGAACAATTTAGCATATTAATGGGGGAAAAGCAACTTACTTGAATTTTCTCAAAGTCGATGGATTTCAAATATTTTTGGCCTCCTACGATCCTATCGACGATCTAAACAAGATTCAAGTTACGAGAAATGAGAGATTATGAGAGGAAGGAGAAGAAAATGAAGAGAGATGAAGAGAGAACTTACCCCTTTTTCTTCTTTGGAGAGAGAGAGAGAAATGGGTTGGGAAATGGGGGAAGATGAGGGAGGTGGAGTGTATGAGGATGGGGGAGGTGAGGGAAGGAGTAGGGAGGGAGTAGGGAATGATTTAGACGATTACACTTAGGCCCCCTCTACTACACTACTAACACAAATATTACACTCCCTACTAACCATTAAGACCCAACAATATTACACTAACCCGAATGACTCAAATAAAATGCTAAGCATAATTATGATGAACATAAAATGCACACATAAATATTTAAATAAATAATAATTTAGATAAATAAATAAGCAAATAAATAAATAATAATTATTTATTACCAATAAAATAGAGCCTAGTTTTCGGGTCGTGACATTCACTCCTCCTTAAAGAAAATTCGACCCGAATTTTAACGAGACTTACCCGAAAGACCAAATAGCTACGGATACGATAGTTCCGCCATTCCTTGTATTCCTCAATTATCCAATCTAATCCACTAAAAGGTATCCTTAAATAATGCTTACGATAACACCACCTCTCGAACCGAATCATTCCATCATTATCTTCATTACTAATCGAAATCCGTACTCAATCATCGAAGGATCCAAATTAATTCCACACATAATTCTCGAGGTATCTCAAGCTTGCCTTATTCATAACCTTAACTACACCGCAAAGGTACTTCCATTTGTAAATCGCATACTTAGTATTATTCCCCAGAAATTCAAAACATTACCATCTCGAGCTAAATTAGCTTTTTAAAATATGAAGAGCTAAAGAAATTTTCCATCCCCATAATATTCACCAAAGGCTATATCTCTAAGGATTCCCATTATAGTGCTCTCGCTCTAGGTAGCACCTTAAACTAGGGGTGTAATATAAACCCAAAATTTTAATACAAAATGTTCACTTAAATCCATGACATAGTACCATCACCACATTACATCAATCTTTGAAAGTTTAAAACAATTACGAATACTCAATAGTCCGAAAAATAATCCAATTTTTTATCGTCAAGGGATTTCCTCTAATTCCTTTTCTTGAATTAATAATCCGCGCTTATATATCCCAAGGAAGTTTAGCAATCCCTAAATCTCCAACAGCTGACCCAGTGCCAAATCATGATATTCCTTAATTATGCCCAAGTATTGATACTCCACTTCCTCCACATACCCTTGATCCAAATCGCGAAACGCCACCAAGGAGAGATTTAGGACCATAGAACCACTCTCTAACCAAAATTCAAAATGCCTTTAACATAGATCGAGAAATTGTTACTCTTCCAAAATGTACTTATTAGTCTTTTCTAACTTAACAAGCTTACCACCATCATCGATTATAAATTCCACCATACACTCATTACCCATAACAAATCGTATACCTTTTCATACTAATCCATTCCGATGCATTCACGGAGATGTACAAAAAGTGACCAAAATTTTCCTTAAGAGATCCTCATTGAATCCTCAACTCTTATAACCCAACCGATGCCATAAGGACATTGATCTAAATATTAGCACTACAACCTTGTACTATAACACTCAATTTAACCCAAGGTTCTCCCCAATACTAGGTACTATTCAGAAATAAAATAGAAATATTTAACAAACGATAAATACACCCAATAATTGGTATAGACATCCCATTGTCACCCACCTAAGTTATATAATCAAATCCCAAATAAGGAAAGGTGAGTATAATTCTACCCAAGTGAACGGTCTCAAACAGTTTTAAGAATTTAGGAATGGAGAATATAACAATCCCCCTACAACAATAGACTAAAGCAATAGTAATATCAAAATCTTGTAATAGCAACATGGCTAATCTAGCAGGTGAGACATAACCATACTTGCACATCATAAGCACATAAGACTTCATCAGATACCCTAAACTCCTCCATAGGAGTAGACACCTACTACACATAAGTCAAAGACTCAGAAGAAATAAATGCAACTAAATGCACAGAAACACATAAATGCGATGATCCTAAAATGCACACGCTCGCTCTCACGACGCAAAATAATACCTCCCGAAATTATTCAATTACCTGATGAGTGATGATTGATCACAAATACCCTACCCTGAACTTTTAGGTCTTCCTGAAGCATCTCTCTTCTGACCCTGTGGTATTCCAGTTCCTGTCCCAGATGACTGAACTCTAAACCTCGGACAATCTTTAACGAAGTGCCCCAACTGTCCACACTTCACACATTTTCCTTGCTTCTTCCAACACTTGTCTTCTGAGTGTCCTTTCCTCTGACAGTAGCTGCAGACTTTCCCATTTCGTGTCCCCTTATTAGAACCTTGATTTCCTACTGTTGGTTGCCCTTGAAGTTGCCTTCTGAATCGAGTTTGCACTCCAGAATTACCTCTGTTATCCGAATGTTGCTGTTGTGACTTACTCTGCCCTCCTTGCTTACCCGGGTTAACCATCTCAGTCTTCCTTTTGTGTTCCCAAATATCCTGCTCAATCAAGTAGGCTCGATCCACCGCATCCTGAAAAGGTTGAATTCTTTGGGCTAAAAGTTGAGTCCTAATAGCTGTCTTCAAACCCCTAATCAATCTCATCGCTTTCTGCTCCTCGGTCCGCACAAGGTATTCACAACACCTGGCTAATTCTGTGAACTTAGCTGAGTACTGTGCTACTGACATCATGCCTTGCTCCAAGCTGAGGAACTCGATCTCTTTCCGGTTTTGATTTACTAGAGAGATAAAATGATCCTTGAATTTCCTCACGAACCACTCCCAAGGATATGGTACAAGAGTCGCATCCCAACTGGTCTTCAGTGCTTTCCACCAATGTTCCGCAGCCCCCACGAGCTTATAAGCTGAAAACAGAACCATATCCTCATCAGTGCAACCAAAGATCTCGTAGATTTTCTCCATTGATTCTATCCATAGCTCGGCCTTCTTCACATCAGGCTCACCGTCGTACTCACTTGGTTTCAACTTCAAGAACTGCTCCAACCCATATCGCGGAGGTGCTACATGTTTCTCCCTCGGCCCTTGGTCATGAATTGCTTTCACGGCCGCTTCAAACCTGTCCTGAAAAATTGCACGGTTTTCTTCCCATAGACCATTCTGATTCTGAGTCCCACTAGAACTTTCACCCGATCTTCTTCTAGCCATCACAACCAAATACCTGCATAAAATACTCATCGTTACTCACTTCGAACCCATCTACCCTCCTAGGTCATTCTAGTCCACCTATACTTATACATAGAGCTAAACCATAGCTCTGATACCAACTGTCGCGACCCCGGACCCCGCGGGCCCCGGGACCGCGATCTGGACGTCGACTCTAAAACCAAAACTCAAAATACCGAAGATAAAAATTCCATTTTTATACCCAAAATGTTTAAAACAAAGTTTTAGAAATCCAAGCTTAACAACGACAACAAACTACTAGAACGAGCTTCGCAAGCTCACCCCAAAAATACAGAAGATTACAAGTCTTAATGACGTCATTGTTGGTAAAACTATCCCCAAAAGGTTATACATTTAAATAATGCAAACCGATCAAACAACCTGCCCAAAATCTCAATCCTCTCGACGTCCTCCTCGATCCGCGAATCCTAATCCTTTTCCTCCTGGGGGGGGTTAAGGAAAACAATTTGAAACAAGAAACGGGGTGAGAATAAATCTCAGTAAGTTACTAATGCAACTACATGACATGCTATGATGCAAGAAGCAATAAGCAATAAGCAATAATAAATATCACATAGCACATAGCATTTATCACATAACAGATAGCAGCGGAAATAAACACATAACAAAGGATATAGCCAAGGTTTTCCAAACTGGTACATCCAAATAAAGGATCGCTGCGCAGCTTCAATAATCAACAAATCATCATCTTCATAATAGCATGAAAGCCGAAGAGAAAACCCCGGTACCGGAACCAATAACCAAAGAAGTGTCACAAAGGACGGGAGACATGCCACAAAGTCATGCTCCAAGTAAAGCTAAAATGCACACAAGGGAGCTAGCTCTTCTCACATCCAAGGCCAATCTGGAGGAGGGTAATAAGGGGGCAAAACAATGGTCAACATCACAATGGACTTGGCCGTGCCATCATAATGTTTCGCATCGCCCAAACACACACAAAATACCAGCTGGGCTTTCAAATAAATGCTAAGTAATAAATACTAGCTTAATTAAACAACTTAGGGTTCCAAAGTAGGGAACCACACCAATTAATCACCATAAAGATGCAAACGATTTCTCATGAAGAGTTCAACAACAACGAACACAAGAAGTTTCTCATAAAAGAGCACAACAACGATAAACGGAATTTCTCATAAAGAGCACAACAACAATAAACGGTATTGCTCATAAGGAGCGCAACAATAATGATTATTAGAATACGATAATTCCATAAAGAATAACCATACCAGATACATTTCAAAGATGATACCCATAAGTTACTCATAAGGAACACAACCCAAACGGTCGCTCACAAATAGTACAAGGACTATTACCAAAATGACCCTAAACATTTACTCATAAAGATATATTAGGACTATGAACTCAACCATCTCATCACACCTAGAATTCCAAAGTAGGAAATCAGAATGAATACACCTTAAGGTTAATCAAACCGCAAGTACCCAAACGAATCCAAAAAGTTACCCTTATTAGAACATGATCACGACTGGACTAAACCCTACACTTTAGTGTTCAATAACAACCCCCTAGGTACTATGGGACATCTCCTAAAACCTATACCAAGTCTTACTCGAAAATCAATTTGATTGGAAGAACCACGAACACATCATAAGATGCCCAAACACCCAATAAAATACCGAAGTATAAAACTTATAACTTAACTAAACAACCTATACTATATTGTAGTAATCTAATAGAGCTTCGAAACGATAGTTTACACGCCTAAAACGGAGTCCGGATGAGAAAGTTATGGAGGAAACAGTTTTAGAAGAAAAGGGAAGAATATACCAGAATTCTAGCTTGGCACGACCGTGCCTAAGAAAGTGGCACGACCGTGCCAAACATGACGAAAGGCAAGTGAATATTGGCACGACCGTACCAAATAAAGGGGCACGACCGTGCCAAACATGACGAGAGAAAAGTGAATATTGGCACGACCGTGCCAAATAAAGGGGCACGACCGTGCCAGAAGAACAATGCCCAGATTCTTCCTGGGTTTACCAATTTCGAACCAAAACACAACCTTCACTAAAGTTATCAAAATCAAAGCTTCCCAATACATTTCTAAAGCTCCTAAACAACATCCAACCTAAAGGGAACCTAAATAACACCCTTTAATCATCTAAACCAACACCAAATCCCCACATTCAAGATTTCACCATTTTTACCCAAAAACTCAAATAAATTCAAAATAAATTCTAAACTCAACCAAACTTCAAATATAACACATCAAACATCATATAAGCATGATATGAACAATTTAGCATATTAATGGGGGAAAAGCAACTTACTTGAATTTTCTTAAAGTCGATGGATTTCAAATATTTTTGGCCTCCTACGATCCTATCGACGATCTAAACAAGATTCAAGTTATGAGAAATGAGAGATTATGAGAGGAAGGAGAAGAAAATGAAGAGAGATGAAGAGAGAACTTACCCCTTTTTCTTCCTTGGAGAGAGAGAGAGAAATGGGTTGGGAAATGGGGGAAGATGAGGGAGGTGGAGTGTATGAGGATGGGGGAGGTGAGGGAAGGAGTAGGGAGGGAGTAGGGAATGATTTAGAAGATTACACTTAGGCCCCCTCTACTACACTACTAACACAAATATTACACTCCCTACTAACCATTAAGACCCAACAATATTACACTAACCCGAATGACTCAAATAAAATGCTAAGCATAATTATGATGAACATAAAATGCACATATAAATATTTAAATAAATAATAATTTAGATAAATAAATAAGCAAATAAATAAATAATTATTATTTATTACCAATAAAATAGAGCCTAGTTTTCGGGTCGTGACATTAAGTGTAACATTTCTTTTAATATCCTCCTTCTTCTTCCTCCTCCTCCCTCACTTTCTAATTTTCCCAGCTCATTTCTCTCTCTCTCCTCAAAAGAAAAAGAGGTAAGTTTTCCTCTTCCTTCTCTCTTCATTTTATCTATCTTCCTCTCATCTTTTCTTAAATCTCATTGAATGAAATGTGTTTAGATCATCGATAGGATCGTGGGGAACTAAAAATATTCGAGTTCCGTCACCTTTGAGAAAATCCGGGTAAGTTACTTTCCCCCATTCATGTTAAAAATGCTCATCTTTAACTCCATTGATGCTCTAGTTGTTATATATGGCTTCTTTGGTTGATTTGGAACCTATTTGTAAATTCTTCATATTATTGTGAAATTTGGGTGTTTGAATCATTCCTTGGTTAGGGTTGTCCAAATGTTGCTAGATGAGTTATTTTAGGCTTAGAAGTTGTTTTGGCACTTGGGTAAACTAGTTGGGAGTGTTGGTGTTGATTGGGGTTGAAGTGGTGAATTTTGGGGTTAAAATTCGGGTAGAAGAACCCAAGAAGAATTCTGGGTTTGCTGATTTTGGTTGGAGGCGCGCGCATCCTATTGGGGTGAGGCGCGCGCACCCCTCCATCTCACCTTGTGCGTTTTTTCTTCTGTTTATAGGAGGCGCGCGCACCCTATGTGTGGGAGGCACGCGCACCCTTTGTATCCCTGTTGGTGCCTTTCTTTCTGATTAAGGGAGGCGCGCGCACCCTGTTGGTGGGAGGCGCGCGCACCCCCTTCCTTTCTGTGAAAATTATTCGCTTCTTGTCCAATATTTCGAAGGCTATAACTTTCTCATCCGAACTCCGTTTTGGACAAGTAAACTATCATTTTAAAGCTCTTCTAGAGTACTTCGAGATGAGGTGGTTTATTTAGGTGAGTTTCAGGTTTATATTGTGTTGATATTTCTTTTAGTGTCTTATGACAAAGTGTTTAGAATCGGTCCGTTGTAATCAAGTTGGGAATATCGGTTTGTGTGGTTTCGCCTTGGTTCCTTTGTGAATAAATGGGTTATGGAATTTAGTTATGGATTATTGGAAAATGTGGGAACACTTTCATCATGAGTGGACGTTTGGGATAGTTTTAATGATAGTCATTGTGCTATTTGGGGAATGACCATTTGGGTAGTACTCTCTATGGGTAACTCGCGTGTATCATGTTAGGATGCGTTTGATATGGATCCTTGTCCTAGAATCATTTCGTTTTAATGATTTGTATTGTTGGACTTTTATGAGCAATTCCATTTCTGTTATTGAACTCTTTTATGAGGAACTTCTTGCTATCAATGCTGTTAAACTCTTAATGAGTAATCGTTGTATCTTTATGGTGATTTGTGTTACGGTTCCCTACTTTGGAACCCTTTTGATGTTTATAAAGCTAGTATTCATTACTTCGCATTATTGAAAGTCCAGCTGGTTAAATTGTGTATCGAGTCAGGCAATGGATAATGCTATAATGGCACGAGCCAAGTCCAGTATAGCATCACCCATTGGTCCTTCTGTCCTCATCCAGATTGGCCTTGGTTGGGATGAGCTAGCTCCGTTGTGGGTATTCTAGCTAATCGTTTTGGAGCATGACTTTGTGGCATGACTCCCGCCCCTTGTGGCACTTTACATTGTTATTGGTTCCGGTACCGGGTTTCTCTTCAGCTTTTATGCTACTATGGAGAGGGTTTGAGTGGTTGATTGGTCGCTTCTGACCGGGGTTTTCTCTTCGGCTTTTATGCTACTGTGAAGATATGGATTGGTTGATTGTTGAAGCTGCGCAGTGATCCTTTAATTGGTTCTATCAGTTGGGAAACCTTGGCTAATATCCTTTGTTATGTGTTTACTTTCCGCTGCTATCTGTTGACTGTTATTTGTTACATGCTATGTGATATTTATCATTGTTTATTGCTTATTGCATTATAGCATGTCATGTAGTTGCATTAGTAACTTACTGAGATTTTATCTCACCCCGTTTATTTCCATCTTTGTTTTTCCTTAACCCCCCCCCCCAGGAGGAAAAGGATTAGGATTCGCGGATCGAGGAGGACGTCGAGAGGATTGAGATTTTGTGGCAGGTTGTTATGGATCGGTTTACATTATTTAAATGTATAACCTTTTGGGGATAGTTTTACCATTATTGACGTCATTAAGAATTGTATATTTTATTCTTTTGGGTATAAGCTGTGGAGCTTATGTTAGATGTACTTTGTTGATTTAAACTTGGATTTGTAAAACCTTGTGTTATCATCTTTTGGTTCAAAATGGAATTTTTAACTTCTATATTTTAGAGTTTTGGTTTTAAGTCGACGTCCAGCTCGCGTATTCCGGACCCGCAGGTTCGGGGTCGCGACACCTTCCAAGGGATACGTAGGCAGCCTTTCGGCACGACCAACCCATCATCCGGAATACTGTCCCACCGACACTCCATCAAAAACGAATTCATCATCAAAGGCAGCGACACTCTCCGCCAAAGCATCTACCACAACATCACAAATCCATCCAACGGCAATGGTAAGTGAAGGTACGGACATCATTCATCTCTCTCAAGCAAATCCCTGCTTTCTCAAATCACACCGCACACAAAATCACTTTCTCCATTCTTACAAATACTCTCTCTCATGCAAAACTGCTTTCAAATCACATTGCACCACGAGCACAATTTCTTTCTTCATTTCACACTTCATGCATCTTCTTGCACAAACACATATACCTGCCAAGCACACACATAACAGGTACCACCACGAAGTCAACAGCATCCGCTACTCAAGGCACTTCATCCCCAGCAGAAAATGGTCCACAGTCAACCATGCCCGCATCCCCACGATAAAGTCAACAGAAACTGCAGCCCGCAATCAGCAAACGGATCCCGCAATCAGCAAACGGATCCCGCATCAGCAAACGGATCCCGCTTCAAGCAAACATATCCCGCCCTCAGCAAACGGATCCCGCATCAGCAAACGGATCCCGCATCAGCAAACGGATCCCGCTTCAGTAAACGGATCCCGCTTCAACAAACGGATCCCGCATCAGAAAACGGATCACGCATCAGCAAACGTATCCCGCCTTCAGCAAACGGATCCCGCTTTAGCAAACGGATCCTGCATCAGCAAACGGATCCCGCATTCAGCAAACGGATCCCTCCATATCCTTTCTATATCAATAAAGCCGCTCACACAGGGAGCGCACCCCTATCCTTCGCAAATTTCAAATTCATGTTTTATCGAGTCTTTGTTTTCTTTTGTCGATGTCATCGGCGGTTGTCTTTCGTCGACGCGTTTTGCTTCGCAATCCACGTCGCCGAGGGGCTCTGTAGACACCCCGCCTTGGACCTCTCACCCCGATTGCATACATAGTATTTTTATTTAACTTGTTTTTGTTAATTTCTGTTACTTCCGTTAAGTTCCTAACTGATTCCGTTAGTTTTGGACTAAACTGGATAACAAAGTTAACTTTAGAGTCATTTCTGTCATTCGGTCGTTTCCACCCGCGGGCGCTTCCGGCACCGTCAATGGGTCGCGCGCGCGTTTGGTCCAATAGGCCGGACCCGCGCGCTTCCCGCTTTGGCAGTAACGGATAGCACCATTTTTCCCTCCCTTTTCTTATTTAGAAAATCTCTTCTTGATCACAAACACCTCCTTTTTACATCCACATTCATTCCCCCTTATTTCATAACTCCCAAATCCTTTATTCTAGCCATTCTTCATAAAACAAAATATTCTTTTTTATTATTATTTGATTTTCTCTTTATTATTTATTTATTATTTTATTTATTATTTTATTTATCTTATTTGTGATTGGTCAATTCCATCTCACATGGATTGACCAATTTCCCTCCAACCTTTCCCTCCTATTTTTACCTATAAAAGCCATCTTCTTCTACCTTAGAAAGGGACCAACTTCATCTTCTCTACAAAAACTATACACAGGACCTTGGACCTCATTTTTAGACCTTGAACACTTTCTCTTTACACAAACTCTACACAAATTCTCCCTACAAGAGTTTTAACAACAAAACTCTACACAAAGTTCTACACAACCATTTCTTTACAACAACACCACTTTCAAGTCAAGGTTTCAAGTTCTCTTTTCTAAAGGTACAACTTTTCTCTTTCTCTTTTATTTATGTCTTACTAGTATGCAATCTCCATAAAAGGAATACAACCAAAAGGCCACTTCACTATTGAAGTTTGGTCAAGGTTACATTCCAACATTCCAAACACTAATTAAATTCCATTTCATTTCTTATGTAATTGTTTAGCATATTCAACATGTAATCTTTTAGCATAAATTAATTAATAAAATCATTCTTTTTATTTCCCCTTTTCTTCTCATCTCAATTGTTAGCACATTTTTTATATCAATAAATTGAAGGACATTTAACATTAGAACACCAAAAGTAGCAAGACCCGCGTAAGCGGGGCGGAGTGGGTGTTTAAGTACTTCCCACTCCGTCACCTATCCCCCGAACCCATCTTTTCCCGAATCTCTGGTTTTGTATATAAAATTGGCTCTTTTTAGGTTTTTCTTATGTTCCTCTAAAACATAGGTGGCGACTCTTAAAGTCAATTAGACATCCTAGGTAATTCACGCGCTCTAGCCAAGCCGTGGTCCCCGGGGTATCTACAGAAACAGACTCAAACAGTACGTCTGGCACAATGAAATTTCACAACAAAATATGCTGCTGCCTTTATGCATATAAGTGAAATAATATCATACTAGTAGGCTAGTAGCATCTGGAAGGTGCAATTCTTTGATAGAAACCCAACTAACAGCAAACAGACTACTACATGGCGTACATATTCCAGTTTATGCTACATGACAAAACCAATAAAAAAATCATACCAAATCGATCGTGCAAGGAAAACTGAAACGATTTAACGTCAATGGAAAGAAACGGCTTAATGCACGAGACATCAATTATTATGATCAAATAATATATCCATAATTTTTATGATTCTATATTCATATGAGTAGGCCCTGATACCAATTGTTGGAACAATTTAGAGATCTCATATGAATAATAGAACACATAATAAATAAAATTACGTACCCGAATTCGTCATCTCGTTAAACTAGGCGGAAGCGATAATTTGAACAAGAACGAGAACGGAGACGGCTACTAGATCTTCTTTCCCTACTCTTTACTATGGACAATGGCTTAATGTTATAACCAATATTTATAAGCCCGGGTTTTAGAGTGGGAAAGGGACCTAGCAATTCCTTTTCTTTAAGGAAACTAATAACCATGTTCCATAAGGACTTTAATATCCTTATTCAATAGGAACTCCAATTTGTGTCCCTTCCATCACGGACTCAAATTGGGTCAAAGCCTACACTTAATTACAACCCACATCATACAATAAAGTGTGCACAAGCCCATAAATAAATCATAATAACAATTGGGCTTATCGTGCATTGTTCTACTCAATAGGACTATAATAGTTAACCCGTTTTATTAAAACAATAAATCCACAATTAATGGTAAGCCCAAATAAAAGTCTAACATATCAATCTCATATATCCAGAATGCTTTATATTGATATCCAAAACCAGAGAACCCTTCTGACTACCATTTTCAAAGGTTCTGGCTATCACTTTCAAAGGTTCTGGCTATCAATCTCATATCCAGAAGCCTTTATATTGATATCCAGAACCGTTGAGAAGTTCCGATTATTTACAAAAATACCACCGCGTTTTTTTTTAAAACACGTTTTTCCTAAGCATTTGGAAAAACGCGTTTTTCCCAAGATTTTGCAAAAGAGAGAGGCTACGCTTAGAGTTTTAACTCATTTTTTCCATTTAATTGACATAAAATGGCAAGTTTTACTTATAGCTTTACTATGAAATTTTTGTTTTTATCCTTATATTGATTTCTCCAATTACCACAAAAAGTGCTCTGGATATGTTTTCTCGACTCTCTACTTCGTTGATGGTCTTTGTCTTCTCCTTTGTGTTGAGAGTTTTAGTGAAACATTTGTATTTTTGTCACTTGCAATGCTTGAGATGATTGATTGAACATTTATTGTCAGTCAATGTTTGGATGTGTCATGCACCCAATACTTTTTGTGTAGGGGTTTTTTGAATGCCGGGTAATTGACCAAGTTGTACTTGGAGAAGTATTTCAAATTATTGATCAAATGGTCTCCGATGAAGATTTGGTTTTGAGACTTCATTCACGAATGTTTGGTCTGAGTGTCATTGTCAACTTATATATTTCTGTTTCAATCATGATTGTTAAATGTACGACTAATTCTGGCGGCTATTAATTTGTCGATGATGGTTCGCAATCTGCATATTAGGTATGAGCCTTCGGCTGTTGTAGTAGAGCGTTATCTTCTTGATCTCTATTATCTATTAGTACAACTATGTGTTAGTCTTTCACTACTCCCTCTGTCTCATTACCAGTGAGATCAACTTGTGGGGCACAATAAATAATTAAAGAAAAATGTAGTATATGTGATTGAAAATGAAGAGAGAGAATGAGTGGGGTAAATAGTAGTGTTGTTTATATAAATTGGATAGTGGAAAATGTAGAGAGAGAATGAGTGAGGTTAAATGGTTGGTTGGTTGAATATAAATGTATTAAAATATTTCTATTTTGGATCGTCTCACTTGTGGTGGGACGGACTGAAAAGAAAATTAGTCTCACTTATTATGGGGACGGAGAGAGTATTTGTTTAAAAATTAATGGAAAAAATGAGTAAAAATAGAAAATCTCAAACGAAGTGTGGCGATAGCCAAAAGAGAGTGGGAATAGAGAAAAAGAGGAAAATCTAGAGGGGAGATAGGATTTTGAATCCGCTCTTGGAACAGCCCACTGGAATGCAAAGGAGATATGGTATGGCCCCTGGTTTTCGATTCCGCTCTCGACCCTATTCATATAAATCTCTTCCATATTCGTCACCATCACCACCTTGTTCTTCTCCCACCTCCTACTACCTCCAAAGATGCAATTTTTTACCCTTTTTTATCCGTTTTACCACCCATCAATCGTTGCAACAGTTTGATTCTCAGTACAGTGTTTTTCAGTTTGTTGTAACCGTCAATTTATTTCTTTTCCGGGTTTCCTTAAATGCCCAGATCGTAATTTTGCATATAACGGTTGGTATTTTGTTGACTTTTTTTTGTGGGGAATTGGTGGCTGATTTTCTTGAGAAAATTTGTTGCTGCACATTTTTATTTCCACTCCTGGGGCTAGCTTTCAATTCTGTGCAATTGGGTGTTTTTTCTTGTGTAATTTGAGTGCAAATGGGAATGGAGAAGGTTGCGAGTGATCGGAAAAGTAAGGAACTTAGTGAGAGGAAGAAGGCACGGCGACGGTGGAGAAAGGTTCCGGCCGTTCAGAAGCTTTATGATTCGTGCAAGGAAGTATTTGCCAATTGTGGTCCCGGGGTTATTCCTTCACCCTCTCACATTGCGCGGCTCAAATCCGTTTTGGGTATGTTTTTTTTTTCATTTTCAATTTTTGATATAAATCCAGAAGAGATTATCTGAATAGATTCCCCACAAGATCCCTGAAGCATTGTTTCACTTTTTGATTTAATTTAATTTATTTTTTTAATGAATCGTAAGTTCTGTGCTTAGGGATTAGTATTAGCATTTGGATAAAGCCTTTTAACTACTGCTGATGAGATGACATCTATGATTTGGAAAACCAATTTTTTTTTTTTTTTTTTTTTTTTTTTGCCTTTTCCTTGATTTGTCTGTCATGTTTCCTATTTTTGGAGGTTGTGTAGGTTATATGAGTTTGAGTTCAGCTCCTTTTTATTCTTTTTTGTTAACCAAATTTGTGTTTTGGGTATAAATCTAATCAAATTTGTGTTGTGTTATTGGTTTGGCCCTGATTAAACTAGTGGATAATGTCCTATCTGGCATAAAATGTAAGGCTAATTTGAGTGTTAATTGAGGAGATTACTCTATGGTGTAGTTGTGACATTTGACATTTTTGCCTACATTAATATCGTGAGGACTTGAACACATCGAGTAAAAAATAAGCTTATGGCCCTTTTTACTTGATTCTTTTTTGGCAGTCCTGCCTGAACAATGCTGATTCACTTTGTTTCTTGATTACCGTTAATTACAGGATGAGGATGTAGAAGAAATGAAATGTTCTCTGAAATTTCCCGGACACCAATGCACAGTTTTACATATGCGGCTTAAGCCAATGACTGTTTTTGCTAGTAACAACTAACAACCCATGTAGACTTTCCACGAATGGGGTTTTTCTTTTGGGAGTATTGTAAAAGAGTACCGCATGGGAACTTTTCCCTAAATCTTGCCTCTTATCTTCCATCCGTAATTTTGTTGGCTTTCTTGAACATACTACTTTCATTTAGAGTTTGGGGTATTCCCTTTCATTTCTTGGTGGGCCAACACGTTGACATCACTTTGACTCTAATGTTTCTTAGTCTGATTTCTGAGTGCTCTTTCTTCAGTTGACTGCATACCCCATGATTCTAAAATTTCAACTAACAATGGTCTTGAGCCTATCTATTTTCTGATCTCTCTCACCATTGTCGGTGACTGACCTGAGTAATGAGTATGACACCAGATTTTGAACCTCTTCTTCATCACATTATATACTTCATCTATGATTGCTGATTTACTTGATTTGAGGGTTGTTTGGAGTTCAAAAACACAATTAATTAGTATAGGATAACTATGCAGTTTTACTCGATTGTTGGTTTTCAAAAATGCGAAGATATTTCCTTGATAATTACTCCCCCCGTCCCATTTCAAATTGCCAAATAATTGTCGTGCACGGGAATTAAGATGAAGTATATAGTAAAAAGGTGGCGTAATAGTCGGGTTGTAAGTGAGCTAGGGAATAGATGTGATAGTGGGTGTGAGTATGACAAATAGGTCCAACATATTAAAACATATTAGTAATTGACAAAATGAATGTTTGCGGTGTGCGGGTATGTAGCTGTATATGTACACAAATGCAAAACTTGTGTGTTAACGGAGACTGCACAGTCTGTGAGTTTTATTTACTCTCTCCGAATGATTAAGAGCCTTGATTTGCAGACGGAATGACAGAGTTGGATGTTGGTGTGAAGCCGAATATGCCATATTTCAAGACAAAGGAGAAAGTGGGGCTTCCTAGAATCACATAC
>JAOWBW010000338.1:1142910-1200899 GCA_026119855.1 Campanula takesimana
ATTCCAATATAGTCCTTTTAAAGATTCGTTCTATTGTGTGTGACCCTCTAGGATTATACTAAGTTGGCAATGGGTTCAAACATGAAACCATAAGATATGATTAGGTTCTAGCAAACCGTCATACCTACCCAAATAGTATAACTAGATACAAGTTCGCATTCCTTTAGAATCTGTCATAATCCTTTTGTCCACGATATCATTGAACACAAGTCATGGTCAAAGAGTCAACTTGTTTTGTTCAATACTTTCTCGATTCCGAATATGTTGATAATCCAAATGCTATTGATCCAATCAATCCATTTGAGTCCGGCTGAACATTTCATCAACATCATTCCTTCGAGGGGCCCAAGCTTGACATCTCTCCGTGGAGGGACAAATCCATTTAGCTTATTATTCTTCCCTACGTGAATCCGATTACGCCAATCATACCCTTTATAACTACTCGGTTAAAAGTAGCGTTTGAATATGTCAAACATAATGTTCATCAAGTGGAAGACTTATAATAACTTCATGTCTAAGGATTCAAATGACACAACTAATATGAGATATATGTACGACATAGACCATGACATAAACCTCATAAAGCGGGTCATGTCCAGTACCTTGTTCCAAACAAGTACCCATAAATCTAACATGATCATCCCATGATCATTTAGCCTTTATACTAGTGCTTAACAAGTACTAGGGATGGAGATTATTATAAGTAAACATGAACAACAATAATAATCAAAACATCTCTTTATTGATATGAAATAAATGATAACAATTACAACGTTTATTAAACGTGCCTAGGGCACCACTACCAACAATCTCCCACTTGCCCTAGGCCCAATCTCCCATGTATCTAATACCCATGGACCTAACATGACCATCATGTTTAGCTTGTGGAATTCCCTTTGTTAGCGGGTCCGCAACATTGTCATCAATAGGTACTCTGCATATATTTACGTCTCCCCTATCAACGATCTCTCGAATGATATGAAAACGCCTAAGTATGTGTTTGGATTTTTGATGTGCTATTGGTTCCTTTGCTTGAGCAATAGCACCATTATTGTCGCAATAAAGGTCTATTGGATTAGCAATACTAGGAACCACTTCAAGTTCAGTTATGAACTTCTTAATCCAAACAGCTTCCTTTGCAGCATCCGATGCAGCAATATACTCAGCTTCTGTTGTAGAACCAGCGGTTGTAATTTGCTTGGAACTCTTCCAGCTTACAGCTCCACCATTTAACATAAAACACAAAACCCGATTGCGATCGGCTATCATCTTTATCGGTTTGGAAACTTGCATCCGTGTAAGCATTTACAACTAGATCATCTTCCATTCCTCCATAGACCAAAAACGAGTCTTTAGTCCTTCTCAAGTACTTAAGAATCGCTTTTACAGCTATCCAGTGATTTTCGCCAGGGTCGGATTGGTATCTACTTGTCATGCTCAAAGCATAAGACACATCCAGCCTAGTACAAATCATGGCATACATGATGGACCCAATTGCCGAAGCATATGGAACATCATTCATTTTCTCACGCTCATCTTTTGTCTTAGGACATTGAGTCTTGCTTAGAGAAACTCCATGTAACACGGGCAAGGTGCCTCTCTTAGAATTTTCCATACGGAATCTTCTAATGACCTTGTCAATGTATGTACTTTGGCTAAACCAAGTAGCCTCCTTGATCTATCTCTATAGATCTTAATGCCAAGAATATATGCGGCTTCACCCATATCTTTCATTGCGAAGCACTTTCCTAACCAAGTCTTCACAGACTGAAGTGTAGGAATGTCGTTTCCAATGAGCAATATGTCATCCACGTATAAAATAAGGAATAGCACTATGCTCCCACTAATCTTCTTGTATACACAAGGCTCATCTTCGTTCTTGATGAAACCAAACTCTTTGACCGATTCATCAAAACGGAGATTCCAACTCGTTGAGGCTTGCTTCAATCCATAGATGGATCTTTGCAATTTGCATACCTTAGAATCTTGTTCAAAACCTTCTGGTTGTGTCATATACACATCCTCTTGGATTTTTCCATTCAGGAAAGCGGTTTTGACGTCCATCTGCCATATTTCATAGTCATGATATGCGGCAATGGCAAGCAAAATTATTATAGACTTGATCATTGCTACGGGTGAAAAGGTCTCATCATAGTCAATACCATGAACTTGCCTATAACCCTTCGCTACAAGCCTAGCTTTGTAAGTATGCACCTTCCCATCCATGTCAGTCTTCTTCTTGAAGACCCATTTGCATCCTATGGTTTTTACACCTTCGGGTGCATCAATCAAATTCCAAACTTGATTGTCTTGCATGGATTGAAATTCGGATTCCATGGCTCCAAGCCACTTGTCCGAATCATGAGAAGACATCGCCTCTTGGTAGGTTGACGGTTCATCATTCTCAATGATTTCTACCTCATTACTATCCGTTACGAGAAATCCATATCTCTTGGGCTCGGATCGTAACCTACTAGATCTGCGAGTTGCTTGTGTATTTTGAACAGGTTCCACAAATCCTTGTGGTTCTTGTTCTTGTTCCACTATTGGTTCAATGTTATTTTCTGGGTCTCGAATTTCTTCAAGATTTATTTTACTCCCACTGATTTCTTTGGAGAGAAAACTCTTTCTCTAGAAAGACACCAGTTCGGGCAACAAACACTTTGTTGTCCTCTCAGTTGTTAAAGTAATATCCTTTAGTTCCTTAGGATATCCCACGAAAATACATTTATAAGATTTGTGTGCTAGTTTGTCAGAGATAAGTCTTTTGACATAAACTTCGCAACCCCAAATCCTCATGAAAGATAAACTAGGTTTCTTTCCACTCCACATCTCATATGGAGTCTTTGGAACCGATTTAGTTGGAACTTGATTTAGTGTGAAAGCAGCGGTTTCTAGGGCGTAACCCAAAAGGATATTGGAAGATCAACTTGACTCATCATTGATCGAACCATGTCTAACAAAGTCCGATTCCTCTCGGACACACCATTCCATTGTGGTGTTCCAGGTGGAGTCAATTGTGAAACTATTCCACAATTCTTTAGATGATTATCAAATTCTTGACTCAAGTATTCTCCACCTCGATCTGATCGAAGTTCCTTTATACTTTTGCCAAGTTGTTTTTCTAGTTCATTTTGAAATATTCTAAATATCTCAAATGCTTCACTTTTATGTTTCATTAGGTAAACATACCCAAATCTACTATAATCATCAGTGAAGGTTATGAAGTATTGAAATCCTCCCCTAGCATTGCTACTTAATGGTCCGCATACATCGGAATGTATCAACCCCAATAAGTCGCTTGCCCTTTCACCCAACTTGGTAAAAGGTGTCTTAGTCATTTTTCCAAGAAGACATGACTCACAAGTATCATATGACTCTAAGTCACATGAACCCAAAAGTCCGTCCCCATGGAGTTTGAGATACGCTTCTCATTAATATGACCAAGACGGCAATGCCACAAATAAGTATGATTTACATCATTAGGTTTAGATTTCTTATTTACATGATAGACATTATTTTTCATTCTTGACATCCAAGATATAAAGGCCATTAAATGAATTAGCAATACCATAAAGCACATCATTTAAATAAATAGAAAATTTCTTATTCTCAATAAGAAACTTAAAACCTTCATTATCCAAACAAGAAATTGAAATAATATTCTGCTTAAATCCGGAACATAATAACAATTGTTCAAAACAAGAATTAATCCGGAAGGTAAAGTGACTTCATAAGTCCCTACGGCTAATGCAGCAACTCTTGCTCCATTTCCCACACGTAGATCTACTTCACCTTCTTTAAGCAGTCTCCTATTCTTTAGTCCCTGCACATTTAGACAAATGTGAGAACCACATCCGGTATCCAATACCCAAGAATCAGTGGTAGAAAGGAGAATATCTATCATATAGATACCTGAAGTCAACACAGCCTTGCTGCTCTTCTTCTTCTTTTGCTCTTCCAAGAAAGCCTTGCAATTACGTTTCCAATGACCAATTTCTTGACAATGGAAACAGATTGCATCCTTTTGTGAATCGGGTTTTGCCTCAGAAGCCTTGGCAACCTTTGCCTTGCTTATCTTGGGTTTGACAACTTTTGCCTTACCCTTGCCTTTGACACCAGGCTTCTTCCCATCATGAACCAAGAGCACAGGAGAACCTTCTCCACAATTTTCATCTCTGCAGTTTTGAGCATCCCATGCAACTCAGAGAGATTCTTATCCATTCCATGCATGTTATAATTCATTACAAACTAATTATAACTTTTAGGCAATGAATTAAGAATGAGATCCGTGGCTAGCTCCAATGGGATTGGATAGCCAAGTTTCTCAAGGTGCTCTACATAACCTTTCATTTTAAGAAAGTGAGGACTCACTTGTTGCCCTTCATTCATTTTACTAGTAGTGAATGCAACAATGGTCTTGTACCTCTCTTGCCTAGCTTGGTCTTGAAACATGGTTCTCAACTCCACGCCTATCTCATAGGCTTCCAAATGTTCCAAACTTTGTTGGAGTTTTGAACACATAGCAGCAAGCATGAGACAACTTACATCTCTAGAATCATTACGATGTTTCTTGTAATTGTCTCTTTCTACCCTAGGGGCAGTAGGCGGTGGTTCAGCGGGGAGAGGCCCATCGAGAATGTACAACTTATCTTCTTGCCTAAGAACGATTCTTATGCTACGGATCCAATCCATGAAGTTGGTACCATTCTCTTCGAGCTTATCCTTCTCAAGGATTGATCGCAACGACATTGATTGAGTGTTATTAGTCATTATCTACAAATATGCAAAATTTCCAAAATTTAATAAGTACCGATTTTCATTAAAGAGATAAATAATGTATTTTTCAAACAAAATACTCCCACTAAATTATATAACCTTCATATACATCCAATGTATAATATAATTTAAATGGGTTAAGATCCAACTTTAATTTAATTTCAAGTCCGCTAAGGCGGATTACACAAAATCAAATTAATTAGGTAGACAACTCTTGTCAATCATATCTCATATGACTCTTAGTTCCTTTTATGAGATTCTTTAAGAAATCCAATTTCAAAAAGCATGTTAAACCTCATCTTTGCCTAGGCCCAAAACTGTTTTGACGCCGAATTAAGTCTAACCATTTTAAACGTATAGTTAATGTGTCCCGCTAGGGCGTGCACACTATGCTATCTTGCTCTAGGGCGTACATAAACATCAATATGCATCGATGGACTGCAGAACTACATTAAAATCACTCATGTAATAACAAGTGTTTTAATCATGGCATGGCAATAAAAGACTTAAAACTTTCTTTGAAGGTTCATCACATATAGCATATAACACATTTATGAGCACATAGTATAAACATGTTACACATCAAGTTTAGCCACTAAATTAATCTCCATTAATTTAAGCATGATATTTATGTGTCATTAGTTTTCTCTATAATTATGAGGATGAGACTATTTCAACTTCGGTTATTATCTCCAAATCAAGACAACAAGACGTGCGGTCGAACTAAGCCATAAGGCAACCACAATCCCGCACTAATTCAAGAAACCAAGAAAGTAGTCCATGTGGCCGAAACTAAGCAATAGATGGTCTCGATGAACGTAGGCCAATTGCATTCACAATTCCACATGGATCTCCAATCATTGAATCAAGAATCTTTGTTTCTCAATTTTAGCAATTATGAACTCTTCATAATTCTAACTTCGTTTTATCTTTGAAACTTTGATTGCGATCAATTTTGGGAAAACACAATCTCGATGAACGCAGATTAGCCATCCAAAACTTGAACCAATCTAGGAATCACAAGACTAAAACAAATAAGAAAATCAAACCCCAAAATCCACACACAAACCAACTACCCAAACCCCTTCCAGATCAGCAAGTCTGGACTGGTTCTGTTATTGGTTTTGTTGAATTTTTCGAAAAATTCCAGATTCTGGTTTTCAACCAAAATCAGACCTTCTGATCACCTTGTGCGGCCGCCCAAAACCCTTGTGCGGTCGCCCAAAACTGTGCGGCCGCCCAAGGAGTTTTGTACGGTCGCCCAGTGCCATCAGAATGTGCAGAATTCTCCCCATCTGAGGACAATCATTCTCAATTCAGAATTGAACTACGTTTGGCTTGATTCCCCCGCGGATACGTAGGTCGTCTGCCAAGGTTCAGCCGTTCGCTTACCTTTCATCTGTTTTGAAACTCATGTTTCAGAACGGTTCCTATTTTTATCGTCGGCCCCACCTTGCCTTGCAAGAAGCGTCGCCGAGGGGCTACTGTTAGTACCCGATCTTAAAATGAGTTTATTAGGGCTTTCCCAAATATTCAAGGACTTTATAGGGATTAGAAACCTTGCAAAAGACTTGTCCCGGATTCCCAAAATATAGCTCATTATTTTAGGAATATCTTGAATGACTTAAATTACAGTCGGCACGAAAACAGTCATAACTTTTGACTCCGGATGAATTACGAAACGCACCGCATATCAAATCGAACGCGAGAGAAAGAAGAACAAGAAAAAAATGAACTTGGCCACGCGGCCACATTCCATCATGGCCAGGCAGCCATGTTTGCCAAATGCAATCTTGGCCACGCGGCCATGTTTACCAAATGCAATCTTGGCCACGCGGCCATCTTTGCCTCAGGTGATCTGGACCGTCAGATCTCTCCACAAGTTTCCTATTTAAAGACCTCCCTTGCCTCATAATTAAGGGATCCGAATTTGAGAGCTCTTAAGGGACGATTTTGCTCCCAAATCAAGTCATTCAAGCCTCCAAAAACACTCTCAAGAATCCCAAGAAGATCCAAGGTTATTTCTTGCCAACAAAGGTAAGTTTTTCTAACTTTTTCTTCATGTTCTTGTCATATTATTAGTTTAGATCCATAATATTCATATTCTTGATATGTTTATTCATGTGTTCTTCATAATATTCATGTTCCTAACATCTTTATTCATATTTTCTTCATGACATTCATATGTTCATAATATGTTCTTCATATGTTCATCATGTTCTTAGATTAAAACCTTATTTATGCTATATTTAGGGTTGCGATCTTCATGTTAACATGTTATTTCATAGCCAATGATGATCTAGGGTTCATCAACCCAAGGATTATCTATGAACTACTTCTAAACCCTAATCTTTAGGTAATTCCCCCCTCATTATGCATGATCCCGATTCTTCTGCCTATTCTAAATTCTTCTCGAACTACACTGACCTGAGCTTCTCACCTTGAGAGGAACGTAGGCAATATTTGGATCCGGTCTCAATCACTAACACACTACATACACCGCATCATGATAGAAATACCGATCAAGTCGGGCAATAGGAGTGATAACGTTCAATATTCTTCTCTTGTTGTAATTTAACCCCCGAACCCATTAACATGCTTTTCTCAATGTTTTGGCTATAATTAAAACGGCGTGGCGACTTTCATATTTTAATGTTACTATGAATATCCCAAATTCAAACACATGTATTCACAGCGGCCTAGGCAAAAAACAGGGTGTGCCATAAAAGACGCAAAAAAGATGCCCGCTAGGTTGAAAACCCGCAAGGGTGGCCTAGGAAAAACAAAGAGTGTGTCATGAAGCTCACTTCAAAGGTCATATTGGGGCTACGCCAAACGCCAAAGGTCAAAAGATGACATTGGGGATACCTCCATAAGGACATGGGGCTACGCCGACGCCAAAGGCCAAGAGATGACATTGGGGCTACCCCGAAATCAGTAACGGCAAGGGCATGGAGCTCCCCCAATGACGACAAGGACATGGGACTACCTCCAACATCAACAGTGAGAAGGACATGGGGCTACCCCAATATCAATGACAAAAGGGTTCTCTATACCCGATCACTCCTAAAGAATGGATGAAACTCCCAAGGACTTTAGGCATAATAAACCTCGTGGTTAAATTAAAATCAAAAATTTGACTGACATGCTTCGTTAAAAGATTTTCTTTGAGGAATGAATATTTTGAAAAAAAATGTGTTTGCTTGTCCCCTTTCAATTGCATTTGGGCATTTGAGGGTGTAGAAAGGATGTTTTGTTGTCCCCTTCCAAATTGCATTGGGCATTGGAGGGTGTATTTTGTGAAAATAATGTTTTTCCCCTTTCAAATTGCATTGGGCATTTGAGGGTGAGTTTTGTGAGCTTTTGCTTCGGCAGTCCAAAGAGACGTAAGACCAGTTTGTGTAGTCAACCCTCCGTCATGAGATAAGTTGACCAATTGACCAGTTTGTGTAGTCAACCCTCCGTCATGAGATAAGTTGACCAAATTGACCAGTTTGTGTAGTCAACCCTCCGCAATGAGACACGTTAACCAAATTGACCGTGTTTCCCGGTAGTCCAAAATGACGTAAGACCATCCTTGTTAGTCAACCATCTCCTAGTTAGTGTTGACCAAACCGTTAGGACTAACCAAGTGAAGGTCAAATCCGTTGTTGTCCTGGCAGTCCTTAGGCGGACGTAAGACCAGTTTGCCTTGTCAAACTCCCCAAAGGTGGAGTTGCCTCGAATGTTTTGCCCCGACAGTCCTTAGTGGGACGTAAGACCAGTTTGCCTTATCAAGCTCACCAAAGGTGGAGTTAACTCGAATGTTTTGTCCCGGCAGTCCAAAGTGACGTAAGACCATTCTCCTTAGTCAACCCTCTCCATAGAGCCAAGTTGACCAAATCCCGGCAGTCCTTAGTCGGACGTAAGACCAGTTTGCCTTGTCAAACTCCCCAAAGGTGGAGTTGCCTCGAATGTTTTGTCCCAGCAGTCCTTAGTGGGGCGCAAGACCAGTTTGCCTTGTCAAACTCCCCAAAGGTGGAGTTAACTCCAATGTTTTGTCCCGGCAGTCCAAAGTGATGTAAGACCATTCTCCTTAGTCAACCCTCTCCATAGAGCCAAGTTGACCAAATCCCGGCAGTCCTTAGTCGGACGTAAGACCAGTTTGCCTCGTCAATCTCCCCAAAGACAGAGTTGACCAAAACCTTAGTCCCCCAAGTGACCTTTTGGCCGTCCAGCGTGACGTAAGACCATTAGGCTTCGTTAAACTTGCCCTTTGGTCATCCGGAATGACATAAGTCCGTTAAGCTCCGTGAGATTCATCCTTGGCCGTCCCTGACGTAAGCCCAGTTAAAAATTATTTGATTGACCAAAAGAGAGTCAAATCCCGACCTCAACCAAATGAGTGTCGAGAAAATCCCTCCGGTTGACCAAAGGAGAGTCAAGCCCCGACTTTGACTCATTGAGAGTCAAATTGAATGTCCAAGAAAATTGGCCATCCCTGACGTAAGCCCAGTTAAAAATTATTCGATTGACCGAAAAAGAGTCAAATCCCGATCTTCGACCAAATGAGTGTCGAGAAAATCCCTTTGGTTGACCAAAGGAGAGTCAAGCCCCGAATTTGACTCATTGAGGGTCAATTGAATGCCCAAGAAAGTTGGCCGTCCCTGACGTAAGCCCAATTAAAAATTATTTGATTGACCAAAAGAGAGTCAAATCCCGACTTTGACCAAGTGAGTGTCGAGAAAATCCCTTCGGCTGACCAAAAGAGAGTCAAGCCCCGACTTTGACTCATTGAGAGTTAAACTGAATGTCTAAGAAAATTGGATGTCCCTAATGTAAACCCAGCAGAGATAAAAATTAGGTCCCCCGAGCGACCGTTGCGAAATAAAATTAGGTACCCCGAGCGACCATTGTGAGATAAAATTAGGTCCCCGAGCGATCGTTGTGAGACAAAATTAGGTCCCTGAGCGACCATTGTGAGATAAAAATTAGGTCCCCCGAGCGACCGTTGTGAGACAAAATTAGGTCCCCTGAGCGACCATTGTGAGATAAAAATTAGGTCCCCCGAGCGACCGTTGTGAGACAAAATTAGGTCCCCCGAGCGACCATTGTGAGATAAAAATTAGGTCCCCCGAGCGACCGTTGTGAGACAAAACTAGGTCCCCCGAGCGACCATTGTGAGATAAAAATTAGGTCCCCCGAGCGACCGTTGTGAGACAAAATTAGGTCCCCCGAGCGACCATTGTAAATTAGGTCCCCCGAGCGACCGTTGTGAGAAAAATTAGGTCCCCCGAGCGACCATTGTGAGATAAAAATTAGGTCCCCCGAGCGACCGTTGCGAGATAAAATTAGGTCCCCTGAGCGACCGTCTTGAGATAAGAGTTAGGTCCCCCGAGCGACCGTTGTGAAATGAAAATTAGGTCCCCGAGCGACCGTCTTGAGATAAGAATTAGGTCCCCCGAGCGACCGTTTTGAGATTAGAATTAGGTCCCCCCGAGTGGCCCCGTGTGAAGCAAAATCTAGGCCGCCCGGATGGTCCATCTTGAGAAAAGAGAAAAACTTAGAATGAGAAAGGCAGTCCTTGACGTAAGCCCATAATTGACTTCGCCTCTAACCAAATGAGAGTCACGCCCAAAACTCGCCTCTGACCAAATGAGAGTCATGCCCAAAACTGGCCTCTGACCAAATGAGTGTCACACCCAAAATTCGCCTCTGACCAAATGAGTGTCACGCCCGAACCCTGCCTCTGACCAAATGAGTGTCACGCCCGAACTTTGCCTCTGACCGAATCTGAGTCATGCCCAAACCTCTCCTCTGACCAAATGAGTGTCATGCCCATATAGCCTCTGACCAAGAAAGTGTCATGCCCATTTAGCCTCTGACCAACCAAGAGTCATGCCCATTCCTTTAAGTCAACCCTCTCCATAGGGCTAAGTTGACCAAATTCCTCACCCGACCTTGAACGGTCACCCTTATGGTTTGAGATGCCAAGTTCCTCACCCGACCTTGAACGGTCACCCTTAGGTTTGAGACGCCAAGTTCCTCACTCGACCTCAATGGTCACTCTTAGGCTAGAGACGCTAAGTTCTCCACCCGACCTTTACGGTCGCCCATAGGTTTGAGTCACCTTAAAGTTTCTCGCCCTTCCCCTGAACTACGATCGGCTTGATTCCCTCGGATAGGGATACGTAGGAATCCTTTAAAGATAAGGTTCCAGCCACTTGACCACCTTTGGTCACCATCTTCGTAGCTCACCGGATCGGGATTCCTTCTTTTGTCGACAACCCCGCTTTCTTCAAAAGCGCATTGCCGAAGGGCTCTGTAAGTACCCCGATCCGGACTATTGGGCTTAAAATAATTGAATTATGGAGTTTAGGGGTAATTTGGGAATAAAATGGGTCATACTAGAAGTCTAGGGGCCTTTTGGGTATTAACAAATTCATCCTAGGAATTTAGGGATTTTCTGGGCATTTTTAGAGCATATTAGAAAAGGAGGGGCCTTCTAGTAATTTTCGGAAAGCCAGGACCATGAGTAAATTCCCCACAAAGCCCAAAAGGACTTTGTGGGAATTATCCGAAATGGCCGAAGAAAAGGAAACGGGCGCACATTCAATGTGCGCCTTCTCAAAGCCAGCCCGACAGGACGCCACGTGGCCGCCCGCCATTTGCCACTCGCCGCCTCCCTGTCCCCAGCGTGTTATACACGCGCCCGACAGCCCCCTCACACCCGCCTTCACCTGATTGGTCAGTCATCCTCCCTTGTCCCCTCTCCCCATCACAGCACTCACATGCCCGGTTCTGATTGGCTTGTCACCCCACTTTTGGTCACCCACATGCCCTTTCTGGAAAACATTATGCCCAGCCTTTTGTGCTCCATTTTGTGCAGAAAAATGATCCAATTTCAACCCAATTTGTGATCATTTTGTGAGTAAAGATGACCCATTTTAAGGGCCCATTTTGTGACCAATTCCAACCCATCTTATGCTTTGCCCCTAAGCAAGTCACAAGACAATAGTTGAGGGATTAAAGTGAAAATATCTCCCTTTTTGCTTGGTGCCCAAGTCCATAGTTGAGGGACCAAAATTTACCCAAAATTGCAAACAAGTCCCTAATTCCCACTATAAATAGAGGCCTCCTCTACCCATTTAAGGGGGGATTCTTGGAGCAAAGTTACTATGCCAAAATTACCTCTCATCCAAAATTGAGTGATTAGGGAGAGGTTATGGCTTACCTTAGATGATGGTGAATAACTACAAAGTGTAGTATCCCTCTCATCTTTGGTCTCATTGAGTGATTAGTGTAAATTGGTGAACAAACCATGGTTGAGTGAAAATCTTGGAGTCCATGATCTCCAAGTAGGAAAAGGAAAGAAGCAAACTTGGGTCAATCAATTAATGATTTACCCCAAGCTTGCTTAAAATCAAATCTTTATTTTGTTGAAATCTTCATCTTCATCTCATTCTATTTTCCTTTTTTTGGGATATGATCTTTGATCATTTGGCTTAAAAATGTAGTCTTTATATGATTGGGATCCAAATGCTCCCTTGATCCCAATGGTCTCATCTTACACTTTATGGTGTATTAAAAATGATGAACCAAGTGGAGAGGAGCATTAATGTCATTTACTTAATGTCTTTTATTAACTTGGAACCAAGCCTTGAGATCCATGGTGCCCTTCATGTTTTATGCATGAGTGTGGGTTCTAAACCAAAGGATTAATCTAAGACTTGTTATGTTTTTGTGCAATTTTACATTAATGCAAGTGTGAGTGGGTTTTACATTAATGTCATTCAATATTGCAAGTCTTGTCCATTCAAGCACTTTAATTTATGTCAAGTCTTGCCCTTGTCAAGCACCTCATATTTATGTCATTTTTTAATGTTCAAAGTATTTATTTCAAGTCTTTTCTTGATTATCTCCCTTGGGTAATAAAGCCCCAATTTTATCCACCCAAGGGATGATTAGCCTAAGAAAATTCTTTATTGTCAAAACTTGTAAATGATTACCTTGCTTGGATGATAAAGCTCTCATCTTTGTTCATCCAAGCCATGGTTTTGTTCATATTTTCAATTCTTTCAAATTAACCTTTCTTGGATGATAAAATTGCAATCTTTAATCATCTAAGACATGGTTTTGTCCAAGAAAATGTTTGTTTCATAGGCTTTATTATTTGTCCAAACTCATTTTCTAAAACAAGATGATTTCTCCCATTTTTAAAATACACATACACACACTTGCACATTTTGGTCAACAAACATTAGGGAGACTTGGTTTTTTCCGAGGCACTTTGGGTGAACTTCGTATAAGTTCTTCCCAAAGTGTAACGTGACCTCCGAACTCATCATCTCTAACCATTTTCATTAAATTGGGTTTAAAATTAATTTAATGTGGCGACTCCGTTTTTTGTGTATGAAGTTAATTGTGTTTGGTATTTCGCCTTTGAAACTTGTTGTTTTGGGGCGGGATCCTTACACGTATCTAAGGGTATTAGCTACAAACCTCCTCACCTTCCAAAAGGGTGGGCACCAAGCAATATCACCGGTCTCCGCTTTCACAAAAAGATGGGCCCACTCCTCAATGCTGAGACCCTTCACCAACAATCTTCGCCTATGGAAAGTATAAGGAGAATACTCGGTCGGGGAGTCCAATAGTTTAAAATGTTCTCTAAGCCAAATGGTCAATAACAAGGGACTTCCCCAGGTCATAGAGCCGGTTCGGTGTAACTCATCAAGGCCATGAAGGGTCTCCCCCAAGATAAGAGGGACTACATTGAAGGCCCGTCCTCTAGCTTGTAAAACAATGTCCACGAGCTCTGTGTCCGCCATGCCACACTTGCTCATAAAAAGAACGCTTCGAAATAAGCACAATTCCAAGAGGCAACATTAGGAATCCACACCGTGAGTACGTGTCGCGCAACCTCTAAATCTCCTAGGCAAAGCGTGGAGATCAACATAGCGGTTATGAATGTAACTTTACGCCTCAGGGAGGCCTATGCTCAATAAATCCCTGAGACATTTAGCCGGTCCTTTGTCATACTTAGGCACCACAATCAGTCCAGTCAATGGCATATCTAGGATAGCCGCCATCTCCTCTACTGTAGGGACCATCTCATTAAGTGAAAAGTTGAAAAGATGAGTCGAAGGATCCCAAAAACGTGCAACTCCTTTCAAAAGGTCCCAATCTGGTTTTAGTTCTTCAAAGTAAAAAGAATCTTAAAACCGAACATCTCTATGAACCTTTCTTGGCGAGCCTTGTCAAACGAACGAAAGAACGCCGCTAAGTCATTCTTGTAGCGTTCCACCAATTCCGAGTCTAGGGAGAACTCATCAACAATTATTGATGAAGGGACTGTAAGTACCCCAATCTGAAACCGACCTATCTTAGAGGTAGCCTTAGCACCGTTTCAGGGATAAGCTAATAGGCTAGGACCTCCCTAGGATAAGCTATAAATTCCAGGACTACTCTGGTATAAAATTGGAAAAATCCAGCAGCTCGTCAGGCTGAGCCGTACGGATGCTTTGGGTACTAGAGGGGCCTAGCCGTACGGCTGGTTTGGTCACCCTCAGTCCCTATAAATAGAACCCTTTGCTGATCATTTCAGGGGGGGAGAAACATTAGAACTAAGGTTACTCTGTCGAATTCACCTCAGAATAGTGTGAGTAAGAGTGAACAAAAAGTGAAAGAGAGAAAGGAAGATTGGCCTAAACCAAGATAGGTAAATCCACCTTCTCCCCCTCCCTTCTCTTCATCTAAGAACTCTATTTATCTTTGATCTTGTCATTTATTGTTGATCTTTACATTCTTGCAAGTCTTGTCCATTCAAGCAATATACATATATCTATTATTATTTATATTTCCTAGTCCAAGCCATGAGATGATCAAAGTTGCCCTCCATACTTTGTGTGGAAGAGGTTCAAACCAAGTTTGATCATGGATTGTTGATTGTTCATTTACATTCTTTTCATGGATGATGCTCTTGTTGTTCATTTTGCTCATTTTAAGCTATGATGATCATGTTGAGGATAAAGTCTCAATCTTTATCCTCATCACCTTGATCTAGCCCAAAATTCCCAAGTTTGGGTAATAAAGATCCAATCTTTATGGTTTGTTCTTGTCCCTAAAGGATTAATCTTGCCTAGAAGAGCCATTTTGATGGTAAAGTTTTAATCTTTACTCATCAAATGGTCACTATGGCTCAAAAGGGCATATTGGCCACCTTTTTCATTTTTCTCCCATGATTTCCTTTGATCATGCCCAAACTCTTGTTTTGGGAGGTTCTTTGATGATCAAATGGCATAGGAATGAGTTGTTAATGTTGTTTTATGTTGGAATAACAAACTGGAATCAGAACAGTTTGGTCCAGTTCAAGCAGAATGCTCTGTTTCTGCCTAGAACTGGACTGTTCTTGAACAAACTGTAAAATCCCAGGAGTGGTCTCCCCATCCGTATGGCTACTTTGGCCGTATGGGGAGATTGACCATTTTCCCTTCTGTCTTCTGTTTTCTTGTCAAACAAACCCTTTTTCAGTTGAAAAGATAAATAAAAAGTTAAAACAAAGATTTTCCGTTAAAACACACACACACACACACACACACACTTTTGTTAACTAACAAGGGAGACTCGGCTTTGTCCGAGGCAACTTAGGAGGACGTACAAACTCTTCCCAAGTTGTAACCTGATCTCCGAACCTTTGAACTCAAACCTTTGTCATTTGTTGGGTTTAAAATTAACAAAATGTGGCGACTCCGTTAAATTGGTCTGGTTCCCGCGTTTGGTATTTCGCCCTTGAAACGTGCTCGTGTTTTTTGGGGCGGGATCCTTATAGGGACGGACTTGCTTGGGGCCATTGGAAGCAAAAGGTTGAGAATTTTACTCCAAAAGAAAAGTTCCCATAACTGATTTAAGGCTGTATGGTATTCTAGGACGGACTAGAGGTGTTTATATACAAGTTTGGACACCAAATCCTCAAGGAAAAAGGAGAAACAGCCGCAGATTCACAGGATTGCTCGTACGAGACATCTCCTCAGTTCATACAACAATGATTCTACTCAAATCTTAGGTTGCCCAATGAGTCAAAACATGCCTCAAACACCTCAGAATCTTACCCAAATCAATTCATACATCGCATACAAATGACCCAACACGAATCCATCTCATAAAAGAACCCGCGGTTGACCAACCGGAAGTGAATCAATCCATTACACAGTCAGAAATAAAAACTAAAATTAACAAAAGGATTGTGTGTTAGAGTTAGGAGTTAACTGTTGCATAGGTACAAACCAAAGAAAGATAAACTGTCTTCGCCTACACTGAGGCAATAGATATATCATCAACAAAAAGAGGGAATGGGGGATCCTATCTACTCGGGCATCAAAAGGAAGGAGACGTCGCCACTGCCACATGATCACTCATCAGTCCGAGGCCTCTTCCCGCAAGAAGCCGACTCTGCAGTCTGACGAGCCAACCGGCCTAAGAGTCCCACGGTCTCTCTTTACCCTCTTGGCATAGGCCATAAACTGGGCAAGCCGTCCAGCGACCTCTCTATACTCGGCAATGGGCACCTGTTGAGAAGAAACAAATAGAGATGTCAAAATCTTCAGATAAATGATAAACGAAGAAATGAAGTGATGAAATAACGGAAATGGCAAAAGAAGAGTCATGAATCATACCATGGTCGCCTCAGCAGGAGGTACGAGTCCCTCAGGTATATCGTACTCGGCAGGAAGGTCATCGACGCTCTCTATCCCCTTAGCCATGCTGTAGGTAAATGAAGTCAGTCCGAGCTGCAGACGGAAAGGGACATGCACAACTCCCTGGGCCTGAGCTTGGTCACCCTCTATGATCAGCCAGAGCATGAGGCGAGTCAAAAAATCAGCATAATCATCCTCAAGATGCATGTGATCAAAAGCAACCTGACCTATCACAAGGTCCTCCCTTTTCTCACCCTCGATGGCATAAGAATCAAGCATATGAGCCGGTGGATCCAATGGGACAATAAGATCCAGCCTGCCACCATTGTGCTGACGAGAGACTCTCTCCCATAAATAGAAGCATCCCCCACCAAGGCCGATCATTAGTAATCTCATACCAGCATACCCGTAAGCCTGGTGAATCTCTAAACTCCTCCAAGGGAATGAGAGCAGTGTCAACATCAGGAACGACGGTTTGCTCATCCAGATACCACCTCATCTGCTCTATAGGAAAGTCTACCCCCTCAGCCTGCTCACCGCTGGTATCTCTGTTTCCCCTACGTTACCTCAACGTGTCCGGAAACTTGGCAGCATTGTCCCGGAGGTCAGAGTTGAATAGCCTCAATATGGCGTAACCCCAAGCCTGCAAATGGGAGAAACATAGAAAAGTGTCAACATACAATAGATAAATAAGAATGCTACCGAGACTGAAAGTAAACTGGGGTTAAAATAGAAAGGGAGAATGCGAAAATAAAATGGACATCAACCTCCCCAAGCATGGCTATAACCACCCAAGCCAGCGTTCGCCCGATCCCGCGAACTCCCATCCATGCACGTAGCAGTGGGCCAAGCCAGCTAACCCCCAGCTAACATCTGTGACATGCTGCATATCCCTCAAGCATCTCAACAAAGTAAACAATGCAGTCGACGCGTGATTAGCAAATAGCATCTCAGAAAAAGCCCACCACAGAAAGCCGCGGACGGCTACGATATGGGTGTTAGCAGATCCCATCTGACCCGCATTGGCAGTAACATAGGCATTGAACTTATCCCTCAAAGCCTTGAGAGGGATGCCCTTACCTGAGGTGCGTACAAGAAGCCCAGAAAATGCCTCATATTATCACTGCTGGGAGAGAAATCGACATCCACCTCAAGTGGCTCACCGGCAATAGAAAGCCCAGTAATGGCATGAAAATCAGTGGGAGTCATGGTGACCTCTCCCCACCTCATATGCATGGTGTGGGTACTATCCCAACACCGCTCCCTGATAACCTGGAGCACATGAGCATTCCGCCGCTCGCCCACTAAGCCGTCAAAGAAGGGCTTAAGCCCAAGATTCTCGATCTCTTCCTTAATTTCACCATTGAGAGTTTCCCACCTCTCGAAACCGCTCGTACGCTGCCCCTACAGTTGTTGATGATCCTGAATGGCTGCAAACAACAAAGGCAAAAGAGACGAATGTCAAAAAATCGGTAAATCAACATTTAAAGCATTTTACCCGAAAAATCGCAGAATTGCCTAGAAAGACAGTCAAAATCATGTACTACTATACTACAATGATTTTCAACATCAACAAGGGTGAAATCCCGTCAAAAGATCATCCATGCATGATAAACCCTAGCAGCGACAATTCTAGGCGAAAATTGATAAAAGTCGAACTGCGAAGGCACCAAATTGAGACATGCAACAACGAAATTGACATGGAAACTCAGTCAAAGGAAGAGATCCTTACCAACCTTGTCCAAACGGCGTGAGAAATATGATCCTCGGGGAATGGGCATAACTCGTCCGTCGCCCATACTTTGCCCTTCATATGCCTACCAAAGAGGTGTTCCTTGTGCGAACGATGTGCACCGGACATTTGAAAGGGTTAAGAATCACTAAAACTTGGTGAAGACGAATATTTTTGGGAAAGAAAATCGCCTAGGGTTGAGAACTCTTGAAATGAAATAAGAAAAGTGATTTGAAAATCCACGTTCAGCGCCTGATATGCGCCTGCTCTGCGTAAAATCAGGGATGACTCGTACGACGCATCTATCCCTCGTACGAGGTATCCTCAGAAAAATCTCAGAAAACCCTATTTTTTTGGGAAATTCCAGAAAAGCCCTGCTTTTAACAGAAAGGTCAGAAAAAGCCCTGCTTTTGACTGAAAGGTCGAATCTGAACCCGGTTCAAGATGGAACATTGAGTCGTCAACAAAAGAATATTTTCAGAATTGGAACAAATAATGTTGTTTCTCAGTACGAATTTATTCTCACCGCACATCCAAGATCATGGGTGAGTAATAAAGTCTACATCAACAAACTCTAAATCCCATGACTGTCATCGAGACATATGTTAATGACACAGGATTTATAATCGGGTATCGCACGACTGTTATCAAGATGTAAGTTAATAACACAGGATCCCACCATTTAGAGTCCCATGATTACCATTGAGACATATTTTAATGGCATAGGATTCACTTTTCTGATGGAAAGGCAGTCTCATCGGAAGGAGAAGCAAGGTCCGAGTAATTAGTGTCTCCACATCCAGTGATCCCATAATTGTTATCAAGGCGTATGCTAATAATATAGGATTCATACCCCTCTGAGTCCTATAATTGTCATCAAGGTGTATGCTAATGACATAGGATTCATATTTTCAACGGAAAGGCAGTCGTGTTGAAAGGAGAAGATAGGTCTGAGTAATTGGTGTCTCCAAAACCTAGAATCCCATAATTGTTATCAAGGCGTATGCTAATAACATAGGATTCACATCAGAACTGAAGGCGTTTCCTCATCAACAACAGGGTATATTCAGAATTGGAATCAAAGAGATTGATTCCTCAGTATGGATTGCAACTGGAGACGGGTCGTCATCAACAAAAAGAAGTATATTCAGAATTGGGTCAAGGACAATGATTCCTTAGTATGGGTTACTCTCTAAACTCTAAACTTACTTACTGCTGTATTGTTTTCGAAAAATGATTTTCAAAATACCTCAAGCCTCTATTTTTTGTGTGTTTTGGAGTCGAACTACGTTTGGTCTGATTTCCTTCCGAGGAATACGTAGGCAGCTTTCTAGCACGACCATACCCAAAGTTCTAAATGGTGTCTTTTCTATCGACGATGTTACTTCATTCATAAGTATCGTCGTCGAGGGGCTCTGTAGACACCCCATTTTGAACGCTCATTCATAATCACACTACTTCTGTGTCTCGCCTTTGATTTGGGTCGAAGCTCGTTAAGTTGGACATGTTTTGTTAAGTTTCTAACTGACTCCATTAGTCAGGGACCAAAACGAACATCAAAACTACTGCAGAAGGGCATAAATGTGATTCCAGTATATAGATGTCTTGTACGAGACATTGATGTCTCGTACAAGACATCCCCCTTAACAGACGGGTTTCAGTCAGTTTCCTTATTGATCTCAACCCCGTTTCTTGGCAAATACTCATGCAATCCGGGAAAAACTTAAACTTAATGAGTGATTCTAGAGTTCAAATAAACCTCCTTGGAAATCAATTCATTGATTCCCATCCAAATTAAACCCTTTGGCTTAACCCTAAAGTCATAAACCCTTATAAATATAGAGGTTCTTGAACCAAAAAGAGACTAGTCAGAGATTCTAAGAGAGGATGATCAACAAAAGAAGAGCTCTCATAATCAGCCACCTCCACCCACGAAATTTAGAAGATCATAACACCATTCAAGTCAATCTCTTCGAACCATCAAAGCCTTTAGTCAAGGCCATCCATAGGATTCTCGAAGAATGCTTAGGTAAAACTCTTTGTTTTCTATCTTCTCATCTTCTTCTTTGCTTTGAAGTAGTGTGATTCCATTAAAGGATCAGCCTAGAGCCTCTCTAATTCATGGAGATGGTCTCGAAGCATATGATCTGACATTTCAAATAAATAAGAAGTTATTTATTTAGTTCCTTTTGCGTACGTTTTGCATGATTTTGAGACAACGATGATGATTTTTTAGCAAGACCAATCCTAGATTGGGTGAATTGGGTGCTCCTTGACCTTCCCAATTCATAACTTAACCCCCGAATCCAGATCTTACGGTCCGTGTTCCGTCAAACATGGTGGCGACTCAAAACAAATGAGCAACATTCAAACCCTTACGATCCAAACCGAGCGGTCCGGGAACCGCGGGAGGGGCGCGCGCTCACACATGGTAACATGTTTATATGCACATAATATAAACATATAAAGCATCGGTTAACAATTTAATTAATCCCATTAATTAAACTATGATTTCATGTGATTAATTTATGGGGATAAATTCTTTAACACGTAATTGAGAGCATGATTGTACGGTCGAAACTAAACCAGAAGGCATCCACAATCCCGTACCAAATTTAGAAACTAGAAGAAACAACTATGTAAGGTCGAAATTAAGCCAAAAGGCATCCACACTCCCTTACATAAAGTAACTCAATTCTAAATTTTTTTGTCTTATCAATTTATGACTTTGTCATTGAGATTTGTTTTCAGGAAACACGGTTTCTAAAACTAGGTATCTGACAAACAAATTCAATCCAAAGTAATTTTGAAATTGACATTTAATTTCAGGAAACACGGTTTCAACACCAGTCATCTAACAATTAAATTTAATCTAAAATATTTACCATTGTGTTTCAATTTTAAAATCCTAAAATTTCTTTCCTTGATTCAACTAGGGGTTGATGTTCATGATGATCAAATCATCATGTTCATCAAAACCTTGAATAAAAAAATTATTCTTGAATCTAGGATTATCAACAAATTAATCCAATTAACTTTTTATGATCACAAGGAACATAATAAACAAAATATTATTGCAATCTTTGATCCCACATAACGTATTTAAACAGTGCGATTTTATGACCTCCATATATCTCATATACATACATAAAATACAAATCACATAAACATCATGAATCTAAATTCAAATAGCATGCTAACACATATAATCCAATTATATTATCAACATGTTATTATTAAAATAATCATGATGAACGGGGATCTGATACCTTGTTGGGTTTTGCAGAATCATGTGCAGCGGAATAATCCCAAAAGCCAATATCCATTCAAGATGATTCAATTAATACGGAGTTGAATTTAGAATAATAACCGTGATGGAGCTTTAAAATTTTCGGATCTTGAAAACTTCGTTCTTCAAGATTTGATCTTCTCCAAGCTTTTCTGCAAGTCTTGATCGCAGGAACATGAACTAGAAGATGATTAAGCAATCACCCTCAATGGATATCCACACGTGAACGAATATCAAGAACTCCTTCTTGATCTGGACTGCTAGATCCAAAATAGGCTATATGAATTTAGGGTTCTTGATCTTTGATTCTCAATCTTGATCAAGAAAATTATTTCTCCAAACAACTAGGTTTCATATGTTTAATAGCTGGTGAAAAGATGCTTATATAGTCCCTAGTCCTTAACCCTTAAGGACCTAGGAAACCAAAATCCCGTCACCCAATTAAACCTGCAGATTTTTTGTCAAGGCAGCTCTGGCACGGTCGTGCTCACAAAATGGCATGGTCGTGCCATTAGGTGCGACAGTACCTTTCCCCCCGACGATTATTGGCACAGTCGTACTTTATAACCGGCACGGTCGTGCCATTTGGCACGGTCGTGCTTTATAAGTGGCACGGTCGTGCCCGACCAAAATTCTGCCTTTTTGCCTTTTTAACAATTCATTCCATTGTGTGTGACCCCATAGGATTATATCAAGTTGGCAGTGAGTACAAACACATTTTGTTCTCATAAATCATGAGCGGACCCTAGCAGGCCATCATGATTACCCAAATGATACAACTTTATCAAAGTTCGCTTATCCTTTATAGAACATATCACAATCCTTTTGTCCACGATGTCATTGAGCGTAAGCCATGGTCAATGGTCAACTTACAATGCTCAATACTTTTCTCGATTCCAAATAGTTGATAATTCAAATGACATTGATTATATCAATTCATTTGAGCATGGCCATGCATTTCATCAATACTATTCATCGAGGGGCCCAAGCTTGACATCTCTCACGAAGAGAAACAAATTCCATCTTGACTTATAACACTTCCCTACATAGCTTTGATCATGCCAATCATATCCTTTATAATTACTTGGTTAAGAGTAACGTTTGAATATGTCAAACATGATCTCCATTATGTGGAAGACCGTAATAATCTCAAGTCTTAGAATTCAATGATATAACTATTTAGAGGTTTAATTATGACATCATGACCATGACATAAACCTCATAGTTGGGTTATGTCCAGTATGCGTTCCCCAACACATACCCATAAGTTTAACTTGTATCCCATACACATGATCATCATATGATCATCGAATTAAAATTATACTAGTTGTTCATAAGTACTAGGGACGAAGATTATTATAACAAAACAAGTAACAACAAATAATAATCTAAAACATCTCTTTATATAAATAAAAAGTGATAACAAACATTGTCAAACAACGTGCCAAATAACATGCCTAGGGCATATACACCAACAATTCCCGTATTGAACGATAATTTGTTTCAAGATCATTTAGTGTCATCAATTTTATAAACTACAGCAATACCTGTAACGACCCCAAAACCACCCTAATTTTCTTAACTTGAAATGGAACTTTTATGTGCATTTTATGTGTTAGAAAATATTTTTATGACTTGCATATATTATTTGAGCATATGTGATAGTTAAAGTGTTAGTAGAAATTTTGTTAAAATGAATAAATGAGTTAGATGAAACTTTAGGGTCCAAAGTGTAACTTTAAAGTTCAGGGGCTTATTTGCTCAAAATGAAAGTAGAGGGGCCAAAGTGAAAATTTTATAAAAATCTTTATATACTTATCCTAACCATTCTCCCTCTCTGCGTATGCAACAATTCAACTTTCCCAATTCTCTCTCTGGTTCAAGAAGAAAAAGGTAAGTTCAACCCATTTCGATTTAATTCTTTTTATTTACTTATCCCGTTTTAAAAACTAATTATATAAAAATGATCAGGGCGTTGAGTAGGTCATTTCTACCCGAACAAAACATATTTCTGCGATACTTTTTTCCGGAAATAGGTAAGTTACTAATTCCCCTTAAATACTAAAATGGTTATATATTTGCTATATGTGTGATATGTGGTGAAATTATTGTGAAAAGAATTTATTTGTGATACTTGTTTATTTGGGACAAAGGGAGTATAGTTATAATGGGTAAGTGACTTGGTTTGTATGCAAGGATGTATATGGAGTATGTTTATATCCTGAGAATATTACTATAAGTGTTTGAAAGTATACTCCTACTTGTGGGACGGTAAAATATTAACTTGAGTTAAATGTTAAATAAGTATATTATAAAAATTATACTATTATTCTTGAGACGGGGAAATGAATAAAAGTATCTTTAAATGAGTGTATTAGTATATTAGAAAAATTATATTTATACTTGTGGAACGGTGGAACGAAAGGAGTATAGCTTGTTCAAGTTTTGGCCTGGCAGGTGTGTTAGGCGGCCGCCCAAATAGGGCGTGCGGCCGCACACTTATCTGGAAGATTTTTGTCTTGAGACAGAGTATTTTGGGCGGCCGCACAGTCTGGTGTGGGCGACCGCCCAAGACTGCTGAAAAGTTTGAGTTGTTTGAATCTAAGTGAATTAGAGTTAAATCTTGGTCTAAGTCTTAGGTGATATCCTAGAGTACCTAGAGGGTTGTTATGGAACACCCTAGTGTTTGAAATTGGTTCCTTTGTGAACAAATGTGTTAGGGAATATGAATAAGTGTACATGGGGTATTGTTGAACATCTTTTGATGTGGTTTGGATTGGTTCATCTTTGTGATGTGTTTGGCTTGGTTCCTTATTTTAGAATCATTGCCCCGGTTGTTGTTGTTGTTGTTTAGCAAGTATTCATTACTGTGCTTCTTGTGGAATGTCCAGCTGTTCTTGTTGTGGAGTCAGGCAATGGGAGAATTATAGTGGTACAAGTAAGTTCACTATAAGGTTTTCCATTGGTACCTTCTGTGTCAGGCAGTGGGAGAATTATAGTGGCATACAAGCCAAGTTCACTATAAGGTGTCCACTGTGCCTTCTCAGTTTCCCCAGTCCAGATTGGCCTTGGATGGGATGAATCGCTCCCTTTGGTGAGTATTTGGGTTATGACTTTGTGTCATATTTCCCTCTCTGGTTTCTTTGGTTCTATTGGTTATGGTTTGGTTTTCGGGATCCCGGCTTCAGCTATTTATGCTGCTCAGATGGTATTCTCAGATGGTATTCTCAGATGGTATTCTCAGATGGTTATGTTATTTCGGTAAACCTTGGCTTGGTATTCCCGTAGGAGTGTTTACTCCTACACTATGTGTTGTATGATGAGTTGGTCGTTATTTCCAACCGGTATGGGACGGTTGGCGATAGGGAGCCTCTCATGTTATGTTATATATGCTATATGATTAATTGTTGATATTGTTTCTTTATGATTATCATATCATCATGTAACGTAGTTGCATTTTAGTAGCTTACTGAGATTCATTCTCACCCCTTATTTGTTTACTGTTTTAGATAAAGGCGAGTCCAGGGAATAGGACACTTTGGCACGGGAGGACGTTAAAGTGGTAAGAGTTGGGATTTGTTTTGTAAAGGTTACATTACATAGATGTAATACCTTTTGGGTAGAGTTTCCTTGACTTTATCATCTTGTAACACCTATATTTTGGATAATGTCGGTGTATGTACATTTGTATAAAAGTTTGTAAGCCTTTGGGCTAAATACTTTCGTTTGTGAAAGTTGTTTGAAAAGTTTGTTTGAAAGTTAGTGGAAGTCTTTGAACTTCAAGTGTGGATTTTGTTAAACTTTATGAAAGTATATTTCGAAAAAAAATTCTAAAAGTGTTTTATAACGTCTTCCAATCGTGTCCCGAGCGTGGGGCCAAGTAGGACCACGGGTCAGGGGCGCGACAGTTGGTATTAGAGCTAGGTTGTAGATGGTCTAGAATGACTAAGTGACCTAGAGGGTATTTGGGTAGAGAGTGAGTAACGTTGAGTGTTTTATGCAGGTAATCACTAAAGATGGTTGGAACAGAGGGTGATCAGTCGGGGCCTTCAGGGCTGGGTAATGCTAGAGAAGAGGTTCGAACAATGTTCCAAGGTATGTTTGAAACTGTAATGAAAACAATTGACGATATAGTTGAGCATAAAAGCAAGGTTGAAGCCTCAGATGTGACAAAACGAGGAGGACAGCTAAAACCACAACCCCAGCGTGGTGATAGTAAAGAATACCAAGGGACATCTTCGCAAGCTAAGGAATATTTTCAAGGGCCACATAATAGAAGAACTCAAGGCAAACGAGTATGTATATATTGTCGGAAGGAAGGGCATTTAGAAGAAAGATGTTGGAAGAAGCAAAGCAAATGTATGAGATGTGGTCAGTTGGGTCACTTTCAGAGGAATTGCTCTAGATTTAAGAATCAGTTATCGGGAAATGTAATTGGGTCTTCTCAGGGCCAGAAGAGGGATTCTTCAGGGAAGCTTAAGGTACAAGGTAGTTTTCCTGCCATCAATCAAGAACAGATTTCAGATCCTTCTAATGTGATTGGAGGTATAATTTCTATGTCTAGTTTGAGAGCACATACACTTATAGACCCTAGCTCTTCGCATTCTTATGTGTCTGTGCATTTTGCTTCTCGATTACATGAATCTCCTGAGTCTCTACCTTAGGTGTTAGAGGTGTCTATCCTAAGGGGGAGTGTTTGGTGATTGATAGAGTGTTGCGCACTTGTGATGTGCAAATTTGTGAGCATGTTTTACTTGCTGGTTTAATTATTTTGCCATATCAAGATTTTGATATTATTGTGGTGGAGTTTTATATGCTAGTGTGCTTTAATTAAGCATGGTAGATATATATGTTTAGCATTCATGATATTTATGCATTAAAGTCTGAATTTTTTTTTATCACAAGGTTATGCCTGTTATTTGGTTTATGGGGTTGACAGTAGAGTGTCTATAGCTAAACTAGAGAATGTACTTTTCCTTTGTGGGATCTCAGATATGTTTTCTATTGAGTAGTACATGATTGATGAAAACCTTGGGTTATCTTGAGTTGTTCGGTATAATGCTATAGTGTTGATATCTAGTGCAATATATCCATAACATTGGTTGAGTTAAAAGAGTAGAAGATTCAACTTGAGATATTTCTTGACAAGGGATTCATTACGTTTAGCATATCTACGTGGGATGTATCAGTATTGTTTATTATGAAAAGGTATGGTACTTTGCGATTGTATATTGACTACTAAGAGCTCAACCAGATGACTATAACGAATCATCACTTGTTATTTTATATGGGGGATATAGTTGATCAACTTCAGAGATCAGTGGTTTATTCAGTGGTTGACTTGAAGTGATTATTATCAGTTGAAAATTTTGAGATGGGTGTATTTCAAAAACGGTTTTTCATACCAGGTATGGGCATCATAAATTGTGGTCATAGTGTTTGAATTAACAACTACTTCAGTGGAATTGTTGGATATGCTGAGTTGTATCTGTAGCCGTAATTGGATTGCTTTGTGAGAGGCAACAGTTGTGAAATCAAGGCATTATGTCTTCTTGTTAGAGGATATATTATTTTGAGGAAGTTTCAATTCAGGCATGGTTATTGATTCTTTAAATATGGAAGCAACAGTAATTGGAAAAATCCTACTTCAGTAGCATAGGTATGTAACTTGTTGAGATTGGCATATGGTTAGAGATTCATTGATGGATTTCTAAGGTAGCTACACCGTTAACTAGACACAGGAAGATACACTTTCTCGTTGAAACTATAATGACACAGAGATACACTTCTTTCTCGATGGATTGGTACAGAATGAAATGAGTTTTAGTATATGTGTTATAGTGGATCTGTCACTTCAGTGATTGAGATGTTCATCGCTTCAGAATTGTATGGTAACAATGTGTGCTTTGAGAAGATTGATTTCCTTATGAACAAAATTATCCTACCTATAACTTGAGATTTATTGCAATTATATATCCATGGCATTAGTGAATGACCTTTATAGAGCCATATTGAGGTGTTTACCAACCATGAGAGCTAAAGTATTGGTTTTTTCAAAGAGAGTTATACATGAGATAATGTAGGTAGAGTACCATGTTATATCATCCGGGAAATGTAATGTGTTAGAGGATACATTGACTTATAGTTCATGTTTGATAAAACTAAATGGGGAATGTTAGAGGAATTAACATTTTGGAGTTTTTGTGAGTTGAGACATGGTGTGATTTTGTGATTGTGGAAGCTTTAAGTTTCTACTCTATTGAATGATTTCAACTATAGAAAATTTCTAGTGGAATGAACGATGATAGACAACACGATTTTGTTCGTTGCTAGTGATGGAACTTTAACTTTTGTAGCAGAGTATGTAGTCGATACTTAGTGGAACCAACATGCATAACGGAATTCAACTACAGGTGCTTGAAGAGATACACAAGACCAATTTAATTATGAATCCAAGTAAATGTAGAGTATTGAGATAATTTGAAGAGTTACATTTGATTTGTTTAACACGCGAAATTCTAAGCATTCAACTAAGTCCTTGAGCTGCGAATAACCTGGAAGTAAAATATCAGTGATCAGTTGGTTAGTGACAAGCCTTTGAGATTTCTGAGTGAATATGAATCTATTGCGAAAGGTTTTATTGAAGGAGTTACACTGAATAGATGAGAACAATGATGTTGATTGAAAGCGGATTGGTTACCAAGTTTCCTCACCTTATCTATTTTGAGGGTATAAATGTTAATTCCAGTTGTTACATATTTGTTTAGAAGATAGTTCGATTTCATGGGATGCCTACGAGCATGGTATTAGATGGGTTCCTTATTTACATCTTGATTTTAGTAAGCAATTGAGAAGGCTTTGAATTCAGAATTGGGATTTAGTACATGTTTTCATCCTCAGACAGATGGCCAGTCAGAAAGAACCATTCAGATTCTTGAGGACATGTTGAGAACTTGTTCAGTTGATTCTTAGAATTCGTGGGATATTGTAGACACCCGTCTTGGACCGCTCACCCCGATTGCACATTTGATTTTGTGTTTCTCCCCATTTTAAGTGTTTCTCGTTAGTTTCTGTCACTTCCGTTAAGTTCCTGACTGACTTCGTTAAGTCCAGGGACTAAACTGAATAACAGGGCTGACTTTCTAGTCCATTCTGTCAGAATTGCCTTCTCTGAGTCGCGCGCCTCCGACAGGAGGAGCCAGCGCGCGCTCGCCTCTGGGCGTCAGTTACAGATTTCTGGCCAGGATTCTCTCCCTTGCTCAATTTACAGGATTTTGCCCGGGAAGGATTTCTTGGTGACTGAGTTTTGGCACCAAAAACACCCCTCTTTCACCTATAAAAATCTCCCTTTACCTCCATTTTCAAGGACCGGAAATTGAACTTACAAAAACTATACCAAAACCACTTTCTAAAGGTTCTCCAAGGATCTCATCAAGCAATATTTGAAGGTCTTCAAATTGTAGGTAAAAGTCCATCTTTTCCTTTCTTTTCTACTTCATCTCCTCTCTCTCTTTTACTCTAATCAAATGTGCAATCACCCAAATCATTTTGGGACATGACTCTAATGATCACCACATCTCATTGAGGTTGGTTAAGGAGTTATATCCTACATTCCAAACTCTATTTTAAAACCCCCTTTTATGACTTAAAGAAGAAGAAGAAGAACATTTTCATTCATGTAGATTTTGATCAAGCAAGACCAACTTTAGTTGGGCGAGATGGGTGTTTCGGTACTTCCCATCTCGTAATCTAACCCCCGAACCTCAAAACAAAGAATCTCTGTTTTCGTAATCAAATCTAGGCTATTATCAATAGGTTTTTCTTATGTTCCTCAAAACATAGGTGGCGACTCTAAAACAAGTTAGACATCCTAGGATAATTCACCGCTCTAACCAAGTTGTGGTTTCCCGGGGTATCTACAGTGGCGACTCCGCTGGGGATATGTTTTGAGGGTTAAACTTGCAATCTGATCAAAATCTACATCTTTTCTGGGCATTCTGATTCCTGATGGGGGAGGCGCGCGCTTCTGGCCTCTTCAGCCTAAGGCGCGCGCATCCCGCATCAAGGACCAGAATCGCCCACTTCTTCATGTTCTTCATCTTCTTCTTCTGCTATTCTGCACTAATCATTTCTGCAAGGGTTACAATATGCACATAGGACCAGGGCAATCCCCTGAGTCCAAAATATGACATTCTGACAGGTGTGCCCAGAAGCGCGCGCCTCCGATAAGCATTGCGCCATGCGCGCGCGTCTCACATCAACACTCAGAGGCGCACGCTTCTGGGTTGATTCCCAGAACAGAAACAAGTTTCAGTGACTGAGCAGAACAGTGGGGTGTGGGCACAGTTGCCTGCATCAGAACAGAATTGAACCCTCAGACTGTTTTAATTTTGTGTTTTATTTACCGGTCACACGGGTGATTCGGGAGTTGTAATTTATGTGCTTATGTGTTTTGTGTGTTTTTTCTTTCTTTTCAAAAAAAAAAAAAAAAAAAAAAAATTGTCACTTGTTAGACCTCACACTACATGCACATATTCCTATGAACTGCTCACTATCGAGTCGCACAAGTCCAACCCCAAACCCGTCGAGGCCCGTCATAGAAAGTTTCAAGCTCCACCAGACCTTGGCTCTTTCGAAGCGGTAAACCTCAGCCCGTGGCGTAGTTCAAGACTACATGCCAGGGGTGACCTTTGAGCCTCATATTCAAGCCGAGCACAAGCCACACAATTCTAGTTAGGGTCTAACACTCCGTGACTCAAGTCGGTTTCCATGTACCGAAATTTCCCTAAACTAATGTCTTCAAATCATACATGCCAACTTGTTGAAACGGACGCAATAAAAATCCGTCCCCAAAAGTGGTTATTTTGGACGAAAATAAAAATACGTCCCCGCATGTATGCTTTACTACATTAATTTAGTTTAATCCCGATACATGTAGGATTCACAAGCGCGATGGAATCCGATGAGTATATGGGACCTCGAGATGGTCTATATACTAGTGTGACGATTCCATTATTTTCTTAGAAACCCCAAAAGGGATTCATTCCCTCCGACTTATAAAAAAAAAAAGGAGTCTTTTCTTATGTGGTTCGATTCGTGTGCCCAACTGTGTGTTCTAAGCCTCTTCGTGGACCGCAAGTGTTACTCAAGACTGACAAGGGCCTCTTCTGTAATATAGGTTCAATTGGTACTTACAGAGTCTACCGGGATTCGGTAAATCGGTTATTCCGTAAGAGATCACTCCAACAGCTCCTACATCAACCATGACTGGCAGCAGCAACACCATGTCTCTCGAACAGCTTTCAACCATGGTCCAACTCCTCCAAGAGCAAGTCTCCACCCTTAATAAGGAGGCACAAAGCAAAGACGACATTTGGCAATCCCACCTCGACAGCCAAAGGGAGGCCCACGAGGCCGAGATGGACCTAATGAAAGAAAAGCTCACTAACCTTGCCAAGGGGAAGAACAAGAATAATGATGATGAATCCGAGTGGACCGAGGGATTGTTCAAAAGTCCTTATGTCAACACCCGCACCAAGAAATTGGGGGAGCCGAGTTCCGAGAACAATGAGCCCAAAATGGTGGATTCTATCATGGCCTACATCGACCAAAAATTCAATGGGCTCAACATGGGGAAAGGCTCCGACACAAGCCTTTATCAATCATCCATCCTCATGAGTACTATGGCCGCTCTTCCCGATAAGTTCAAGATGCCCGACATAAGCAAATTCAAGGGCAACTCTTGTCCCATGGCTCACATTGAGACTTATATTTGGGCAATGGTTCCGAAGAAGGTCTCCCCCAAGGTGATGGCTCAATGCTTTCCTCTCACTCTTGAGGGGGCGGCAAAAGATTGGTATGCTACTCTCCCGCTCACTGCCCGTCTTGATTGGGACTCCGCCATGCTTGCCTTCAAGAACCAATACCAAGGTAACACCACTCACCGGCCCACAAGGAAAGAGATCGAGAATACCACTCAAAGAGACAATGAGTCCTTCATTGACTTCACAAGGAGATGGAATGACAAACTCTCTGAAATTGTTGAGAGGCCAAACACAAAAGAGCAAATGGAAATCTTTCTCAAGTGTCTCAAGATTGATCTCCGCACCCACCTAAGTGGGGCTTGCTACTCCGACTTCTCCCAAATGTATGAGGCGGGGGTACGCATGGATGACTTGCTCAAGGAGATTAAGAAGGCCACTCCTACTTACCGATACAAGGCCGCTTCCAACTCCACAAAAGAGGCCTCGGTCAACGCCGTCACTATCGATTAGGGGAATTACAAAAAGGTTCCTCCACCCCAAGGGAAGAAGTCTCGAAATGACCGTGTCTACACGCCTCTCCAAGGCATGACTCAAACCGAAGTGTTCGAAGTCCTCAAGGCAAAGGGTCAAGTCACACCCGTGCAAGGGTACCAACCCAAGACGGTCTACCCCAATCATGCTCACCACAAATATTGTGGCTACCACCAATATAGTGGCCACACCACCGAGGATTGCTTCGTTCTCCGCAATGTCATTCAAGATCTCATAGATAAGAAAGAATTTGTAGTGACTAATGACGAACATGTCAATGTAATAGAGATAGGAGAACTCGAGGGGACCACCCATTCAATCCCAATTGTGAATGGGGGCCCCAATGTTATGAATAAACTTGACAATTCTTGCTATGTTGTAACTTACGATGAGGTAATGAGGGAAGTACTAGAGAATAGGAAAAAGAAGCAAGATGGGAACGTCAACATGCTAACTCGATCCGATCGAGTAATAGCAAGCAACCCTTCCACTTCCGCACCAAGCTCCTCTTCTCAAAGGCCGCAAGCTCGCGACACTCCCGAAGATCCTCTACTTGTCCAAATCAAGAAAACTCAAGCCAACATCTCTATTTGGGACCTCATTGCATCCTCAAAGAAGCACCGAGATCTTGTCATCCGCAATCTCGATGATACATCAGTTTCTCCCGATACTACTCCCGAGGACCTCACGGCAATGATCGGTCACATTCATTTTGGCAACGTCATCACCTTTGCCGATATGGACCTTCCACCATTTGGTTCCGACCACAACGAGGCTATTTACCTCAAGATACGAGCAAGGGGAGGACCATTTCAAGAGTCTTAGTGGACGGTGGTTCCGCACTCAATCTCATGCCTGGAAGAATCATGGGCATACTGGGGCTTAAGGATTCCGATTTGAAGCCCTCTACTCAAGTAATCCGAGGTTATGACAGCACCGCCCGTACAGTCATGGTTATGATTGAAATAGACATTGAGTTTGGGAGCATGGTCATGTCCGTTCCATTCTAAGTGCTTGATATCCCGGCCTCGTTCAACTTACTTTTGGGTCGACCATGGATTCACAGTGCTAATGCCGTACCGTCAACTCTCCACCAATGTGTCAAGATCCGAAATGGTGATGAAATAGTGACCGTCATGGCTGAAAACGTCACTATCCACAGAAAAGGTGAGCCCGTCCACCAAGTTCAGCATGGTTTACCAGACTCCACTCTATCTGGCGTCTCAATCAACGCCATTGACAAAGAAGGGGGAAACGGATCATGGACCCCCAGCAACCACAAAATCCTCCGCATGATGAGGAATATGGACTACTTCCCTGGTTTAGGCCTAGGGAAATATCAACAAGGAATCCTACATCCTGTGCAAGTCCCATTTATCAAGAACACATTCGGTTTGGGATACGAGCCTTCCAAAGAAGACTTAAAACAAGAGCAAGTAATCAAGAACGGAAAGGCCCGAGCTCGTAAAGAAGGTCGTCGTTATGAGGTCCCTAATCTAAGGCCTTATCGCAAGACGTTGAATGGCTATTTTGTCCGCCAAGGGGAAGACGTTCCATACATGATCTTTCCCGAGCCATGGGTTAACAATAAGGGTGTCAAAAAGCCCGGTCTCGATATCTTTTCCGATTGTAAGATCCAGAAATCTGAAAGGGAACTAACTCCCATGTCGTCCCGTGAATGGTGGGGAAGGAAGGTGACTATAGAATCCGAGACAAAATCACCGTGGGGGAAGAACTAACAGATTTAGCCTCCATGTTCGAAGAGCTTGCCATAATGAATGAATGCCAAGTCAACGCCATCCATGACACCGTCATCATAGACGAGACTCTCAGTGAGATCCCGCCAAGCTCCGAGCCGATCAACAATTGGTATTCAACAAAAGGGCCCGTGGTATCCGAGGAATTCCTAGTCCAAGAAATGGGTTGCATACCCCGCACAACAACAAAGGAAGAGCAGCTCACACTTACTTTCGAGTCCGAGAGTGTCTCTAATACCCTCACCCAAGAGGATTTGGAGGCCATAGCCGAGCGTGTGTTTCCTTTCTTTGCTAATGAAAAATTTGATATTTCTGAGTACCCTGAGATTGCAAACATCATAAATGATGAATTAACTAATAATGAACTTAACGAACAAGTTAATAACGATTCAAATTATGATGAAATAGACCACGAAAACACAACATACTTAAATGAACTTGCTCAACAAGTCCGTAGTCGTGGTGAGAATGGTCCAAAGGCTGACGAAGAACTGCATGTTGTTAATCTGGGTACCAAAGAAGAACCAAGAGAGACTAAGATTGGAAGCTTCTTCAAGGGGACGACAGAGACAGATTGACTGCACTACTACGGGAGTTCGTGGATGTGTTCGCATGGTCATACAAAGACATGCCGGGTTTGGACAGAAAGGTAGCGGAGCACAGAATTCCGATCAGAGGAGATGCCAAGCCAGTAAAGCAGAAGCTCAGAAAGATCAAGCCAGAATGGTCTCTGCAAGTCAAAGAAGAGATTGAGAAGCTCCTCAGTGTGGGTTTCATCAAGGTTATCGAGTATCCGACATGGTTAGCCAACATCGTGACAGTCAGAAAGGCAAACGGCAAGGTTCGAGTTTGTGTGGACTTCCAGGATTTGAACAAAGCTTCCCCAAAGGATGATTTCCCACTCCCTAATATCGACATGCTAGTCGACTCCACTGCTGCCTACGAGGTTTGCTCATTCGTGGATGGGTTCGCTGGGTACAATCAGATTCTCATGGCCGAGGAAGACCAACACAAGACAGCCTTCACAAAACCGTGGGGTACCTTTTGCTACACAGTCATGCCATTTGGGTTAAGAAATGCTGGGGCTTCCTACCAAAGAGCCGTGACAGACTTGTTCCACGATATGATTCACAAAGAAATCGAGGTGTATGTGGACGACATGATCATTCACTCCAAAGGGACCGATGGTCAACATTTAATCGATCTCCGCAAGTTCTTCGAAAGGCTTCGTCAACACAAGATGAGGCTCAACCCTGCAAAGTGCACGTTCGGGGTTATCCGAGGCAAAGTTCTTGGTTATATGGTCACTGAAAGGGGAATTGAAGTAGACCCCTCCAAAATCAAGGCAATCATTGACATGCCTCCTCCAAAGACGCAGAAAGAGATCAAAGGTTTCATGGGCAGACTGCAGTACATCAGTCGGTTTGTGCACCAACTCACTTCCATGTGCGAGCCAATCTTCAAGCTACTCAAGAAAAATGTGGCTCTAGAATGGACCGACGCGTGCCAAGAAGCCTTCGATCAAGTGAAGCATTACTTGACGTGCCCTCCTGTTCTAGTTCCGCCGCGCAAGGAGAAACCTCTTTTGCTCTATCTCACTGTCAATGATGAAGCCCTAGGGGCTATGTTAGCACAAGAGCAACGAGAGTCCACAAAGGAGAACGCCATTTATTTTGTCAGTTGCCGATTCCAAGGAGGCGAAAAGAACTACTCTGTCTTAGAGAAGTCATGTGCAGCATTGGTTTGGGTCACTCAAAAGCTCAAACACTATATGCAATCTTTTCCGATCAAGCTAGTAGCAAAGGTGGACCCGCGCCGCTACATCTTCGAGAAGCCTTTCATGTCAACAAGAATAGCCAAATGGTACTTCATGCTCGCCGGCTATGATATCACTTACGTCACACTAAAATCCGTCAGGGGGAAAGTGTTCAGTGACTAGCTTGCCGAATTCCCGTGTGACTAAGTGAAGGGGGAAGATGTACAGTTCCCCGACGAGCATTTAATTTGTACTGCAACTGAGGAAATTAAGTGGAAACTTTTTTTCGATGGCGCCGCCAATAAACACGGTTTTGGTATAGGAGTATTGCTTGTCGATCCAAAAGACATCTACACTCCCATTGCCATCCGCCTGGAATTCAAAGCTACCAACAACATTGCCGAGTACGAATCATGTATAGCGGGGCTCGAAGCAGCTCTCGACAGAAACATCACAGAACTAGAAGTATTCGGTGACTCTTTGCTCCTTATCAATTAGCAATCGGGTAAATGGCGAACCCAAGACCTAACCCTACAACAGTATGGTCAACACCTTGAAGAATTGGTTGAACAATTCCAAGAGATCACTTTCAACTACCTGCCAAGGGATAAAAATCGCTTCGCCGATGCACTGGCCACTATAGCTTCATTAGTCGAAATGCCCAAAGGGAAAATGGTGAAGCCTTTCAAAATTGCCCGAAAGAACAGTCCGGCATATTGCATGAGTATCGAGATCAACGAGGTTCAAACAAACTCTCCGTGGTATTCGGATATCATGAATTTCCTCAAAGATGGCACTTATCCCGAGAATAGCAATAAGAAGTCTCAAGCAGCTCTGCAAAGGCTAGCCTCTCAGTACGTACTGATTGGGGACCGAGTCTATAAAAGGCACCACGACGGGATCAATCTCTTATGCGCCAATGAGGCCGAAGCTCAAGAAATAATGTGTGAAGTGCACGAAGGAGAGTGTGGACCCCACATGAATGGGTTTATGCTAGTCAAGAAGATACTTCGCATTGGTTACTATTGGAGCACTATAGAACGAGACTGTATCGAGAAAGTCAAAAGGTGTGCCAAGTGCCAATTCCACGCTAATCTGCAACATGCTCCACCCTCGCAACTTTACAACATGGTCACACCTTGGCCTTTCTCTTGTTGGGGATAGACATCATCGGTAAAGTTCATCCTGCCGGGAGCAATGGGCAGTCATTCGTCCTAGTGGCAGTCGACTACTTCACAAAGTGGGTCGAAGCACAAGCCTATCGGACCCTCAACGCCAAGAAAGTGGCTGAATTTGTAAAGATTAATATCATGTGCCGATACGGCGTGCCTCATGAAATCATTTCCGACAACGGCTCTCACTTTGAGAAGGAAATGGATGCACTTTTAGTAGAATACAAGATCACCAAGCACAAGTCATCTCCTTACCGTCCCCAAGCAAATGGCGCGATTGAAGCAGCAAATAAAACCATCGATACCATCGTCAAGAAAATGGCCTCAACAGGAAGGGATTGGCCCGAGAAGCTACCATTAGCATTGTGGGGCTACCGCACATCAATACGGTCCGCAACAGGAGAAACTCCTTATACATTAGTCTATAGTTCTGAAGCCGTACTCCCTATCGAACTTGAAGTCCCATCTCTACGGGTCCTCCTCGAGAATCAAGTCAACGAGGTCAACTGGATGCAAAGTCGATACGAACAGCTAGCCTTACTCGACGAGAAAAGGTTAAGAGCACTCGAACGGACAAGGGCGTATCAGCAAAGGATGGCAAGAGCTTTCAACAAAAAGGTGAAGCCTCGAAACATCAATGTGAGAGATTTGGTCTTAAGACAACATCCTCCTAACGCCATGAATCCCCTGGGGAAATGGGGACCCCGATGGATCGGTCCGTACGTGGTCAAGAAGATACTAAGCGGCGGTGCAGTCCGGCTCGTGGATTTGGATGGTGACCAGCTGCCAAAGGAGGTCAACCTCGACAAGCTCAAGAGGTTCTACGCTTAATAAACAAAGACCATATAAAAAAAAAAAAAAAATCGCTCGCTAGGTTGAAAACCCGCAAGGGCGGCCTAGGAAAAAATTAGAGCACGCGCAAAAAAAAGAAGCCCGCTAGATTGAAAACCCGAAAGGGCGGTCTAGGCAAAAAACAGGGTGCACACAAAAAAAAAAAAATGGTCTTTGTTTGTTTGAACTACGGAGACCTGAGCCTCCCAACTGGAGGAACGTAGGCAACCTTCGGGTGCGGTCTAAAACATATCAAAAATACCCATTTCACTTCAAATAACAAAATGCAATTCTTATTCATTCAATGAATTATTCAAACCATTACAACGGATTTATTGAGCAACAAAAGACATCAAAACATTAAATCCTAAAACAAAGTGGTCTAATTGCAATCTCTTAGGGTACTAAGAAAAATCCAATTTTCTCTTAGCCTTCAAAGGACCACCCGATCGTCTCTCAATCCTGTTCTTCTTGGATAACGGAGGAGCACTAATACGCACCGAAACCTTCTGTGTTGCGGCACGTCTCCTAGCATAAAAGTCATCCAAAGGAGTACCGAAAGGGTCAGCAAGAATGTTACTCGAATCAGCAGCAGCCTCCCTATATCTGAAAGCGCTGCTAGGCTCAAAACCCCTTCCCAACAATTCGGCACGAAGCACATCAACCCAAGTGATGCCACGGTAAAGGGTACCAAACAAATAATCCAAGTAGCTCTCGGGAAGGAAGACACTCCCACGATGCAAAGGAGCAAAAGCCCAACGGTTGCGATCATCTCCCCAAGCCGACTGAAGCTCACTCGAGAAGTCAGGACCCATGTAAGCAACTGGACGAAGCACTCCATCCCTCGGAAAAGGAATCATCTGTTGGCGACCAAACTGCCGCAGAACCAGCTCTGGCTGGTAAAATGAAGAATCTCTTAAGCTGGGTACACCCACATGTTGAAAACCAAGAGTCCATTCCACAAAAGGACGAAGACCCCAAGAAGGATGGCACCACTCAATGTCGACGGTTATCTGAGAGGCAAAGAATTTCTTCCAACCATCTTCAGATAAATCCCGGATCAACAACTTCCTCCTATGAACAGCAAAAGGAGACAAATCACCATCCGGGGAATAAATCTTGAAGTGTTCTCGGAGCCAATGGTCAAGAGCAAAGGGCTTCCCCGACACATCTGGCCTGTCCTATGTAACTCATCAAGGCCATGCAACGTCTCCCCAACAATAAGAGGGATTATACTAAATTTTTGCTCCTCTTGCAAAATCATCTCAGCCAACTGCACATCCGCAGTCCCGAAAGGTGTAACAAAAAGTACTTCACTAAAGAGACAAGCGGCCATGGCATTCCTTTTGAAAGATTGAACCACCGGATCCTCCGAGTGCAAACTAAAGAACATCGGCAGCTCAGTTATGTCAATCACAGTACCGTGCAACATCTCCCTCACGTCCTCGACAGGGAGATTCAGTAACTCAACCCAAGAGTTAATGGCACCACGGTGATATTTGGGGACGGCAATCCGACCGGCCAAAGGCATGTCAAGAATGGCCCCGAAATCATCAACAGTCGGCACCATTTCATTAGCTGAAAAATTGAAGGTATGGCTGTCACAATCCCAGAAAGCCACGGCGGCTCTCAACAAATCCCAATCCGGCTTCAACGTCCGCAAAGTGAAAAGAACTCAGAACCCGAAGTCTTTAATGAAGGCCTTCTTGGGATGGGTCTTGAAAGAATACACAAAAGTACCCAAGTCATTTTCATACCCACTAACAACCTTGGCATCAAGAACAAAAGAATTGGAAGCCATGGAAAATGTTGATTACAAACAAAGGTGAGCAATAATTTGATGTTCAAAAATGGCAGAAAAGAGCTATGAGAATCAAGGGGTCGAACAGAAGATGATAATATAGTTGTTGGGGATTCTTTTGGCCAGTAAATGTCAAGCCCGGAATTTCGCCTCCCAGACGTGCGCGCCGCCCGCCAGCGGTCTGGAATGCGCGCGCGTCCCAAACCTACAGAGGAAAGCGCGCGCCTCCCAAGTCTAAATCACTTCAAGAAAAGGTCTTGTCAGAGATCTCCAGCTCAAATCAAGGCACAGCCCCTCTCCTCAGACACCCAGTTGGGCACACATTCTTCTGGTCCGCCCTTAAGGCATGTCAAAAATTGAAAGTAGGATAGAAACTCCCACTCAAAAGTAGGCTGTCCTCCCACGGATTCCGAACTCCCTAAGTTCTGTCACGGGTCCCATACCCTCCTCAATAGTCAATCTCAACATTTCATCCCCAGCAGGAACATCTTCTGGTCGCGGTCAACTGTGCCCGCACCCCACAATTCAAAAAAGTCAAGTGTGACTCCAAGTGGCACGAGACTCCAAAGCAATAACTCATCAACGAATTTCACTAACGGATTCGTCTACAAAGGTTCACTAACGGCCTCTTCAAAGGTTCACCAACGGCCTCATCAACGGATTTCACTAACGGATTCGTCCTCAAAGGTTCACTAACGGCCTCTTCAAAGGTTCACCAACGGCCTCATCAATGAATTTCACTAACGGATTCGTCTACAAAGGTTCACTAACGGCCTCCTCAAAGGTTCACTAACGGCCTCCTCAAAGGTTCACTAACATCCTCCTCAAAGGTTTACTAACGGCCTCTTCAAAGGTTCACTAACGGCCTCCTCAAAGGATCACTAACGGCCTCCTCAAAGGTTTACTAACGGCCTCTTCAAAGGTTCACCAATGGCCTCATCAACGGATTTCACTAACGGATTCGTCTTCAAAGGTTCACTAACGGCCTCCTCAAAGGTTCACTAACGGCCTCCTCAAAGGTTCACTAACGGCCTCTTCAAAGGTTCACTAACGGCCTCATCAATGGATTTCACTAACGGATTCGTCCTCAAAGGTTCACTAACGGCCTCTTCAAAGGTTCACTAACGGCCTCTTCAAAGGTTCACTAACGGCCTCATTCAACATATTCAGCCGGCAGGTTCACCTAACGAATCACGCCACCCCCTCTATCAACAAAAGCCGCTCACACAGGGAGCGCACCACTATCTCTCGCAATTTCAAATTCCTGCTTTCATTGAGTCTTTGCTTTTTCTTGGTGATGTCCTTGGCGGGTGTTTTTAACTTTCGTCGACACGTTTTGCTTTGCAATCCACGTCGCCGAGGGGCTCTGTAGACACCCCGCCTTGGACCGCTCACCCCGATTGCACATTTGATTTTGTGTTTCTCCCCATTTTAAGTGTTTCTCGTTAGTTTCTGTCACTTCCGTTAAGTTCTTGACTGACTTTGTTAAGTCCAGGGACTAAACTGAATAACAGGGCTGACTTTCTAGTCCATTCTGTCAGAATTGCCTTCTCTGAGTCGCGCGCCTCCGACAGGAGGAGCCAGGCGCGCGCGCCTCCCGCCCCCAAAGCAGGAAGCGCGCGCCTCTGGGCATCAGTTACAGATTTCTGGCCAGGATTCTCTCCCTTGCTCAATTTACAGGATTTTGCCCGGGAAGGATTTCTTGGTGACTGAGTTTTGGCACCAAAAACACCCCTCTTTCACCTATAAAGAGCTCCCTTTACCTCCATTTTCAAGGACCGGAAATTGAACTTACAAACACTATACCAAAACCACTTTCTAAAGGTTCTCCAAGGATCTCATCAAGCAATATTTGAAGGTCTTCAAATTGTAGGTAAAAGTCCATCTTTTCCTTTCTTTTCTACTTCATCTCCTCTCTCTCTTTTACTCTAATCAAATGTGCAATCACCCAAATCATTTTGGGACATGACACTAATGATCGCCTCATCTCATTGAGGTTGGTTAAGGAGTTATCTCCTACATTCCAAACTCTATTTTAAAACCCCCTTTTATGACTTAAAGAAGAAGAAGAAGAACATTTTCATTCATGTAGATTTTGATCAAGCAAGACCAACTTTAGTTGGGCGAGATGGGTGTTTCGGTACTTCCCATCTCGTAATCTAACCCCCGAACCTCAAAACAAAGAATCTCTGTTTTCGTAATCAAATCTAGGCTATTATCAATAGGTTTTTCTTATATTCCTCAAAACATAGGTGGCGACTCTAAAACAAGTTAGACATCCTAGGATAATTCACCGCTCTAGCCAAGTTGTGGTTTCCCGGGGTATCTACAGATATACCTTTACTTCTCGTGGAGTTTGCTTAATATATCAATTCTTTTGAGATATGGGGAAGAGTTAGAGATCGGGCTTGTATTCCTTCTCTTGACAAGATTCATAATGTGTTCCATGTTTCGATGCTTCGAAAGTATGTGTATGATCCATCTCATGTGTTAGCTGAGGTTCCCAAGGATATTGAACCAAGTATGTCCTATGAGGAGCATCCAGTTCATGTGATTGATTCTAGAGTTCGAGAATTGAGAAATGAGAGTATTCCTTTTGTTCGAGCTGTATAGAGAAATCATAATCTGAAAGAATCTACTTGGAAGCTTCGAGATTGAATTGAAAGGTAATATCCTTGGTTTTTTTAGGGTCGAGGTAAGTAAACCTTAAAATTCGGGACGAATTTTCTTTAAGGGGGAGTGATTGTAACGACCCCAAAACCACTCTAATTTTCTTAACTTGAAATGGAACTTTTATGTGCATTTTATGTGTTAGAAAATATTTTTATGACTTGCATATATTATTTGAGCATATGTGATAGTTAAAGTGTTAGTAGAAATTTTGTTAAAATGAATAAATGAGTTAGATGAAACTTTAGGGTCCAAAGTGTAACTTTAAAGTTCAGGGGCTTATTTGCTCAAAATGAAAGTAGAGGGACCAAAGTAAAAATTTTATAAAAATCTTTATACACTTATCCTCACCATTCTCCCTCTCTGCGTATGCAACAATTCAACTTTCCCAATTCTCTCTCTGGTTCACGAAGAAAAAGGTAAGTTCAACCCATTTCGATTTAATTCTTTTTATTTACTTATCCGTTTTAAAAACTAATTATATAAAAATGATCAGGGCGTTGAGTAGGTCATTTCTACCCGAACAAAACATATTTTTGCGATACTTTTTCCGGAAATAGGTAAGTTACTAATTCCCTTTAAATACTAAAATGGTCATATATTTGCTATATGTGTGATATGTGGTAAAATTATTGTGAAAAGAATTTATTGGTGATACTTGTTTATTTGGGGCAAAGGGAGTATAGTTATACTGGGTAAGTGACTTGGTTTGTATGCAAGGATATATATGGAGTATGTTTATATCCTGAGAATATTAATATAAGTGTTTGAAAGTATACTCCTACTTGTGGGACGGTAAAATATTAACTTGAGTTAAATGTTAAATAAGTATATTATAAAAATTATACTATTATTCTTGGGACGGGGAAATGAATGAAAGTATCCTTAAATGAGTATATTAGTATATTATAAAAATTATATTTATACTTGTGGAACGGTGGAACGAAAGGAGTATAGCTTGTTCAAGTTTTGGCCTGGCGGGTGTGTTGGGCGGCCGCCCAAATAGGGCGTGCGGCCGCACACTTATCTGGAAGATTTTTGTCTTGAGACAGAGTGTTTTGGGCGGCCGCACAGTCTGGTGTGGGCGACCGCCCAAGGCTGCTGAAAAGTTTGAATTGTTTAAATCTAGGTGAATTAGAGTTAAATCTTGGTCTAGGTCTTAGGTGATATCCTAGAGTACTTAGAGGGTTGTTATGGAACACCCTAGTGTTTGAAATTGGTTCCTTTGTGAACAAATGTGTTAGGGAATATGAATAAGTGTTACATGGGGTATTGTTGAACATCTTTTGATGTGGTTTGGATTGGTTCATCTTTGTGATGTGTTTGGCTTGGTTCCTTATTTTAGAATCATTGCCCCGGTTGTTGTTGTTGTTTAGCAAGTATTCATTACTGTGCTTTTTGTGGAAAGTCCAGCTGGTATTGTTGTGGAGTCAGGCAATGGGAGAATTATAGTGGTACAAGTAAGTTCACTATAAGGTTTTCCATTGGTACCTTCTGTGTCAGGCGGTGGGAGAATTATAGTGGCACACAAGCCAAGTTCACTATAAGGTGTCCACTGTGCCTTCTCAGTTTCCCCAGTCCAGATTGGCCTTGGATGGGATGAATCGCTCCCTTTGGTGAGTATTTGGGTTATGACTTTGTGTCATATTTCCCTCTCTGGTTACTTTGGTTCTATTGGTTATGGTTTGGTTTTCGGGATCCTGGCTTCAGCTATTTATGCTTCTCAGATGGTATTCTCAGATGGTTATGTTATTTCGGTAAACCTTGGCTTGGTATTCCCCTAGGAGTGTTTACTCCTACACTATGTGTTGTATGATGAGTTGGTGTTAGTACCCGATCTGAAAATGAGTTTATTAGGGATTTCCCAAATACACAAGGACTTTATAGGAATTACAAACCTTGCAAAGACTTGTCCCGGATTCCCAAAATATACCTCATTGTTCTAGAACATCTTAAAGATGGCCAAAATAGGGTTTCCATAAAACATGCAAAACCCTAGCTTAATAATTAAGTCAGCCAGGAATGATGGCCACGCGGCCACATTCGCCCAAGTTCCAACCTTGGCCACGCGGCCAATATCGCCGCCGCCCTCCATCTTGGCCACGCGGCCACATCCGCCCCGGATGATCTGGACCGTCAGATCTCTCAATCAGTTTCCTATTTAAAGACCTCCCTTGCCTCATAATTGGGGGATCCGAATTTTAGAGCTTCCAAGTGACGATTTTGCTCCCAAATCAAGTCATTCAAGCCTCCAAGAACACTCTCAAGAATCCCAAGAAGATCCAAGGTTATTTCTTGTCAACAAAGGTAAGTTTTCTAACTTTTTCTTCATATTCTTGCCATATTATTAATTTAGATCCATAATATTCATATTCTTAATATGTTTATTCATGTGTTCTTCATAATATTCATGTTCCTAACATCTTTATTCATATTTTCTTCATGACATTCATATGTTCATAATATGTTCTTCATATGTTCATCATGTTCTTAGATTAAAACCTTATTTATGCTATATTTAGGGTTGCGCTCTTCATGTTAACATGTTATTTCATAGCCGATGATGATCTAGGGTTCATCAACCCGAGGATGATCTAGGAACTACTTCTAAACCCTAATCTTTAGGTAATTCCCCCCTCATTATGCATGATCCCGATTATTCTTGTCACGACCCGAAATCTAGGCTCTATTTTATTAGTAATAAATAATTATTATTTAATTATTTGCTTGTTTCTTTATTTAAATTATTATTTAATTAATAATTTAAATGTGCATCTTATGTGTTATAATAATTCATGCCTAGCATTTTATTTGGGTCATTTGTGCTAGTGTGGTATTGTTGAGTCTTAATTGTTAGTTGGGAGTGCAGTATTGTGTTAGTAGGAGGGGAGGGGCCTAGATGTAACTTTTAAAAATAATTCCCCTACTCCCTCTCTTCTCCCTCACCTCCCTACTCTTCTCCCTCACTCATCTTCCTCCTCCCAGCACTCTCTCTCTCTCCTCCATTGTGGGTAAGTTTCATCTTCTTCCTTCTCTCTTCATTTTCTTCATCTTCCTCTCTTAATCTCTCGTTTCTTAAAACTTGAAACATGTTTAGATCGTCGATAGGATCGTTGGAAGCCAAAAATATTTGAAATCCATCAACTTTGAGAAATCCGGGTAAGTTGCTTTTTCCCCATTTTTATGCTAAAATGTTCATATCATGTTTATATTATGCTTGATGTGTTATATTTGAAGTTTGGTTGAGTTTGGAGTTTATTTGGAATTTATTTTGAGTTTTGGGTCAAAAATGGTGATTTTAGGAATGTTGGGTTTGAATCTTGATCTTGGTTGATGAATGGTATTATTTGAGTCCCCGTTCTAGTTAGAAGTTGTTTTGGGTTCATCTTTATGCTTGGAGGAAGGTTGATTATGTTTGATTTTGATTGTTATGTGAAATGGGTAAGAAAAAATGGTAGAAACCCAGTTTTTGGCCGGATTTCGTCCCTCCGGGCAAGGAGGCGCGCGCACCATGTTTTGGGAGGCGTGCGCACCCTTTTCTGCTTCGAAATCGCAGCCTTCTGACCTAGGGAGGCGCGCGCATCACTTTTTAGGGAGTCACGCGCATCCCTCTTTTTCCAGTTTGTCCGTTTTTCGTTCGATCTTCCGGAGGCCATAACTTTCTCATCCGGACTCCGTTTTAGGCGTGTAAACTATCGTTTCGAAGCTCTCTTCGAGTACTAAAAGATGGTATAGGTTTTTCAGTTAAGTTATAAGTTTTATAATTCGGGATTTTATTGGGTGTTTGAGGTTAAGAGGAGTTGTATCGATCCATTGTGAACAAGTTTTGTAAATCCAATTGAGTGACTTTATTGAGTTGTTATGATCATTTTGTGATATAAGTGAGGACTTCATACCTTGAGACCCTTTAATTGAAAGTTATTTTACTGATCGGATTGATTTTAGAATAAGACTTGGTCTAGGTTTTAGGTGATATCCTATAGTACCTAGAGGGTTGTTTTTGAACACTAAAGTGTAGGGTTTGGTCCGGTCGTGATCATGTTCTAATAAGGGTAACCTTTTGGATTCGTTTGGGGTGTTTAGAATTGGTTCGTTATGGGCGGAGGTAAAGCGTGAATTGGCGATTGGGTACTTACGGTTTGATTAACCTTAAGGTGTATTCATTCTGATTTCCTACTTTGAAATTCCAGGTGTGATGAGATGGTTGAGTTCATAGTCCTAGTATATCTTTATGAGTAATGTTTAGGTCATTTTGGTAATAGTCATTGTGCCATTTGTGAGCGACCGTTTGGGTTGTGCTCTTTATGATTTACTTGTGGGTATCATATTTAGGATGTATTTGATACGTGCCTTGTCTTGGAATCATCTTGTTTTAATAATCAATGTTGTTGTGCTCTTTATGAGAAATTCTGTTTATCGTTGTTGTGCTCTTCATGAGAAACTCTTGTTATCGTTGTTGTTAAACTCTTCATGAGTACCCGTTGCATCTTTATGGTGATTATTTGGTATGGTTCCCTACTTTGGAATCCTTAGTTGTTTACCGTGCTAGTATTTTATTTCTTAGCATGATTGAAAGTCCAGCTAGTTAAATTGTGTATCGAGTCAGGCAATGGATAATGCTATAATGGCACGAGCCAAGTCCAGTTTAGCATCGCCCATTGGTCCTTCTGTCCTCATCCATATTGGCCTTGGTTGGGATGAGCTAGCTCCGTTGTGGGTATTCTAGCTAATCGTTTTGGAGCATGACTTTGTGGCATGGCTCCCGCCCCTTGTGGCACTTTACATTGTTATTGGTTCCGGTACCGGGTTTCTCTTCAGCTTTTATGCTACTATGAAGATGGTTGTTTGATTGATGGGTTGATTGGTCGCTTCTGACCGGGGATTCCTCTTCAGCTTTCATGCTATTATGAAGATGATGAATTGTTGGTTATTGAAGCTGCGCAGTGACCTTTATTTGGTTCTTTCAGTTGGGAAACATTGGCTAATATCCTTTGTTATATGTTTACTTTCCGCTGCTATCTGTTGACTGTTAATTGTTACATGCTATGTGATATTTATCATTGTTTATTGCTTATTGCATTATAGCATGTCATGTAGTTGCATTAGTAACTTACTGAGATTTTATCTCACCCCGTTTATTTCCATCTTTGTTTTCCTTAACCCCCCCCCCCAGGAGGAAAAGGATTAGGATTCGCGGATCGAGGAGGACGTCGAGAGGATTGAGATTTTGGGGCAGGTTGTTATAGATCGGTTTACATTATTTAAATGTATAACCTTTTGGGGATAGTTTTACCATTATTGACGTCATTAAGAATTGTATATTTTATTCTTTTGGGTATAAGCTGTGGAGCTTATGTTAGATGCACTTTGTTGATTTAAACTTGGATTTGTAAAACCTTGTGTTATCATCTTTTGGTTCAAAATGGAATTTTTAACTTCTATATTTTAGAGTTTTGGTTTTAAGTCGACGTCCAGCTCGCGTATTCCGGACCCGCGGGTTCAGGGTCGCGACAGTTGGTATCATAGCTATGGTTTAGCTCTATGTATAAGTATAGGTGGATTAGTATGACCTAGGAGGGTAGTGTGTTCGGAGTGAGTAACAATTGTTGTTTTATGCAGGTACTTGTTTGAAATGGCTCGAAGGAGAAGTGGTGAAAGTAATACCGGTAATGCAAATCAGAATGAAATAAGGGATGAAGCCCGTGCAATGTTTCAGGGCATGTTTGAGGCGGCCATGAAGGCCATACATGATCAAGGTCCGAGGGTAGAACAAGCACCACCACCCCGCTACGGATTGGAACAATTTCTGAAATTGAAACCGGTTGAGTTCAATGGGGAACCCGATGTAAGGAAGGCCGAGCTATGGATTGAGTCGATGGAGAAAATTTATGATGTCTTTGGTTGCACCGATGAAGACAAGGTCCGGTTTGCGGCTTATAAACTTGTGGGTGCCGCCGAGCATTGGTGGAAGGGTGTTAAAGCGAGTTGGGATGATACTCACACAGAGTATGCATGGGAATTGTTTGTGCGAAAGTTCAAGGAGCATTTCATTCCGGTAGTGGATCAAAACTGAAAGGAGATCGAGCTGCTCAACCTGGAGCAAGCTTTATTGTCTATAGCTCAGTACTCGGCTAAGTTCACAGAATTAGCCCGGTATTGTGACTATCTTGTGCGGACCGAGGAGCAGAAAGCTATGAGATTCATCCGGGGTTTGAAGACTTCTATTCGGACTCAGCTTATAGCCCAGAGGATTGTGACATTTCAGGATGCGGTAGACCGGGCATACTTGATCGAGCAAGATATTGGGGAGCATAAGAGGAAGACCGAGGTTGCAAATGCGGGTAAACAAGTAAGCCATGCTAAATCTCAACCTCATCACCGTTCAGATAACTGAGGTAATTTGGGAGCACCATCTCAGTTTAAGGGACAAACCGCGCTAGGGAATCCGAGTACTACTCCGGGGAAACAAGGGAAACAAGGTAGGTGGATTTGCACTTACTGTCAGAGGGAAGGCCATTTGGAGGATAAGTGTTGGAAGAAACAAGGAAAATGTATCAATTGTGGTCAACTGGGTCACTTCATAAAAGACTGTCCGAGGTTTAAGATTCAATCATCAGGAACAGGAACCAGTACTTCACCGGGTCAGAAGAGAGATGCTTCGGGGAAACCTAAGGTATAGGGCAGAGTAATTGCGACCAATCAGCACTCACCAAGTAACGGATAAATTTCAGGAGGTATTATTTTGCGTCGTGAGAGCGAGCGCGTGCATTTTAGGATCATCGCATTTATGTGTTTATGTGCATTAGTTGCATTTATTTCTTCTGAGTCTTTGACTTATGTGTTGTAGGTGTCTACTCCGATGGAGGAGTTTAGGGTATCTGATGAAGTCTGATGTGCTTATGATGTGCTTAAGTATGGTTATGTCTCACCTGCTAAATTAGCCATATTGCTATTGCAAGATTTTGATGTTACTATTGCTTTAGTCTATTGTTGTAGGGGGATTGTTATATTCTCCATCCCTAATTTCTTAAAACTGTTTGAGACCGTTCCATTGGGCAGAGTTATACCTATCTTTTCTTAATTGAAATCCGAGTATTTAGTTTTGGTCAATTTGTTGGGTGTATTTATCATTCGTAAGATTTTCATTTTCTTCAGAATAGTACCTAGTGTTTGGGGAGGAGCTTGGGTTAAGTTGGGTTGTTGTGGTACAAGGTTGTAATGCTAATATTTAGATCAATATCCATATTGTATCGGTTGGGTTATAGGAGTTGAGGATTCAATGAGGATCTCTTAAGGAAAATTTTGGACACTTTTAGTACATCTCCGTGAATGCATCGGAATGGATTAGTATGGAGAGGTGTACGATTTGTTATGGATGATGAGTTTGTTGTAGGAGTTATGATCATTAATGGTGGTAAGCGTGTTAAGTTAGAAAGGACGAAGTACATTTTGGGAGAGTAATAATTTCTCGATTTATGTTATAGGCATTTTGAAATTTTGGTTAAATGGTGGTTCTATGGTTCTAAATCCCTTCTTGGTGGCGTTTCCCGAATTGGATCAAGGGTATGTGAAGGAAGTGGAGTATCAATACTTGGGCATAATTAAGGAATATCATGATTTGGTATTGGGTCAGTTGGAACGTTGCTAGCTAATTGGTTTATTATGATGGTAGTACTATTGAGCCTAAGTATCATTAGGTTAATAAATGTATGCGTGAAAGACTAACTTGGTTTAGCTATTGAGGATTTGAGATTTGTCGATTTCCTTGGGTATATGAGCACAGGTTGTTAACTAAAAAGGGAGTTAGAGGAAATCCCTTGAAGATAAAATTTAGATCATTTTCGGACTATTGCGTATTCGTAATTATTTTAGGCTTTCAAGGAGTGGAGTGTTATGACGATGATATGATGGCGTAGATTTAAGTGAACATTTTGTATTAAAATTTTTGGTTTATATTACATCTCTAGTTTAAGGTGCTACCTAGAGCGAGAGCACTATAATGGGAATCCTTAGAGATATAGCCTTTGGTGAATATTATGGGGATGGAAAATTTCTTTAGCTTTTCATATTTTAAAAGCTAATTAAGCTCGAGATGGTAATGTTTGGAATTTCTGGGGAATAATACTAAGTATGCGATTTACAAATGGAAGTACCTCTGCGGTGTAGTTAAGGTTATGAATAAGGCGAGCTTGAGATACCTCGAGAATTATGTGTGAAAATAATTTGAATTCTTCGATTTTGAGCATGGATTTTGATTAGTAATGAAGATAATGATGGAATGATTCGGTTCGAGAGGTGGTGTTATCGTAAGCATTATTTAAGGTTACCTTTTAGTGGGTTAGATTGGACAATTGAGGAATTTGAGAAATGGCGGAGCTATCGTATCCGTAGCTATTTGGTCTTTCGGGTAAGTCTCGTTAAAATTCGGGTCGAATTTTCTTTAAGGGGGAGTGAATGTCACGACCCGAAATCTAGGCTCTATTTTATTAGTAATAAATAATTATTATTTAATTATTTGCTTGTTTCTTTATTTAAATTATTATTTAATTAATAATTTAAATGTGCATCTTATGTGTTATAATAATTCATGCCTAGCATTTTATTTGGGTCATTTGTGCTAGTGTGGTATTGTTGAGTCTTAATTGTTAGTTGGGAGTGTAGTATTGTGTTAGTAGGAGGGGAGGGGCCTAGATGTAACTTTTTAAAAATAATTCCCCTACTCCCTCTCTTCTCCCTCACCTCCCTACTCTTCTCCCTCACTCATCTTCCTCCTCCCAGCACTCTCTCTCTCTCATCCATTGTGGGTAAGTTTCATCTTCTTCCTTCTCTCTTCATTTTCTTCATCTTCCTCTCTTAATCTCTCGTTTCTTAAAACTTGAAACATGTTTAGATCGTCGATAGGATCGTTGGAAGCCAAAAATATTTGAAATCCATCAACTTTGAGAAATCCGGGTAAGTTGCTTTTTCCCCATTTTTATGCTAAAATGTTCATATCATGTTTATATTATGCTTGATGTGTTATATTTGAAGTTTGGTTGAGTTTGGAGTTTATTTGGAATTTATTTTGAGTTTTGGGTAAAAAATAGTGATTTTAGGAATGTTGGGTTTGAATCTTGATCTTGGTTGATGAATGGTATTATTTGAGTCCCCGTTCTAGTTAGAAGTTGTTTTGGGTTCATCTTTATGCTTGGAGGAAGGTTGATTATGTTTGATTTTGATTGTTATGTGAAATGGGTAAGAAAAAATGGTAGAAACCCAGTTTTTGGCCGGATTTCGTCCCTCCGGGCAAGGAGGCGCGCGCACCATGTTTTGGGAGGCGTGCGCATCGCAGCCTTCTGACCTAGGGAGGCGCGCGCATCACTTTTTAGGGAGGCGCGCGCATCCCTCTTTTTCCAGTTTGTCCGTTTTTCGTTCGATCTTCCAGAGGCCATAACTTTCTCATCCGGACTCCGTTTTAGGCGTGTAAACTATCGTTTCGAAGCTCTCTTCGAGTACTAAAAGTTGGTATAGATTTTTCAGTTAAGTTATAAGTTTTATACTTCGGGATTTTATTGGGTGTTTGAGGTTAAGAGGAGTTGTATCGATCCATTGTGAACAAGTTTTGTAAATCCAATTGAGTGACTTTATTGAGTTGTTATGATCATTTTGTGATATAAGTGAGGACTTCATACCTTGAGACCCTTTAATTGAAAGTTATTTTACTGATCGGATTGATTTTAGAATAAGACTTGGTCTAGGTTTTAGGTGATATCCTATAGTACCTAAAGGATTGTTTTGGAACACTAAAGTGTAGGGTTTGGTCCGGTCGTGATCATGTTATAATAAGGGTAACCTATTGGATTCGTTTGGGGTATTTAGAATTGGTTCGTTATGGGCGGAGGTAAAGCGTGAATTGGCGATTGGGTACTTACGGTTTGATTAACCTTAAGGTGTATTCATTCTGATTTCCTACTTTGAAATTCCAGGTGTGATGAGATGGTTGAGTTCATAGTCCTAGTATATCTTTATGAGTAAATGTTTAGGGTCATTTTGGTAATAGTCATTGTGCCATTTGTGAGCGACCGTTTGGGTTGTGCTCTTTATGATTTACTTGTGGGTATCATATTTAGGATGTATTTGATACGTGCCTTGTCTTGGAATCATCTTGTTTTAATGATCAATGTTGTTGTGCTCTTTATGAGAAATTCCGTTTATCGTTGTTGTGCTCTTCATGAGAAACTCTTGTTATCGTTGTTGTTAAACTCTTCATGAGTACCCGTTGCATCTTTATGGTGATTATTTGGTATGGTTCCCTACTTTGGAATCCTTAGTTGTTTACCGTGCTAGTATTTTATTTCTTAGCATGATTGAAAGTCCAGCTGGTTAAATGTGTATCGAGTCAGGCAATGGATAATGCTATAATGGCACGAGACAAGTCCAGTATAGCATCGCCCATTGGTCCTTCTGTCCTCATCCAGATTGGCCTTGGTTGGGATGAGCTAGCTCCGTTGTGGGTATTCTAGCTAATCGTTTTGGAGCATGACTTTGTGGCATGGCTCCCGCCCCTTGTGGCACTTTACATTGTTATTGGTTCCGGTACCGGGTTTCTCTTCAGCTTTTATGCTACTATGAAGATGGTTGTATGATTGATGGGTTGATTGGTCGCTTCTGACCGAGGATTCCTCTTCAACTTTCATGCTATTATGAAGATGATGAATTGTTGGTTATTGAAGCTGCGCAGCGACCTTTATTTGGTTCTTTCAGTTGGGAAACCTTGGCTAATATCCTTTGTTATGTGTTTACTTTCCGCTGCTATCTGTTGACTGTTAATTGTTACATGCTATGTGATATTTATCATTGTTTATTGCTTATTGCATTATAGCATGTCATGTAGTTGCATTAGTAACTTACTGAGATTTTATCTCACCCCGTTTATTTCCATCTTTGTTTTTCCTTAACCCCCCCCCCCCCTCAGGAGGAAAAGGATTAGGATTCGCGGATCGAGGAGGACGTCGAGAGGATTGAGATTTTGGGGCAGGTTGTTATAGATCGGTTTACATTATTTAAATGTATAACCTTTTGGGGATAGTTTTACCATTATTGACGTCATTAAGAATTGTATATTTTATTCTTTTGGGTATAATTTGTGGAGCTTATGTTAGATGCACTTTGTTGATTTAAACTTGGATTTGTAAAACCTTGTGTTATCATCTTTTGGTTCAAAATGGAATTTTTAACTTCTATATTTTAGAGTTTTGGTTTTAAGTCGACGTCCAGCTCGCGTATTCCGGACCCGCGGGTTCGGGGTCGCGACAATTCTGCCTATTCTAAATTCTTCTCGAACTTCGCTGACCTGAGCTTCTCACATTGAGAGGAACGTAGGCAATCTTCGGATCCGGTCTCAATCACTAACACACTACATACACCGCATCATGATAGAAAGACCGATCAATTCGGGCAATAGGAGTGATAACGTGAATATTCTTCTCTTGTTGTAATTTGACCCCCGAACCCATTAAACATGTTTTTTCTCAAAGTTTTGGCTATAATTAAAACGGCGTGGCGACTCTCATAATTTTAATGTTGCTATGAATATCCCAAATTCAAACACACGTATTCACAGTGGCGACTCTGCTGGGGACTGCTTTGAAACTTTTTCAAACTTAGTGGGTCTAACTTTCGTTTACATCATGATGTTTGCCATGTTTGCACATGCACCTCACACTTTGTCATGTTTACACATACACCTCACACTTTGCCATGTTTACACATGTACCTCACACTTTGCCATGTTTGCACATGCACCTCACACTTTTCCATGTTTGCACATGCACCTCACACTTTTGCCATGTTTACACATGTACCTCACACTTTGCCATGTTTGCACATGCACCTTGTATTTTTGCCATGTTACTATGTGTACCTTGTATTTTTTCAATACATGTATTTTTTGTACTTTCCCTATTGTACTAAGGTCAAACGAGACTTTGATATGCTCCCTTGTACATTCTTATCCTCTCCCTCTTCTCTCTCTATTTCATTGCATTGCATCATTCAAGCATTCAAAAACTTCTCTCTTTTCTCCCTAAAAAGAATTAGTTTCTTGCCACACACTACCACTAGTCCGTGTCAGCACTGCACAGGTCCCCATTACCCGGAGTATTCGATGTGCAGGAATTTGTGCGCTACTGTCGCACTCTTTTCGAGTCACTCGTCTACTCCACTCACCGTGTACGTTCCACGAGCGGTGGGAACCTTTATCCTACCCGTGTCAACCCACACATAGAGATTAGGACACTTCTTGGACCAACCATTTAGGTTGTAAATAAATGCAAAACTTTTCGTTAAATAAAATGTGCATTGCATCTAGGTGACCTCTAAGGTCCATCGCTCACCCCTTGGGCCATCTATCAAAATTCCTCATCTTGGCCTATCTAGGTTACCTACCCATCATTGCGATCCATTTGGGTCTACCCTTCATCTCGACCCGCTTGGTCAAAATCCCACCATCCTTTGGCCTCTTAGGACAACTTTATCTACCTTTGACCTCCTAGGTCAACCTTTGACCGCCTAGGTCAACCTTCCCAACCTTTGACCTCCTAGGTCAACCTTATCTACCTTTGACCTCCTAGGTCAACCTTTGACCCCTTAGGTCAACCTTATCCGCCTTTCACCTCTTAGGTCTACCCTTGACCGCCTAGGTCAACTTTATCCGCCTCCGACCTCTTAGGTAAACCCTTGACCTCCTAGGTCAACCTTATCACCTTTGACCCCCTATGTCAACTTTATCAACCTCCGACCTCTTAGGTCAACCCTTGACCACCTAGGTCAACCTTATCACCTCAGACCCCTTAGGTCAACCCTGACCTCCTAGGTCAACCTTATCACCTCCGACCCCTTAGGTCAACCCTTGACCTCCTAGGTCAACCTTATCACCTCCGATCTCTTAGGTCAACCCTTGACCTCTTAGGTCAACCTTTGACCCCCTCGATCAACATTATCACCCGTTGACCTCTTAGGTCAACCTTTGACCTCCTAGGTTAACCTTTGACCTCCTAGGTCAACCCAATCACATTTGACCTCTTAGGTCAAACTTGGACTCCTAGGTCAACCTTATCCGTTTTCGACCTCTTAGGTCAATCTTTGATTCCATAAGTGAACCCAATTACCTTTGGTCTTAACCCGCTTAGGTCTGTCACGACCCGAAAACTAGGCTCTATTTTATTAGTAATAAATAATTATTATTTATTTAGTTGCTTATTTATTTATTTAAATTATTATTTAATTAATAATTTATGTGTGCATTTTATGAGTTATAATAATTCATGTCTAGCATTTTATTTGGGTCATTTGGGTTAGTGTAATATTGTTGGGTCTTAATTGTTAGTCGGGAGTGTAAGTATTTGTGTTGGTTAGTAGAGGAGGGTTTAAGTGTATGTTTTAAATAATTTTCTCCCTACTCCCTCCCTACTCTCCTCCCTCATTTCTCCCTCACTTCTCCCTCTCTCCAGCACTTCTCTCTCTCTCCCTCCTCCATTTGTGAAGGTAAGTTTTTCTCTCCCTTCTCTCTTCATTTTCTTCCTCTTCCTCTCATTATTTCTCATTTCTTAAAACATGAAACTTGTTTAGATCGTCGTTAGGATCGTAGAGGGCTAAAAATATTCGAGTTCCGGCAACTTTGAGAAAATTCAAGTAAGTTACTTTTCTCCCATTTATGTTAAAAATACTCATCTTTAACACTATTGATGTTCTTGTTGATATCTATGTCATTTTGGTTGAGTTTAGAAATTATTTAGAATTTATTTGGATTTTTGGTTAAAAGTTGTGATGATATGAATGTTTAGATTAAATCTTGATTTGTGTGGTTAAATGTTGTTATTTAGGTCTCCTAGAGGTTTATATGTTGTTTTAATACATTGTTATGAGTATTGGAAGTGTTGATTTTGGGTGTTTATGAACTAGCAAGATTTTGGTTTGATTTTGGTAAGAATGTGTTAAAACCCAGTTGATTTCTGCCCAGCCCGACGACCGGGCGCCCGCCCGCCCCCTGCCAAGCGCGCCCGCCACTTCCCCCTTTTCTGACCCTTAGCTTCTGTTATAATGGGCGCCCGCCCGCCCTGTTTTTCTGGAAATCATATTTGCGTTTGTTTAAGACTAGGTTGTATTTTTAGTTTGGGTTTTAGAGGCACATGAATGAGTTTTCTTGTCTTTAAATGTTAGGATAGAAGTATATATAGGTATTCCTAAGATTTAGAACGAAAGGAGTGAAATTCGGAGCTAAAACAGGGATTTTTCTTCATGTCCGGCCGAACACTTTATAAAAATTGTCCGTTTTACGTTCAATCTTCCGGAGGCCACAACTTCTTCGTCCGGACTCCGTTTTGGACGTGTAAACTATCGTTGGAAAGCTATTTTCGAGTACTACGCAATGGTTCTATTGGACGCATGGTTCCAGACCATAATGATTGTCTTATTATTGAGGTTTAAGATCAAGGTGTAGTCTCGGTCTAGGTTCCATAGTACTATTCTAGTTGACTTAGTTGGGCACCATGGAACACTTTAGTAATTAAAATTGGTTCCTTTGTGAACAATGGTGTTATGTAATTTGATCAAGTATTGTTTGGGAATGTTTGGGCATCTTATGATGTGTTCGTGATTGTTCCAATCGAATTGATTTTCGAGTAAGACTTGGTCTAGGTTTTAGGCGATGTCCTATAGTATCTAGAGGGTTGTTATTGAACACCAAGGTGTAGGGTTTAGTCCTGTCGTGATCATGTTCTAATAAGTGTAACCTTTTGGATTCGTTTGGGGTATTTAGAATTAGTTCGTTATGAACGGAGGTAAAGCGTGAATTGGCAATTGGGTACCACGGTTTGATTAACCTTAAGGTGTATTCATTCTGAGTTCCTACTTTGGAATTCCAGGTGTGATGAGATGGTTGAGTTCATAGTCCTAGTACATCTTTATGAGTAAACGTTTAGGATAATTTTGGGTTATAGTTGTTGTACTATTTGTGAGCGACCGTTTGGGTTGTGTTCCATATGAGTAACTTGTGGGTATCATATTTAGGATGTAATTGGTACGTGCCTTATCTTGGAATCATTATGTTTTAATGGTCAATGTTGTTGGACTCTTTTATGAGAAACTCCTTGTGCTATTGTTGTTGAACTCTTCTTGAGTAATCGTTTGCATCTTTTATGGTGATTAATTGGTATGATTCCCTACTTTGGAATCAATGGTTTGTTTATTGTGCTAGTATTTTATTTACTTAGCCTTTACTTGAAAGTCCAGCTGGTATTTTGTGTGTGTTTGGCGATGCGAAACATTATGATGGCACAACCAAGTCCATTGTGATGTTGACCATTGTTTTGCCCCATTATTACCCTCCTCCATATTGGCCTTGGATGTGAGAAGAGCTAGCTCCTTTGTGTGCATTTTATCTTTACTTGGAGCATGACTTTGTGGCATGTCTCCCGTCCCTTGTGACACTTCATTTGGTTATTGATTCCGGTACCGGGTTTCTCTTCAGCTTTTATGCTACTATGAAGATGGTTTGTTTGATCGATGGGTTGATTGGTCTCTTCTGACCGGGTTTTCTCTTCAGCTTTTATGCTACTATGAAGATGGCTTGATGGGGTGATTGATTGATTGGTCGGTTCTGACCGGGTTCTCTTCAGTTGTTATGCTGCTATTGTGGATTGGTTGATCGGTTGAAGCTGCGCAGCGATTGTTCTATCAGTTTGGTGAAACCTTGGCTAAGTATCCTTTGTTACGTGTTTATTTGAGTCTTATGTGTTGCATGATGAGATAGTCGTTATTTCCAACTGGTATGGGACAGTTGGCGATAGGGAGCTTTCTCATTTGTTGTTATGTGATTTACTTGTTCAGTTATCGTTGATTTGCATGATATTATGCCATGTAGATGCATTTAGTAACTTACTGAGATTTTATCTCACCCCGTTTCTTGTTTCAAATTGTTTTCCTTAACACCCCCCCCCAGGAAAGCATGTGGTAGCGTTGTGAGGTCCGTTGTAGCGGAATCTTCTGAGCAGGTTGATCGTATTTTGGATAGTTGCTCTTCGGAACCTTTATGTATTTTATTGTGGGTTCGTAGTCGTTCAGTGTTTTGTATATACGGTTGTACTTTGGATACTTTTGTTAATAGTTGTTCTTGCTTCCGCATTTGTTTCTAGTCTCCGAGTTATAATCTCGTTGAGGTGTTGTTTGATGGTATTGGTTTATGGTTGAATTCACGC
>JAOWBW010003380.1:0-32631 GCA_026119855.1 Campanula takesimana
AGGTTATTTTAGGACTCTAGGATCGGCCATGGATTCCCCGGATTGCATGAGTGTTTGCCAAGAAAAGGGGTTAAGATCAATAAGGAAACTGACCAAAAACCCGATTGTCGAGGGGGATACCTCGTACGAGACATCAATGTCTCGTACGAGGCATCTAAGTGCTGGAATCACTTATTTGCCCTATGTGATAGTTTTAATGTTCAGTTTGGCCCCTAACTAACGGAGTCAGTCAGAAATTTAACGAAACATGTCAAACTTAACGAGTTTTGACCCAAATCAAAGGCGAGACACAGAAGTAGTGTGATTATAGATGAACGTCCAAAATGGGGTGTCTACAAATGGCTTCCGAGCTTGCTAGTCAATTGAAAATCTCCCATGGAAAAGATCTTGCTGTTGGTGTTGGTGCCCTAGCACGTTTGTTAAACGTTGTATAAGTTATCATTTTATTCATGATGATAAAGAGATGTTAAGATTATTATTGTTGCTCATGTTTTCTTATAATAATCTCCGTCCCTAGAGCTTGTTAAGCATTAGCATAAAGGCTAAATGATCATGGGATGATCATGTTAGATTTATGGGTACTTGTTTGGAACAAGGTACTGGACATGACCCGCGGTATGAGATTTATGTCATGGTCAATGTCATATATAAATCTCATATTAGTTATGTCATTTGAATCCTTAGACATGAAGTTATTATAGTCTTCCACTTGATGAAGATTATGTTTGACATATTCAAATGCTACCTTTAACCAGGTAGTTATAAAGGGTATGATTGGCACAATCAGATTCACGTAGGGGAAGAATAATAAGCTAAATGGATTTGTCCCTCTTCGGAGAGATGTCAAGCTTGGGCCCCTCGTAGGAATGATGTTGATGAAATGTTTGGCCAAACTCAAGTGAATTGATTGGATCGATGTCATTTGGATTATCAACATATTCGGGATCGAGAAAAGTGTTGAACAATGCAAGTTGACTTGTTGACCATGACTTGTGTTCAATGACATCATGGACAAAGGGATTATGACATGTTCTAAAAGGAATGCGAACTTGTATAGTTACACTATTTGGGTAGGTATGACGGTTTGCTAGAACCTAATCATATCTTATGGTTTCATGTTTGAACCCATTGCCAACTTAGTGTAATCCTAGAGGGTCACACACAAAAGAACGAATTTACAAAAGGGCTAAAATTGGAATTGCGTAAAAGAGCGAAAAATCGAATTTAAGAAAAACAGGAAATTGGTTCCAGCAGGCAAAGGACCCGACCGGGCAACTTCCTTGACCCGAACGGGCAACTTCCTTGACCCCATCGGGCATAGTGAATTTCGGGCCTGGTTTTTCCTAATTCGATTTTTGACGGGATTTGGACTAAATTTCCTAAAGGGTTTAGGACTTTTGAGTTTAAATACACCTCTCTTTATTAGGTATTAACCTAATTGATATTGTATCATTATTGAGTGCCTCCAAGGGTTTGAGATGATGGTTTTTTGTTGTTCTAAGGAATCCCTAGATTGAAGAACAAGAATATGACACACACAATAATTCCATATAAGTTATATACATCATGAAAGCGTGTTTCATGATTTGGTCTAGCAACCAAGATCAAGTGTTCTTGATATTCATTCGTGGTGTGGATACCGCTAGAGGGTGAAACTTATCATCTTCATAGTTCGTGATTCTTGTTTGTTCGTGATCAAGATTTCAAGCCTCCATCGAAATTCAAGGTTGCAAAATCAAAGGCATTAAGGGTTAGTATTCTAGTATTCATTATGTTGTATTTGACTTAATCATATGAATGGATCTATGGGCTTTGGGTTTCATTAAATTTTAAATGCTTAATTCCGCTGTGCATGTTACTCCGAAACCCAACATTGGTATCAGAGCCCCGTTCATGTTGATTATTTCAATACTAGATCATGTTGTGTGTATGTAAATTGCTTATTTATGTGCCTAGCATGATATGAATATTGGGATTATGATGTTTATGTGTTATATTGATTTTATGTGGTTATTGTTTTATAAACTTTAATCGCACTATTCAATCGCAATAAAAATTATGGTGTATTTAAAATTGTTTGGGATATCAATTTTTTATTGGATCAAAGTTTTTTTTTAATTCGAAGGATTCATGAATTGTTCATTCAAGGTTTTGATGATCATGGTGATTGGATAACCAAGAAAACCAAATCCTAATTGAATCGGGAAAAACAATTTTGAGACCAAATTTGGAAACTTTAAAAATCTGGGATTTTTCGGAGGAGGTCCGACCGGACCCAAGTGAAGACCCGGCCGGACCTGTTGGTCTGGGGCGGGCTGATCTTGGGGTTCGGGGTGGATCTCAGGGTTTAATTTTCCTATTTGTTTTAGTCTTGTGATTCTGAGATCGGATCAAGGTTTGGATGGCTAATCTATGTTCATCGAGATTGTGTTTTCCAAACTTGATCGCAATCAAAGTTTCAAAGATAAAACGAAGTTAGAATTATGAAGGGTTCATAATTGCTAAAATTGAGAAACAAAGTTCTTGATTCAAAAGATTACAGATCCATGTGGAATTGTGGATGTAATTGCCTACGTTCATCGAGACATCTATTGCTTAGTTCGGCACAATGGACTACTTTCTTGGTTTCTTGAATTAGTGCGGAATTGTGGTTGCCTTATGGCTTAGTTCGGCCGCACTTCTTGTTGTCTTGATTTGGAGATGATAATCAAAGTTCAAATAGTCTCATCCTCATAATTATAGAGAAACTAATGACACATAAATATTATGCTTAAATTAATGGAGATTAATTTAATGCCTAAACTTGATGCGTAATATGTTTATCTTATGTGCTCATAAATGTGTTGTATGCTATATGATTATAAACCTTCAAGAAAGTTTTAAGTCCTCTTGCCATGCCATGATTAAAACACTTGTTAGTGCATGGGTAATTTTAATGTGGGTTCTCCCTAGCAAGGTACATTGACTTTATTCATGTATGAGCAAGATGGATAATGTGGGCACGCCCTAGCGAGGCACATCAACTATACGTTTAAAATGGTTGGACTTAATAAGGCGTCAACAGAGTTTGGGCCTAGGCAAAGATGAGATTAAACATGCTTTTGAAATTGGATCCCTAAGAATCATATTGGATATTGTAGACACCCCGCCTTGGACCTCTCACCCCGATTGCACATTTGATTTTGTGTTTCTCCCCATTTTAGTGTTCCTCGTGAGTTCCTGTCACTTCCGTTAAGTTCCTGACTGACTTCGTTAAGTCCAGGGACTAAACTGAATAACAGGGCTGACTTTCTAGTCCATTCTGCCAAAATTGCCTTCTCTGAGTCGCGCGCCTCCGACAGGAGGAGCCAGGCGCGCGCGCCTCCCGCTCCCAAAGCAGGAAGCGCGCGCCTCTGGGCGTCAGTTACAGATTTCTGGCCAGGATTCCCTCCCTTGCTCAATTTACAGGATTTTGCCCGGGAAGGATTTCTTTGTGACCGAGTTTTGGCACCAAAAACACCCCTCTTTCACCTATAAAAACCTCTCTTTACCTCCATTTTCAAGGATCGAAAACTAGACAAGAAATCACTTTCTAAAGGTTCTCCAAGGATCTCATCAAGCAACGTTTGAAGTTCTTCAAATTGTAGGTAAAAGTCCATCTTTTCCTTCCTTGTTTTACTTCATCTCCTCTCTCTCTTTACTTTAATCAAGTGTGCAATCACCCAAATCATTTTGGGACATGACTCTAATGATCACCTCATCTCATTGAGGTTGGTTAAGGAGTTATCTCCTACATTCCAAATCATATTTTAAACCCCCCATTTTTATGACTTAAAGAAGAAGAAGAAGAAGAACATTTTCATTTATGTAGATTTTGATCAAGCAAGACCAACTTAAGTTGGGCGAGATGGGTGTTTCGGTACTTCCCATCTCGTAATCTAACCCCCGACCTCAAAACAAAGAATCTCTGTTTTCGTAACTAAAACTTAGGCTACAATCAATAGGTTTTTCTTATGTTCCTCAAAACATAGGTGGCGACTCTAAAACAATCTAAAATCAAGTTAGACATCCTAGGATAACATCACGCGCCCGAGCCTAAGGCCGTGGTGTTCCCACCCGGGGTATCTACAGTGGCGACTCCGCTGGGGATGTTTTTGAGGGTTAAACCTGCGTTCTGATCGAAATCTACATCTTTTCTGGGCATTCTGTTTCCTGATGGGGGAGGCGCGCGCGTCTGGCCTTTTAAGCCTAAGGCGCGCGCATCCCACATCAAGAACCAGAATCGCCCACTTCTTCAGGTTCTTTATCTTCTTCTTCTGTTATTCTGCACTAATCACTTCTGCAGGGGTTACAATATGAACATGGGACCAGGGCAATCCCCTGAGTCCAAAGTCTGACATTCTGACAGGTGTGCCCCAGAAGCGCGCGCCTCCCATAAGCACTGCGCCATGCGCGCGCGTCGGACATCAGCACTCAGAGGCGCACGCTTCTGGGTTGAGTCCCAGAACAGAAACAGGTTCCAGTGACTGAGCAGAACAGTGGGGTGTGGGCACAGTTGCCTGCATCAGAACAGAATTGAACCCTCGGACTGTTTTAATTTTGTGTTTTATTTACCGGTCACACGGGTGATTCGGGAGTTGTAATTTTATGTGCTTACGTGTTTTGTGTGTTTTTCTTTCTTTTCAAAAAAAAAAAAAAATATAAAAAAATTTTTTTTGTCACTTGTTAGACCTCACACTACATGCACATATTCCTATGAACTGCTCACTATCGAGTCGCACAAGTCCAACCCAAACCCGTCGAGGCCCGTCCTAGAAAGTTTCAAGCTCCACCAGACCTTGGCTCTTTCGAAGCGGTAAACCTCAGCCCGTGGCGTAGTTCAAGACTACATGCCGGGGGTGACCTTTGAGCCTCATATTCAAGCCGAGCACAAACCACACAAATTCTAGTTAGGGTCTAACACTCCGTGACTCAAGTCGGTTTCCATGTACCGAGATTTCCCTAAACTAATGTCTTCAAATCATACATGCCAACTTGTTGAAAAGGACGCAATAAAAATCCGTCCCCAAAAGTGGTTATTTTGGACGAAAATAAAAATCCGTCCCCGCATGTATGCTTTACTACATTAATTTAGTCTAATCCCGATACATGTAGGATTCACAAACATGGTGGAATCCGATGAGTATATGGGACCGCGAGATGGTCTATATACTAGTGTGACGATTCCATTATTTTCTTAGAAACCCCAAAAGGGATTCATTCCCTCCGACTTATAAAAAAAAAAAAAAAAAAAAAAGAGTCTTTTCTTATGTGGTTCGAGTCGTGTGCCCAACTGTGTGCTCTAAGCCTCTTCATGGACCGCAAGTGTTACTCAAGACTGACAAGGGCCTCTTCTGCAATATAGGTTCAATTGGTACTTACAAAGTCTACCGGGATTCAGCAAATCGGTTAGTCCGTGAAGAGATCACTCCAACAGCTCCAACCATGACCGGCAGCAGCAACACCATGTCTCTCGAACAGCTCTCAACTATGGTCCAACTCCTCCAAGAGCAAGTCTCCACCCTTAACAAGGAGGCACAAAGCAAAGATGACATTTGGCAATCCCACCTCGACAGCCAAAGGGAGGCCCACGAGGCCGAAATGGAGCTAATGAAAGAAAAGCTCACCAACCTTGCCAAGGGAAAGAACAAGAACAATGATGATGAATCCGAATGGACAGAGGGCTTATTCAAAAGTCCGTATGTCAGCACCCGCACCAAAAGATGGGGGAACCAAGTTCCGAGAACAATGAGCCCAAAATGGTGGATTCTATCATGGCCTACATCGACCAAAAATTCAATGGGCTCAACATGGGGAAAGGCTCCGACACAAGCCTTTATCAATCATCCATCCTCATGAGTACTATGGCCGATCTTCCCGATAAGTTCAAGATGCCCGACATAAGCAAATTCAAGGGCAACTCTTGTCCTATGGCTCACATCGAGACTTATATTTGGGCAATGGTTCCAAAGAAGGTCTCCACCAAGGTGATGGCTCAATGCTTTCCTCTCACTCTCGAGGGGGCGGCAAAAGATTGGTATGCTACTCTCCCGCTCACTGTCCGTCTTGATTGGGACTCCGCCATGCTTGCCTTCAAGAACCAATACCAAGGCAACACTACTCACCGGCCCACAAGGAAAGAGCTAGAGAACACTACTCAACGAGACAATGAGTCCTTCATCGACTTCACAAGGAGATGGAATGACAAACTCTCTGAAATTGTTGAGAGGCCGAACACAAAAGAGCAAATGGACATATTTCTCAAGTGTCTCAAGATTGATCTCCGCACTCACCTAAGTGGAGCTTGCTACTCCGACTTCTCCCAAATGTATGAAGCGGGGGTACGCATGGATGACTTGCTCAAGGAGATTAAGAAGACCACTCCTACTTACCGCTACAAGGCCGCTTCCAACTCCACAAAAGAGGCCTCGGTCAACGCCGTCACTATTGACAAGGGGAATTACAAAAAGGTTCCTCCACCTCAAGGGAAAAGGCCCCGAAGTGACCGTGTGTACACGCCTCTCCAAGGCATGACTCAAACCGAAGTGTTCGAGGTCCTCAAGGCAAAGGGTCAAGTCACACCCGTGCAAGGGTACCAACCCAAGACGATCCACGACAATCATGCTCACCACAAATATTGTGGCTACCACCAATATAGTGGCCACACCACCGAGGAATGCTTCGTTCTCCGCAATGTCATTCAAGATCTCATAGATAAGAAAGAATTTGTAGTGACTAATGATGAGCATGTCAATGTAATAGAGATAGGAGAACTTGAGGGGACCACCCATTCAATCCCAATTGTGAATGGGGGCCCCAATGTTATAAATAAAATTGACAATTCTTGTTATGTAGTGACTTATGATGAGGTAATGAGGGAAGTACTAGAGAATAGGAAAAAGAAGCAAGATGGGAATGTCAATACGCTAACTCGATCCGGTCGAGTCATAGCAAGCAACCCTTCCACTTCCGCACCGAGCTCCTCTTCTCAAGGCCGCAAGCTCACAACACTCCCGAAGATCCTCTACTTGTCCAACTCAAGAAAACTCAAGCCAACATCTCTATTTGGGACCTCATTGCATCCTCAAAGAAACATCGAGATCTTGTCATTCGCAATCTCGATGATACATCAGTTTCTCCCGATACTACTCCCGAGGACCTCACTGCAATGATTGGTCACATTCACTTTGGCAACGTCATCACCTTTGCCGATATGGACCTTCCACCATTTGGTTCCGACCACAACGAAGCTATTTACCTCAAGGTACGAGCAAGGGGGAGGTCCGTCTCAAGAGTCTTAGTGGACGGCGGTTCTGCACTCAATCTCATGCCTGGTAGAATCATGGGCATACTGGGGCTTAAGGATTCTGATTTAAAGCCCTCTACTCAAGTAATCCGAGGTTATGACAGCACCGCCCGTACAGTCATGGGTATGATCGAAATTGACATTGAGTTTGGGAGCATGGTCATGTCCGTTCCATTCCAAGTGCTTGATATCCCGGCCTCGTTCAACTTACTGTTGGGTCGACCATGGATTCATAGTGCTAATGCCGTACCGTCAACTCTCCACCAATGTGTCAAGATCCGAAACGGTGATGAAATAGTGACCGTAATGGCTGAAAACATCACTATCCACAGAAAAGGTGAGCCCGTCCACCAAGTTCAGCATGGTCTACCAGACTCCACTCTCTCCGGCGTCTCAATCAACGCCATTGACAAAGAAGGGGGAAACGGATCATGGACCCCCAGCAATCACAAAGTACTCCGCATGATGAGGGATATGGACTACTTCCCTGGTTTAGGCTTAGGGAAATATCAGCAAGGAATCCTACATCCCGTGCAAGTCCCATTTGTCAAGAACACATTCGGTTTGGGGTACGAGCCTTCCGAAGAAGACTTGAAGCAAGAACAAGCAATCAAAAACGAAAAGGCCCGAGCTCGTAAAAAGGCCGTCGTTATGAGGTCCCTAATCTAAGGCCTTACCGCAAGACGTTGAATGGTTATTTTGTCCGCCAAGGGGAAGACGTTCCATACATGATCTTTCCCGAACCATGGGTTAACAATAAGGGTGTCAAAAAGCCTGGCCTCGAAATCTTCTCCGATTGTGAGATCCAGAAATCCGAAAGGGAACCAACTCCCATGTCACCCCGTGAATGGTGGGGAAGGAAGGTGACTATAGAGTCCGAGACAGAAATCACCGTGGGGGAAGAACTGACAGATTTAGCCTCCATGTTCGAAGAGCTTGCCGTAATGAACGAATGCCAAGTCAACGCCATCCATGAACGAGACTATCAGTGAAATCCCGCCAAGCTCCGAGCCGATCAACAATTGGTATTCAACAAAAGGGCCCGTGGTATCCGAGGAATTCTTAGTCCAAGAAATGGGTTGCATACCCCGAACAGCAACAAAGGAAGAGCAGCTTACACTTACTTTCGAGTCCGAGAGTGTCTCTAATACCCTCACCCAAGAGGATTTGGAGGCCATAGCCGAGCGTGTGTTTCCTTTCTTTGCTAATGAAAAATTTGATATTTCTGAGTACCCTGAGATTGCAAACATCATAAATGATGAATTAACTAATAATGAACTTAACGAACAAGTTAATAACGATTCAAATTATGATGAAATAGACCACGAAAACACAACATACTTAAATGAACTTGCTCAACAAGTCCGTAGTCGTGGCGAGAATGGTCCAAAGGCTGACGAAGAATTGCAGGTTGTTAATCTGGGTACCGAAGAAGAGCCAAAAGAAACCAAGATTGGAAGCTTCTTCAAGGGAGACGACAGAGACAGATTGACTGCATTACTACGGGAGTTCGTGGATGTGTTCGCATGGTCATACAAAGACATGCCGGGTTTAGACAGAAAGGTAGCGGAGCACAGGATTCCGATCAGAGAAGATGCCAGGCCAGTAAAACAGAAGCTCAGGAAGATCAAGCCAGAATGGTCTCTGCAGGTCAAAGAAGAGATTGAGAAGCTCCTCAGCGTGGGTTTCATCAAGGTTATCGAGTATCCGACGTGGTTAGCCAACATTGTGACAGTCAGGAAGGCGAACGGCAAGGTCCGAGTTTGTGTAGACTTCCGGGATTTAAACAAAGCTTCCCCAAAGGATGATTTTCCACTCCCTAATATCGACATGCTAGTCGACTCCACTGCTGCCTACGAGGTTCGCTCATTTGTGGATGGGTTCGCTGGGTACAATCAGATTCTCATGGCCGAGGAAGATCAACATAAGACAGCCTTCACAACACCGTGGGGTACCTTTTGCTACACAGTCATGCCATTTGGGTTAAGAAACGCTGGGGCTTCCTACCAAAGAGCCGTGACAGACTTGTTCCACGATATGATTCACAAAGAAATCGAGGTCTATGTGGACGACATGATCATTCACTCCAAAGGGACCGATGGTCAACATTTGACCGATCTCCGCAAGTTCTTCGAAAGGCTTCGTCAACACAAGATGAGGCTCAACCCTGCAAAGTGCACATTTGGGGTTATCCGAGGCAAAGTTCTTGGTTATATGGTCACAGAAAGGGGAATCGAAGTAGACCCCTCCAAAATCAAGGCAATCATTGACATGCCTCCTCCGAAGACGCAGAAAGAGATTAAAGGTTTCATGGGCAGACTACAATACATCAGTCGGTTTGTGCACCAACTTACTTCCATGTGCGAGCCAATCTTCAAGTTACTCAAGAAGAATGTGGCTCTAGAATGGACCGACGCGTGCCAAGAAGCCTTCGATCAAGTGAAGCATTACTTGACGTGCCCTCCTGTTCTAGTTCCGCCACACAAGGAGAAACCTCTGTTGCTTTATCTCACTGTCAATGATGAAGCCCTAGGGGCTATGTTAGCACAAGAGCAACGAGAGTCCACAAAGGAGAACGCCATTTATTTTGTCAGTCGCCGATTCCAAGGAGGCGAAAAGAACTACTCTGTTTTAGAGAAGTCATGTGCAGCATTGGTTTGGGTCACTCAAAAGCTCAAACACTATATGGAAGCTTTTTCCGATCAAGCTAGTAGCAAAGGTGGACCCGCTCCGCTACATCTTCGAGAAGCCTTTCATGTCAACAAGAATAGCCAAATGGTACTTCATGCTCGCCGGCTATGATATCACTTACGTCACACTAAAATCCGTCAGGGGGAAAGTGTTCAGTGACCAGCTTGCCGAATTCCCGTGTGACGAAGTGAAGGGGGAAGATGTACAGTTCCCCGACGAGCATTTAATTTGTACTGCAACCGAGGAAGACAAGTGGCAACTTTTTTTCGATGGCGCCGCCAATAAACACGGTTTTGGTATAGGGGTATTGCTTGTCGATCCAAAAGACATCTACACTCCCATTGCCATACGCCTGGAATTCGAAGCTACCAACAACATTGCCGAGTACGAAGCATGTATAGCGGGGCTAGAAGCAGCTCTCGACAGAAACGTCACGGAACTAGAAGTGTTCGGCGACTCTTTGCTCCTTATCAATCAGCAATCGGGCAAATGGCGAACCCAAGACCCGACTCTCCAACAGTATGGTCAGCACCTTGAAGAACTGGTTGAACAATTCCAAGAGATCACTTTCAACTACCTGCCAAGAGATAAGAATCGCTTCGCCGATGCACTGGCCACTATAGCTTCATTAGTTGAAATGCCCAAAGGAAAAATGGTGAAGCCTTTCAAAATTGCTCGAAGGAACAGTCCGGCATATTGCATGAGCATCGAGATCAACAAGGTCCAAACAAACTCTCCGTGGTATTCAGACATCATGAACTTCCTCAAAGACGGCACTTATCCCGAGAACATCAATAAGAAGTCTCAAGCAGCTCTGCAAAGGTTAGCCTCTCGGTACGTACTGATTGGGGACCGAGTCTATAAAAGGCACCACGACGGGATCAATCTCTTATGCGCCAATGACCCGAAGCTCAAGAGATAATGTGTGAAGTGCACGAAGGAGAATGTGGACCCCACATGAATGGGTTTATGCTAGTCAAGAAGATACTTCGCATTGGTTACTATTGGAGCACTATGGAACGAGACTGTATCGAGAAAGTCAAAAGGTGTGCCAAGTGCCAGTTCCACGCTAATCTACAACATGCTCCACCCTCACAACTTTACAACATGGTCACACCTTGGCCTTTCTCTTGTTGGGGGATAGACATCATCGGTAAAGTTCATCCTGCCGGGAGCAATGGGCAGTCATTCGTCCTAGTAGCAGTCGACTACTTCACAAAGTGGGTCGAAGCACAAGCCTATCGAACCCTCAACGCCAAGAAAGTGGCCGAATTTGTAAAGATTAATATCATGTGCCGATACGGCGTGCCTCATGAAATCATTTCCGACAACGGCTCTCACTTCGAGAAGGAAATGGATGCACTTTTGGTAGAATACAAGATCACCAAGCACAAGTCATCTCCTTACCGGCCCCAAGCAAATGGCGCAGTCGAAGCAGCAAATAAGACCATCGAGACCATCGTCAAGAAGATGGCCTCGACAGGAAGGGATTGGCCCGAAAAGCTACCATTAGCATTGTGGGGCTACCGCACGTCAATACGATCCGCAACAGGAGAAACTCCTTATGCATTGGTCTATGGTTCTGAAGCCGTGCTCCCTATCGAACTTGAAGTCCCATCTCTACGGGTCCTCCTCGAGAATCAAGTCAACGAGGTCAACTGGATGCAGAGTCGATACGAACAGCTAGCCTTACTCGACGAGAAAAGGTTAAGGGCACTCGAACGCACGAGGGCATATCAGCAAAGGATGGCAAGAGCTTTCAACAAAAAGTGAAGCCTCGAAACATCAATGTGGGAGATTTGGTCTTAAGACAACATCCTCCTAATGCCATGAATCCCCTGGGGAAATGGGGACCCCGATGGATCGGTCCGTACGTGGTCAAAAAGATACTAAGCGGTGGTGCAGTCCGACTCGTGGATTTAGATGGTGACCAGCTGCCAAAGGAGGTCAACCTCGACAAGCTCAAGAGGTTCTACGCTTAATAAACAAAGACCATTAAAAAAAAAAAAAAAAAAAAAAAAAAAAAAATCGCTCGCTAGGTTGAAAACCCGCAAGGGCGGCCTAGGCAAAAATTAGAGCACGTGCAAAAAAAGAAGCCCGCTAGATTGAAAACCCGAAAGGGCGGTCTAGGCAAAAAACAGGGTGCACAAAAAAAAAAAAAAAAAAAAAAATGGTCTTTGTTTGTTTGAACTACGAAGACCTGAGCCTCCCAACTGGAGGAACGTAGGCAACCTTCGGGTGCGGTCTAAAACATATCAAAAATACCCAATTCACTTCAAATAACAAAATGCAATTTTTATTCATTCAATGAATTATTCAAACCATTACAACGGATTTATTGAGCAACAAAAGACATCAAAATATTAAATCCTAAAACAAAGTGGTCTAATTGCAATCTCTTAGGGTACTAAGAAAAATCCAATTTTCTCTTGGCTTTCAAAGGACCGCCCGATCGTCTCTCAATCCTTTTCTTCTTGGGTAACGAAGGAGCACTAATACGCACCGAAAACTTCTGTGCTGCAACACGTCTCCTAGAATAAAAGTCATCCAAAGGAGTACCGAAAGGGTCAGCAAGAATGTTACTCGAATCAACAGCAGCCTCTCTATATCTCAAAGTGCTGCTAGGCTCAAAACCCTGTCCCAACAACTCGGCACGAAGCACATCAACCCAAGTCGTACCACGGTAAAGGGTGCCAAATAAATAATCCAAGTAGATCTCGGGAAGGAAGACACTCCCCCGATGCAGAGGAGCGAAAGCCCAACGATTGCGGTCATCTCCCCAAGCCGATTGAAGCTCACTCGAGAAGTCAGGACCCATGTAAGCAACTGGACGAAGCATTCCATCCCTCGGAAAAGGAATTGTCTGTTGGCGGCCAAACTGCCGCAGAACCCGCTCTGGCTGGTAAAAGGAAGAATCCCTCAAACCAGGGCACAACCACGTGCTGAAAACCAAGAGTCCATTCCACAAAAGGACGAAGACCCCAAGAAGGAGGACACCACTCAATATCGACGGTCACCCGAGAGGCAAAGAATTTCTTCCAATCCTCTTCAGATAAATCCCGGATCAACAACTTCCTCCTATGAACAGCAAAAGGAGACAAATCACCATCCGGAGAATAAATTCTGAAGTGTTCTCGGAGCCATATGGTCAAGAGCAAAGGGCTTCCCCGACACATCTTGCCCGTCCTGTGTAACTCATCAAGACCATGCAACGTCTCCCCTACAATAAGAGGAATTACACTGAATCGCTGGTCCTTAGCTTGCAAAATAATCTCAGCCAACTGCGCGTCCGCAGTCCCGAAAGGTGTAACAAACAGTACTTCGCTGAAGAGACAAATAGCCATGGCATTTATTTTGAAAGATTGAACCACCGGGTCCTTCGAGTGCAAACTAAAGAACATCGGCAACTCAGTTACGTCAATCACGGTACCGTGCAACATCTTCCTCACATCCTCAACAGGGAGATTCAGTAACTCAACCCAAGAGTCGACGGCACCACGGTGATATTTGGGGACGGCAATCCGACCGGCCAAAGGCACGCCAAGGATGGCCCCGAAATCGTCAACAGTCGGCACCATTTCATTAGCTGAAAGATTGAAAGTATGGCTGTCGCAATCCCAGAAAGCCGCGGCAGCTCTCAACAAATCCCAATCCGGTTTCAACGTCCGCAAAGTGAAAAGAATTCGGAACCCGAAGTCTTTAATGAAGGCCTTCTTGGGATGGGTCTTGAAAGAATACACAAAAGTGCCCAAGTCCTTTTCATACACACTAACACCTTGGCGTCAAGAGCAAAAGAATTGGAAGCCATGGAAAATGTTGATCACAAGCGAAGTTAATCAATAATATGATGTTCAAAAATGGCAGAAAGGAGCTGTGAGAATCAAGTGGTCGAACAGAAGATGATATTATAGCTGTTGGAGGCTCTTTTGGTCAGCAAATATCAAGCCCGGAATTCCGCCTCCCAGACGCGCGCGCCACCCGCCAACAGTATGAAGCGCGCGCGCGTCCCAAGCCCACATAGGAAGGCGCGCGCCTCCCAGGTCTAAATCGCTTGAAGAAAAGGGCCTTGTCAGAGATCTCCAGCCTAAATCAAGACACTGTCCCGATCCTCGGACACCCAGTTGGGCACACCTTTTCTGGTCCGCCCTTAAGGCACGTCAAAAATCGAAAGCAGGATAGAAACTCCCACTCATAAGTAGGCTGTCCTCTTCAAAAATCCGAACTCCCTAAGTTCTGTCACGGGTGCCACACCCCCCTCAAAAGTCAATCTCAACATTTCATCCCCAGCAGGAACATTTTTCTGGTCGCAGTCAACTGTGCCCGTACCCCACAATTCAAAAGTCAAGTGTGACTCCAAATGGCACGAGACTTCAAAGCAATATTTCATCAAACGGATTCACTAACTGATTCGTCAACAAGGGTTCACCAACGGACTCATCCAAGGGATTCACTAACGGAACGGATTCACTAACAAACAAGGGTTCACCAACGGACTCATCTAAGGGATTCACTAACGGATTCATCAAACGGATTCACCAACGGATTCGTTAACAAGGGTTCACCAACGGACTCATCCAAGGGATTCACTAACGGATTCACTAATGGATTCGTCAACAAGGGTTCACCAACGACTCATCTAAGGGATTCACTAACGGATTCATCAAACGGATTCACCAACGGATTCGTTAACAAGGGTTCACCAACGGACTCATCCAAGGGATTCACTAACGGATTCATCAAACGGATTCACCAACGGATTCATCAAACGGATTCACCAACGGATTCGTCAACAAGGGTTCACCAACGGACTCATCCAAGGGATTCACTAACGGATTCATCAAACGGATTCACCAACGGATTCGTCAACAAGGGTTCACCAATGGACTCATCCAAGGGATTCACTAACGGATTCATCAAACGGATTCACCAACGGATTCGTCAACAAGGGTTCACCAACGGACTCATCCAAGGAATTCACTAACGGATTCATCAAACGGATTCACTAACGGATTCACCAACGGATTCGTCAACAAGGGTTCACCAACGGACTCATCCAAGGGATTCACTAACGGATTCATCAAACGGATTCACCAACGGATTCGTCAACAAGGGTTCACCAACGGACTCATCCAAGGGATTCACTAACGGATTCATCAAACGGATTCACCAACGGATTCGTCAACAAGGGTTCACCAACGGACTCATCCAAAGGATTCACTAACGGATTCATCAGAAGGTTCACGAATGGCCTCATTCAAAACATTCAGCCGGCAGGTTCACCTAACGGATCATGCCACCCCCCTCTATCAACAAAAGCCGCTCACACAGGGAGCGCACCACTATCTCTCACAATCTCAAATTCCTACTTTCATCGAGTCTTTGCCTTTTTTGGTGATGTCCTCGGCGGGTGTTTTTAACTTTCGTCGACGCGTTTTGCTTTGCAATCCACGTCGCCGAGGGGCTCTGTAGACACCCCGCCTTGGACCTCTCACCCCGATTGCACATTTGATTTTGTGTTTCTCCCCATTTTTAGTGTTCCTCGTGAGTTCCTGTCACTTCCGTTAAGTTCCTGACTGACTTCGTTAAGTCCAGGGACTAAACTGAATAACAGGGCTGACTTTCTAGTCCATTCTGTCAAAATTGCCTTCTCTGAGTCGCGCGCCTCCGACATGAGGAGCCAGGCGCGTGCGCCTCCCGCCCCCAAAGCAGGAAGCGCGCGCCTCTGGGCGTCAGTTACAGATTTCTGGCCAGGATTCCCTCCCTTGCTCAATTTACAGGATTTTGCCCGGGAAGGATTTCTTGGTGACTGAGTTTTGGCACCAAAAACACCACTCTTTCACCTATAAAAACCTCTCTTTACCTCCATTTTCAAGGATCGGAAAACTAGACAAAAAATCACTTTCTAAAGGTTCTCCAAGGATCTCATCAAGCAACGTTTGAAGTTCTTCAAATTGTAGGTAAAAGTCCATCTTTTCCTTCCTTGTTTTACTTCATCTCCTCTCTCTCTTTTACTTTAATCAAATGTGCAATCACCCAAATCATTTTGGGACATGACTCTAATGATCACCTCATCTCATTGAGGTTGGTTAAGGAGTTATCTCCTACATTCCAAATCATATTTTAAACCCCCCATTTTTATGACTTAAAGAAGAAGAAGAAGAAGAACATTTTCATTTATGTAGATTTTGATCAAGCAAGACCAACTTAAGTTGGGCGAGATGGGTGTTTCGGTACTTCCCATCTCGTAATCTAACCCCCGGACCTCAAAACAAAGAATCTCTGTTTTCGTAACTAAAACTTAGGCTACAATCAATAGGTTTTTCTTATGTTCCTCAAAACATAGGTGGCGACTCTAAAACAATCTAAAATCAAGTTAGACATCCTAGGATAACATCACGCACCCGAGCCTAAGGCCGTGGTGTTCCCACCCGGGGTATCTACACCGCTATTCACCCCCCCTCTAGCGGTTCTATACCCTTGTTGCCCTCTGGGACCAACAAGTGGTATCATAGCATATCCACCAAACTTGTTTTTACAAGCTTAACCGCTTGGGTGCTGATCCAATGGCAAGCACAAACACCCATATGATGCAAACATCCAATTCGAATCACTTACCGATTCTGGATGAAGATAGTTTTATCTTTTGGAAAGATAGGATGATGAAACACATGATTTCATGTGATCATAGACTGTGGACTGCGGTTACTAATGGACCATATATTCCTATGAAAGCTAACCCACGTGCAAGAACCGCAGGAGAAGAAGCTGAAGTTAAGAAGTTAGAAAGTGAATGGACTGATGCAGACCGCATCAATGTGGATTTTGATGGAAGAGCTATATCCATGCTAGTGTCAGCTATTGACTTAAGGACTCATTCTAAGGTGCTTCACTGCACAACCGTAAAGGCTACCTGGGATGCTATAGTTGACTTTCTGGAAGGAGATTCAGATACCAAAAAGAACCGCCTCTATCAACAGAGAAGACTCTTTGACTATTTGTTAAAGATCCAAAGGAATCTCTTAGACAATGCTATGAGAGGTTTATTGATATTGTTAATGTGTGTTTTTCTCTTGGACATGTCTATTCTAATACAGATTTGAACATGAGATTCATGCAAGCACTTGGTAGCAAATGGCTGATCAAAACTACTAACATTGAAGACAACAAGGACTTGGAAGCTCTTGATCTTCAACACTTGTATGCCATGCTGAAGGTTTTTGAATTCAAGCTTGAAGAGGTCCATGAAACCGAAAGTAGATTTAAAACACTCTCTCTAGCTGCATTCAACAATACCTCATCTCCTATCTACAATCCAGACCATCATCAAACCGCTCCTCACCTCCACTTGCAAACCGCTCCTCCTGACCAAAATTCTCCTAGATTCAATCCTCAAACCGCACCTCCTGAGTATTACCAGCAGTCTCACCAATCCTATCCTCAATCACATCAACCATATCCTCAACCTTATCAATCTTATCAGCAGTCTCATCAACCTTACACTCCTCCTCAAAGTTCTTATGCTCAGAGTGTAGGATCACAATCCTCAAGTTCTACTCAAGTTGATTTTGATGAAATGGATGATGAAGAATTTGCTTTATATGTGAAGAAATACACCAAGTTCAGAAAAAACAATAGATCTCAATTTCTATCCAAAGGCCCAGCAAAGTTTGTCCCTCCAACCAGATTCAACAAAACTGCAGATCCCAAGACAAGGGATGACTTGGTCTGTTATAACTGCAGATGGCCAGGTCATTTTGCTTCAAGTTTTCCCAAACCGCGTTATGAAGCCGCGCCAGCAAATAAACCATTCAACAAGAAGTTCGTGAAAAGAAGAGGAATGGTAGCTGACCAAGGAGATCAACCGCTGACATGGATGGGTTCAGACTCAGATGAAAGTGATGATGAAGAAACTGCAAATCTCTGCCTCATGGGATTTGAAGAAAGAATTGAAATTGACGAAAGCCTTCCACTGCCAAATCAACAAATGAAGTTAGTTTCACCTAAGACTCCTGAGGCTAGATTAAGCAAAGCTCCTACAACACCAAACTACACTCCTGAGGTTCAAGCAGACCAAAGTCATGATGACCAGGTACTAGAATGTGCTAATATTATATGTCAACAACATACTGTGCTTAAAAAAGGCATATAAACTAATGGCTGCGGAACTTGAAGAATCCCAACGTGTATGTAAATCCCATAAGGAGGAAATTGAAAACCTCAAGCTCCAAATTGCTGGGATATCTACTATTGTGGATGAAAACCGCTATCTGAAGGACATAACCGAGGTACTTCTCACCCAAATCCATGAGCTTACCGTATAAAGGGATGACCTTCAAAAAGTGACCGATGTATGGACTAAGTCTGGTGTCACCGTGGAACAAATCCTAAATTCACAAATTCCTACTTCGGATAAAAGTGGATTGGGGTTTAAAACCGATGATGGGTGTAAGTGTCCTTGTCTCTGTGCCGAAGGTGATGTGAAACCTACTGAACAAACCAAAGAAATTCCTAAGGTTAATCATGCCGGTAAAAAGGGCTCAAAACAAGAAATTAAAAGGCAAAATTATTTCTTTGAGTATCCTAAAAACCAGACTGGGAGAGATTCAAAGTGGAAAGAGAAATCCATAGCGGCTGAGGCAACCAAGGAAGTATTGAGTGATGAAACCGCTCCTAGTCGGTTTAAGGAAATTCCTATCATTTTCCCTAAAGCCGCACCTAAGAGGAAGGTTGAGCTCAAGAAGGTAATCTTTGTTAAAGCCAAAACCACTGACCCAGTAAAACATGAGAAACCGAAGGTCAGTAATGGGTTTGTAAAACCGTAACCAAAACCTGGATTTATTCATTGTGCTATTTGTGCTGATTATGGTCATGGTGCTGGTCATTGTCTTTTAAGGTTCACACCCAATGCCAAGGGACGTAAAAATCCTAAGGTCAAACAGGTGTGGGTCCCAAAAAGCTGCTAACCCTAGGACCCAAAAGAATAAAGGGGACCAAAATCTTTAATGTTTATTTTTCAGATCTTATGCTGTATGGCTGGAACCGCAAAGAAGAATAAGGATCTTTGGTACTTGGATAGTGGTTGCTCACGACACATGACCGGAGATAATGATCTTCTTTGTGATTTCATCAGTATGAGAGGGCCCCCCAGTAGTGTTTGGAAATAACAAGAAAGGAGAAACAATAGGATATGGAGCAATCAAACGTGGAAAGGTGACCATTGAAAATGTGTCACTAGTAGAAGGACTTAAGCACAACCTTCTCTCTATATCTCAGTTTTGTGACAAAGGAATGAACTGCAACTTTACTTTAACTAATTGTTTCATCAAAGATGCAACTTCCAGAGTTACTCTACTGACTGGCAACAGAACAGGTGATGTATATATGATAGATTTGAGTAATATTGTTTCTATTGCTGACCTCTGTTTTGTAGCCAAAAATGTTAGTGAAAGCAGCTGGTTATGGCATAAGCGGCTCAGCCACTTGAACTTCAAGTATCTAGCAAAACTGCAAAGGGATGGTCTTGTCATAGGACTACCCAAAGTGGCTGACCATCATGATAAGAAATGTAAAGCATGCCAGCTTGGTAAGCAGCCCAAACAGTCATTTCCAAGCAAAACCGCATCTTCAACGAACCACTGCTTACAACTGTTTCACATGGATTTATTTGGACCTGTCCCAACCGCCAGTATAGGAGGAAACCGCTATACCTTAGTGGTTGTTGATGACTTTTCAAGATATACATGGGTGGAAATGATGGCCTCAAAAGATAATACTTATGACATCGTAACCGCTCTATTTAGACAGCTCCAAACTCAGAAATTGGATGACATTGTTGCTGTGCGTTTAGATAATGGAACCGAATTTACAAACAATGGTGTTGCCCAATATTGTGATGATCATGGAATTGATCATAACTTCTCTGCCGCTGGGGTTCCACAACAGAATTGTAGATACCCCGGGGGCGGGACCACGGCTTTAGGCCCGAGCGCGTGAATCACCCTAGGATGTCTAATTGATGTTTTAGAGTCGCCACCCACGTTTTTGAGGAACGTAAGAAAACCTATTGTTTATGAGCCTAAGTTTGATTTACGAAAACAGAGATTCTTTGGGATGAGGGGTTCGGGGGTTAGGTTACGAAATGGGAAGTACTTAAACACCCATTTCACCCAAGCAAAGTCGGTCTTGTTTGTTCATAATTCACTTTTAAAGATAAATGTGTTCTTCCTATTAAAATGATGATAAAAAGGGGTTTTAGAGTTCGAAATGTAGGGAGATGACTCCTAGGCCAATTCAACATAATGAAAGGACCGTTGGTGTCATGTCCCAAATGGTTTTGGGTGATTGCACATTTGATTGAAGAAGAAGAAGAAGAAGAAGAAGAAGAAGAAGAAGAAGAAGAAGAAGAGAAGAAGAAGAAGAAGAAGAAGAAGAAGAAGAAGAAGAAAGTGCTTAAAACATTTACCTATAGTATCCTTCAAAAAGAGAACCTCTTGTAAAGCCTTGAAGAAGAGGTTGAGTATTTTTGTTAAAGAAATCCCAAAGGAAAGGTCTAGGCAAGGAGTGAGTAAAAAGTCTAAAATGATGATTTTTCCAAGTCCTCCTCCAATGATGGATTGGAGGGGTTTTTATAGTTGAAAAGTGACTGTTTTTAGAGCCAAACGGAGTCTCCAAGAAATCTTTCCCGGGCAAAATCATGTATAATGAGCAAGGGAGAGATTCTTGGGCAGAATCTGTAACTGACACGCCCCAGAAGCGCGCGCATCCCACCTAGGCGGCGGAAGGCGCGCGCGTCTGGCCTCAAGGGGCGGAGGCGCGCGACTCTGAGAAGCAATTTTTGACAGAATGGACTAGAAAGTTAGAACTGTTATTCAGTTTAGTCCCGGGACTTAACGGAGTCCGTCTGGAACTTAACCAAAGTAACAGAAACTAACAGGAAACACTTAAAAGAGGGAGAAACACAAAATCAAGTTTGCAATCGTGGTGAGCGGTCCAAGGCGGGGTGTCTACAGAGCCCCTCGGCGGCGTGGATTGCGAAGCAAACGCGCCGACGAAAGACAGACATCCGCCTAGGACATCACCAAGAAAAGGAAAAGACTCGAAAAAAAAGCAGGAATTTGAAATTGCGGAGGATAGGGGTGCGCTCCCTGTGTGAGCGGCTTTGAGAGATAAGGGTGCGCTCCCTGTGTGAGCGGCTTTGCCAATAGCGGGATCCGTTTGCTGGAAGCGGGATCTGTTTGCTGATAGCGAGATCCGTTTGCTGGAAGCGGGATCCGTTTGCTTGAGAGCGAGATCCGTTTGCTGGAAGCGGGACTTGTTTGCTGATAGCGAGATCCGTTTGCCGGGATGCGGGACCCGGAGGACCGTCTGCTGAAGTGCGGGACCCGGAGGACCGTTTGCTGGAGTGCGGGACCCGGGGGACCGTTTGCTGGAGTGCGGGACCCGGAGGACCGTTTGCTGAATTGCGGGACCCGGAGGACCTTTTGCTGAAGTGCGGGACCCGGAGGACCGTTTGCTGATGTGCGGGAGCCGGGGGACCGTTTGCTGAAGTGCGGGACCCGGAGGACCGTTTGGTTTGGATGGATGTAGATTTTGTTAAATGAAGAAGCAGTGATTCTGTGGATCATCCCAGACCAAGTTGTTGTCGTGAGTCGTACTTTGATGTTTGACTGTTCGACTTTGACTTTTGATGGGGTGCAGGCACAGTTGACTGCGGAATGCTTTGTGCTGGGGATAAATTGTAAAAAACTGATCTTTTGAGAAAAATGAAAGATGCCCTACTTTGAATGTGGGTTTCTATCCTATTTCAGTTTTTAGACCTGCCTTAAGGGCGGACCAAATTAATGTGTGCCCTTCCGAGTGCTTGCTGCAGTCGTTTTGAGCATCTCTTGTTGGTGGGATTGATCTTTTCTGTAGATAGAAGGCGTTTGAACGTGCCTGGGCTTCCTTTTTGAACTGACAAAGGCTGTTTCTGGAGCATCTTCCATCTGGGACGCGGGCGCTTCCTCTATTGGATACGGGATGCGCGCGCCTTGTATACCGGTGTCGGGAGGCGCGCGCCTCTGGGAGGCGAAATTCAGGGCCTGATACTAGCTGACCAAAAGATCCTCCAACAGCTATAATATCAGCTTCTGGTCGACAATTCGATTCCAACAGCCATTTTCTATCATTTTTGAACATAATTCTATTACCCAATCTTGCTTATAACCTTCTTTCCCATGGCCTCCAACCTTTTTAGTCTTGATGCCAAGGTTGTCAAGAGTTACGAGAAGGATTTGTCGACCTTTGTGTATTCTTTTAAGACCCATCCCAAAAATGCCTTCATCAAAGATTTCGGGCTTCGAATTCTCTTCACTTTGCGGACATTGAAGCCGGATTGGGACTTGTTGAAGGCTGCTGCAGCCTTTTGGGATTGTGATAGCCATACATTCAACTTTTCGGCTAATGAAATGGTGCCGACCGTTGATGATTTTGGGGCCATTTTGGGTATGCCTTTGGCCGGTCGGATTGCCGTCCCCAAGTATCACCGCGGTGTTGTTGATTCTTGGGTTGATATTCTGAATCTCCCTGTTGGAGAGGTGAGGAAGATGATGCACGAGACCGTTGTTGACATAACTGAGCTTCCGATGTTTTTTAGTTTGCATTCGGAAGATGTCGTGGTTCAATCCTTTAAGAGAAATGCCATGGCTGTCTGCCTTTTTAGAGAGGTTTTGTTTGTCACTCCTCTGGGTACTGCGGATGAGCAGTTGACTGAGATAGTGTTGCAGGCGAAAGGACAGCGATTTAGAATAGTTCCGCTCATTGTAGGAGAGACCTTGCATGGTTTGGACGAGTTGCACCGTACAGGCGAGATGCGACGGGGAAGCCCCTTGCTTCTGACCATATGGCTTCGGGAGCATTTCAGGCTTTATGCGTTGGATGGCGACCTTTCTCCTTTTGCTGTTCATAGGCCTCGGTTGCTGATTAGAGATTTGACCGAAGAGGGTTGGAGGAGATTTTTTGCTTCTCGCCTTACAGCTGACATTGAATGGTGTCCTTGGGGTCTTCGCCCTTTTGTGGAGTGGACCTTCGGTTTTCAGTATGTGGTTTTACCCGGATTGAGGGACTCTTCGTTTTATCAACCAGAACGGGTTTTGAGACAGTTTGGTCGTCAGCAAATAATTCCTTTTCCGAGGAATGGGGTACTTCGTCCAGTTTCTTATGTGGGTCCGGACTTCTCGAATGAGCTCCAGGCGGCTTGGGGAGATGATCGTGACCATTGGGCTTCCACTCCATTGCACCGGGGCAGTATTTTTCTTCCCGAGAGTTACTTGGATCATTTGCTTGGTACCGTCTACCGTGGCATTACTTGTGTAACGCCCGTCCTAATTCTTGTTAAATATTTGACTTACTTGTTAAATTCTTGAACTTGCATATTATGTGCTAGTTTTACTTGGGTTAAATTCTTAACTGCTTTAGAATATTAAGGTGGTTAAATGTTAAGTTTTGACTTTTGGGTCATTTGTGAAAATTTGACTTTAGGGGCCTTTTTGTTAAAAGTGAAACTTGAGGGGCCTAGGTGTCATTCTTGGATAGTTGCAAGTATATCTTCAAGTTGCTTTCTCTGAGAAAGCTTATTTCTCAAAATTTCTTCTCGTTGCTTCCTCTGTTCTAAAGATTGGTTTAGGATTCTCCCTATTCTCGACTCCTCGAGCTTAATTATCCCTCTGTTCGTGATTCTGATCCCGGATAAATATTCGTGGCGTTGAATAGAGCATTCCAGGCCGATCAGAAATTAATTTGGGTCAACTTGATTTCGGACTAGGTAAGCTATTGACTCCCCCTTACTTGTAATAACATGCATATATGTTATTCCCGATACTTGTTCTTGTTAAAATTGTGTTTTGAGCAATTTTCGTGATACTTGTAATTTTGGGACAAAGGGAGTATAAATATATTGCGTATGAAAATATGAAAGAAACTTGAAAAGTGTTTTTAACTTGGTAAGCATCTGGGTTTGTTAATATTTGATATTAAACAAAATATACTCTTATTCGTGAGACAGTAAAATAGTAACTTGATTTAAATATTATTAGAAAAATTGTACCATTTTTTGTGGTACGGGAAATGAATGGAAGTATCCCTAGATGATTATATTAGTATATTAGAAAATTATACTTATACTTTTGGGACGATGAAATATTTAATTGGAATAAAAGAAAATTATTCTATTACTTGTGGGACGGTGATTAATTAATAAAGTGTCCCTATAGAAGTGTTCTGAGCATGTTAAAATGCACTCTTGAATAATAGAAAGTGTTAGTGGGTTTATACTCCTACACTTGGGACGGAGAATTTGTAAGTATAAAAGTCTCTGTTGAAATAAGAAAGTATAATTGAAATAAGTGATTTAAGCTTATTATATGTCCTAGGTAATGTTAAATTGTGAGTAAAAGTTACTCCTACGCTCGGGACGGAGAGTTCTAAGCCTGAAAAGAAATTTGATGTTTGCTGAAAATTGTACCAGGCGCCCGCCCACTTAGGCACCAAGCGCCCGCCCATTTGACCAGAAGTTTTGGTTTCAAAAGTGCTTGGATGAGCGGCCGCCCGGTCCCTTGTAGGCGCCCGCCCGGTCCCCTGTTCCAACAAAAGTGTTTTGAACCTAAAGTGAAATGAAATCATACCCTTGTTAAGGCATAGAGCCTTAGTATAAGATGTCCTAGCAAGTGTTGTGACACCTTAGGGGTATCAGAAGTGAGTCTTGAACATGATTACTCATTTAATTAAAAGGAGAACTTGAGTATAAAAGGAAGAACTCTTCTTTATGTCTTGAAAGTGCTATGAACCTGTAAGTATGAGTTGTATAGCTCATTTACTTAACTTGAACTCAAAGTATTCTTGGTCTAGGTTTAGGGTACTACCCTAGATGGCCTAGATGAGTGTTGTAGAACATTCTAGTACTGAAAAATAGTCCCTTTGTGAACAAATGAAATGTGGACTTGAATCATAATTAAATGATAACTTGAGTATAAGAGTAGTAACTCTTTTATGTGTCTTGAAGTTAATGTTTGTGTACCTTAGGGGCACCAACTAATGTCTTGAGCTTGAATGTCCTAAGAAAAGGATTGGAAAATAATACATGAAAGATGTATAATTCATCTTCCTAGCTTGAACTTGAAGTATAAGATAATTAACTCTTGTACATATTTAACCCTCCAAAGAAATGGATTGAGAAATTGGATATAAGATGATAAAATCTTGTATATGTATTGAATGTCTTGAATGTCTTAAGTTGAGACAGTAACTTGAAATATAAGACAATAAAATCTTGTACATGACTTGAACATCCAAATAATTGGATTAAGAATTGAATATAAGATTATAAAATCTTGTACGTGCCTTGACACCAATATATGTGTATGGTAATAAACTTGAAAGATCCTTGATGTGTATATGAAAATCTTGCATATAGTTACTTGATAGAATGTGGCTTCTTGATTATTTGATACATGGTATGAATAACCAAAAGAGTTGGGATATGGAACTAGATAGAGAATGATTAACTCTACTACATACTTGAATTTGATACGTGTGTATTGTAAGTGCTATGAACAAACACTAAAGTGCTAGTGATTGGTTTTAATCGTGTATATACTCAATGAAGTATATAAAGTATAAGAAGATATCTTGTCTTGAATTGGGTTCCTAAAGAATATAGGGACTAGTGTAATATGAAGATAATTCATATAATCGTGAATACTACGATTTAAGTTAATAAGAATAACTACAGAACACAATATGTGTTGGAAAATGTATTCGATTATTAGCGATACATATACGTGAGATATGACTGTGACTAGGTATGATGTGACCTATTCTACTGCGTATTTAGAGTCTAAGGTATTGGGCTCTATTTGATAGTAAGGTTATCGTGATAGACACTTTAATGTGTTAAACGTGATATGAATATGTACGTGCAAACATGGCATGTGACAAAATGATATAAAATGATATACCCTACTACTTGTCTGAGGTCTGTTATTAATAGACTCTAATTTGGATTGACCGTGTTATATGGACACTCTACGTGCCATTGTTAGATTGATTTGTCTTCGCAATGATTGCGTATGTGTTTTTGTATTCTCGTGAGCACATGATACATGATTACATGGTGCATATTCTCTTGAGCACATGATATATGATTACATGGTGCATATTCTCGTGAGCACATGATACATGATTACATGGTGCATAAAGACTGGTCCACTAATATGGGACTTAGTTCTATTCTCGTAGTTCAAGTAAACATCTAATTGTGCATTCTCGTGTGAGTCCAGCTGGCTTATTTGGTGCAGAGGGGTGTATAGGTTCACGCTTATTGCGAGGGCTGGGGCATAAGTGATAATCGTGGGTCTATGCATTCGGTCTGTTTTTCCCTTACTACCGGCCATAGTAAGGGCTTAGCATCCTGTATTAGAGCAATACTCCTGATATAAGTGAATGCTAAACTCGTGAACACCGTCATGAAATCTTGTTCTTGTGATGACACTGATTACCGGGTCTTCTTATATACTGCATAGCAGTGTCTTGATCTTGATCGTGGTTGTCCTCAGCTATACAAACATCGATAATAATGGTATTCTTGGGAGAAATAAGGAAGGATTCAGGTAATGATACGTGATAGGCCTATGTGCTTCTTGGTGAGTTGGTCTAGCCTCTCACACTACTTGACTACTTGTTACCTAATCATATCTTGAGCTTGATTACTTGTTGAGTTGGCTTAGCCTCTCCTATACTTGTTACTTGATGATACTTGATATATGATTACTTGAGTATCTACTGAAATTTCGTGATAACATGTCATGTAGTTGCATGTTAATAGCTTACTGAGATTTATCTCACCCTTTATTTGTTTCCCCCCCAGGAAAGTAGGGGATAGTACGCAGTGAGGCTCGACATAGCTGGGAACGTACTCCGCAGGATGTTCTTGTTTGAGACTAGTGTCCTTTTACACTTTGCTAAGGACGATGTTGTTTGAGTTGTTAAACTCAGGGCTTGTTGGGGTAGACTTGTGTAGTACTTGTTGTCTCTAGACATATCTTGATGCCAGATTATGTGCTAGGCATGTCTTCCGCTGTATGTAACCATATTGGTTTTAATTTTCTTGGTCTAGAACTCGTTGTGAGCTATCTTAGCTCCTTATTATTGAGTATATATATCATGTCAGTTTGTTTCTAACAGGTATTGTCCTGTTTCCGTTAGTTTCTTGTTCCTTGTTAGTTACGCGCACCAGGTTCGAGGTTCTATTAAGGAATCCCGGGACTTGGGGCGTGTTAGTTTGGTATCAGAGCTATGGTTAGCTCTAAGCCTGGATAGGGTCTACGGCATTCGTGGGTTGGCTTATGGGTGTGCTTCTGACGTTGAGTGTTCCTTTACTTGTTGTTATACCAGGCATAGGACTGGTGTTAATAGTGTTGATCCAATTGGATTAGATGGTTTTGAGAATCGAGAGCGCGAGTCTTTAAAGACTTAGGCGTATCTATCTTGTCTAGTGGACATTGTTTCGTGCTATATATGCATGCTTGTCCTTATCTCGTGAATTGCGTGGAAGTGTATTCTCTAGTAAGAGACTACATGCTTGATATCGTTATGTATAAGAGCTTGATAGAAGTGTGGGTGATAACACCCTATACGTTTTATGTTACTTGGTCATGTTACCTAGATGAGACATTGATGTGATACGTGTTATGGCTTGGCTCTTACGTGTTATGATTTGGCTTTCTATATGTTATGCTATTCTTGTTTGCCGCAATAGATGGTGAATAGTTCTATGCTAGTATGCTTAACTATTTTTATGAGCATGATATAATTATGTATAATATTCATGTTCTGCATTGAAAGTTCGAACAGTGTTATCGAGATTGTACTGGGTATTTAACCTATGTGATTGACAGTGGAATTTCTACACCAAACCATATGGATGTATCCATTCTTGATGAGAAACTTGGATTATCTTGAGTTGTTACAGTGCGAATACAGTGCTGACATCTGGATTAATGTTCTTGACCTCGATTGAGTTAAAAGAGTTGAAGATTCAACTTGAGAAATTTCTTGATAGAGGATATATTTATTTTGAAGTGGATGCCTGAAGTAACTATCTTTGTTGACCTATAAGTGGAAACAACCAAGGTACGCGTGTTCTTGAGATTTTCTTGATCTTGTTAGAGATTCATTAATGAATTTCGAAGGCAGCTATATCGTTAATTATTTGACACCGAGAGCTACACCTTTTCGATGGATTGATAAACGTGAAGTCAATTTTTAAATATGAAATGATGGATGACCATGACTTCAGTATTTGAGATTGCCTAGTGGATTTGACTAGTATTAGAGTGATCTGGAGGATATGACCAGTTGTATTATTTTTAGTGGATATGTCAAGTTTCACCAATATAGTGGATTGACTAATTGAGTCTGCTTGACTTTATGTGTTTCGATGTTATAATTGATACATCTTGATTGCATGGAATATTTGTGAGTATATGTGTATATCCTTGATGCTCTTGAGTTCTATTTGTTGATTATATATGTTATAATCTTGATCAGTAAAATTCGAGGACGATTTTTCTTTAAGAGGGGAGGATGTAACGCCCGTCCTAATTCTTGTTAATATTTGACTTACTTGTTAAATTCTTGAACTTGCATATTATGTGCTAGTTTTACTTGGGTTAAATTCTTAACTGCTTTAGAATATTAAGGTGGTTAAATGTCAAGTTTTGACTTTTGGGTCATTTGTGAAAATTTGACTTTAGGGGCTTTTTTGTTAAAAGTGAAACTTGAGGGGCTTAGGTGTCATTCTTGGATAGTTGCAAGTATATCTTCAAGTTGCTTTCTCTGAGAAAGCTTATTTCTCAAACTTTCTTCTCGTTGCTTCCTCTGTTCTAAAGCTTGGTTTAGGATTCTCCCTATTCTCGACTCCTCGAGCTTAATTATCCCTCTGTTCGGATTCTGATCCCGGATAAATATTCGTGGCGTTGAATAGAGCGTTCCAGGCCGATCAGAAATTAATTTGGGTCGACTTGATTTCGGACTAGGTAAGCTATTGACTCCCCCTTACTTGTAATAACATGCATAAATGTTATTCCCCATACTTGTTCTTGTTAAAATTGTGTTTTGAGCAATTTTCGTGATACTTCTAATTTTGGGACAAAGGGAGTATAAATATATTGCGTATGAAATATGAAAGAAACTTGAAAGTGTTTTGAACTTGGTAAGCATCTGGGTTTGTTAATATTTGTTATTAAACAAAATTACTCCTATTCGTGAGACGGTAAAATAGTAACTTGATTTAAATATTATTAGAAAAATTGTACCATTATTTGTGGTACGGGGAAATGAATGGAAGTATCCCTAGATGATTATATTAGTATATTTAGAAAATTATACTTATACTTTTGGGACGGTGAAATATTTAATTGGAAAAAAAGAAATTATTCTATTACTTGTGGGACGGTGATTAATTATAAAGTGCCCCTATAGAAGTGTTCTGAGCATGTTAAAATGCACTCTTGAATGATAGAAAGTGTTAGTGGGTTTATACTCCTACACTTGGGACGGAGAATTTGTAAGTACAAAAGTCTCTGTTGAAATAAGAAAGTATAATTGAAATAAGTGATTTAAGCTTATTATATGTCGTGGGTAATGTTAAATTGTGAGTAAAAGTTACTCCTACGCTCGGGACGAAGAGTTCTAAGTCTGGAAAGAAATTTGATGTTTTCTGAATATTGTACCAGGCGCCCGCCCACTTAGGCACCAAGCGCCCGCCCATTTGACCAGAAGTTTTGGTTTCAAAAGTGCTTGGATGAGCGGCCGCCCGGTCCCTTGTAGGCGCCCGCCCGTCCCCTGTTCCAACAAAAGTGTTTTGAACCTAAAGTGAAATGATATCTTACCCTTGTTAAGGCATAGAGCCTTAGTATAAGATGTCCTAGCAAGTGTTGTGACACCTTAGGGTATCAGAAGTGAGTCTTGAACATGATTACTCATTTAATTAAAATGAGAACTTGAGTATAAAAGGAAGAACTCTTCTTTATGTCTTGAAAGCGCTATGAACTTGTAAGTATGAGTTGTATAGCTCATTTACTTAACTTGAACTCAAAGTATTATTGGTCTAGGTTTAGGGTACTACCCTAGATGGCCTAGATGAGTGTTGTAGAACATTCTAGTACTGAAAAATAGTACCTTTGTGAACAAATGAAATGTGGACTTGAATCATAATTAAATGATAACTTGAGTATAAGAGTAGTAACTCTTTTATGTGTCTTGAAGTTAATGTTTGTGTACCTTAGGGGCACCAACTAATGTCTTGAGCTTGAATGTCCTAAGAAAAGGATTGGAAAATAATACGTGAAAGATGTATAATTCATCTTCCTAGCTTGAACTTGAAGTATAAGATAATTAACTCTTGTACATATTTAACCATCCAAAGAAATGATTGAGAAATTGGATATAAGATGATAAAATCTTGTATATGTATTGAATGTCTTGAATGTCTTAAGTTGAGACAGTAACTTGAAATATAAGACAATAAAATCTTGTACATGACTTGAACATCCAAATAATTGGATTAAGACTTGAATATAAGATTATAAAATCTTGTACGTGCCTTGACACAATATATGTGTATGGTAATAAACTTGAAAGATCCTTGATGTGTATATGAAAATCTTGCATATAGTTACTTGATAGAATGTGGCTTCTTGATTACTTGATACATGGTATGAATAACCAAAAGAGTTGGGATATGGAACTAGATAGAGAATGATTAACTCTACTACATACTTGAATTTGATACGTGTGTATTGTAAGTGCTATGAACAACACTAAAGTGCTAGTGATTGGTTTTAATCGTGTATATACTCAATGAAGTATATAAAGTATAAGAAGATATCTTGTCTTGAATTGGGTTCCTAAAGAATATAGGGACTAGTGTAATATGAAGATAATTCATATAATCGTGAATACTACGATTTAAGTTAATAAGAATAACTACAGAACACAATATGTGTTGGAAAATGTATTCGATTATTAGCGATACATATACGTGAGATATGACTGTGACTTTTAGGTATATGTGACCTATTCTACTGTGTATTTAGAGTCTAAGGTATTAGGTTCTATTTGATAGTAAGGGTATCTTGATAGACACTTTAATGTGTTAAACTGATATGAATATGTACGTGCAAACTTGGCATGTGACAAAATGATATAAAATGATATACCCCACTACTTGTCTGAGGTTTGTTATTAATAGACTCTAACTTGATTGACCGTGTTATATAGACACTCTAACGTGCCATTTTAGATTGATTTGTCTTCGCAATGATTGCGTATGTGTATTGTATTCTCCTGAGCACATGATACATGATTACATGGTGCATATTCTCGTGAGCACATGATATATGATTACATGGTGCATATTCTTGTGAGCACATGATACATGATTACATGGTGCATAAAGACTGGTCCACTAATATGGGACTTAGTTCTATTCTCGTAGTTAAAGTAAACATCTACTTGTGCATTCTCGTGTGAGTCCAGCTGGCTTATTTGGTGCAGAGGGGTGTATAGGTTCACACTTATTGCGAGGGCTGGGGCATAAGTGATAATCGGGGTCTATGCATTCGGTCTGTTTTTTCCTTACTACCGACCATAGTAAGGGCTTAGCATCCTGTATTAGAGCAATACTCCTGATATAAGTGAATGCTAAACTCGTGAACACCTCGTGAATCTTGTTCTTGTGAATGACACTGGTTACCGGGTCTTCTTATATCTGCATAGTAGTCTCTTGATCTTGATCGTGGTTGTCCTCAGCTATACAAGCATCGACAAAAATGGTATTCTTGGAGAAATAAGGAAGGATTCAGGTAATAATACGTGATAGCCTATGTGCTTCTTGGTGAGTTGTTCTAGCCTCTCACACTACTTGACTACTTGTTACCTGATCATATCTTGAGCTTGATTAGTGTTGAGTTGGCTTAGCTCTCCTATACTTGTTACTTGATGATACTTGATATATGATTACTTGAGTATCTACTGAATTTCGTGATAACATGTCATGTAGTTGCATGTTAATAGCTTACTGAGATTTATCTCACCCTTTATTTGTTTCCCCCCCCCTAGGAAAGCAGGGATAGTACGCAGTGAGGCTCGGCATAGCTGGGAACGTACTCCGCGGGATGTTCTTGTTTGAGACTAGTGTCCTTTTACACTTTGGTAAGGACGATGTTGTTTTTGAGTTTTTAAACTCAGGGCTTGTTGGGATAGACTTGTGTAGTACTTGTTGTCTCTAGACATATCTTGATGCCAGATTATGTACTAGGCATGTCTTCCGCTGTATGTAACCATATTTGGTTTTAATTTTCTTGGTCTAGAACTCGTTGTGAGCCATCTTAGCTCCTTATTCTTGAGTATATATATCATGTCAGTTTGTTTCTAACAGGTATTGTTCCCTGTTTCCCGTTAGTTTCTTGTTCCTTGTTAGTTACGCGCACCAGGTTCGAGGTTCTATTAAGGAATCCCGGGACTTGGGGCGTGTCAACTTGGGTAGATGCTCTTCGGGGGCTGAGTTGCTAGGAAGGGAT
>JAOWBW010003381.1:0-32606 GCA_026119855.1 Campanula takesimana
CACACGTACACTTGGTGGGGTTCAAACGCATGGCGTGCTCCCTCAATCTGTCAAAGAACTTCCTTAGATCTGTCAAGTGCTGACCGTCGGAGCCTTTCGAATGATAAATCATGTCGTCTACGTATACTTCAATCTCTTTGTGGATCATGTCATGGAAAAGGGCCGTAACTGCGCGTTGGTAAGTAGCCCCAGCATTCTTCAACCCAAACGGCATGACAGTATAGCAGAAAGTACCCCATAGAGTGGTGAAGGCTGTCTTCTCTTGGCCTTCCTCGGCTATCTTAATCTGGTTATAGCCAGCAAACCCATCTACAATGACTTGACCTCGTAGTTGGCAGTCGCATCCACCAACATGTCAATATTGGGCAGGGGGAAGTCGTCTTTCGGAGTAGCCTTGTTGAGATCTCTGGAATCCACACATACACAAACTTTACCATTGGACTTCTTGACAGTCACTATGTTGGAAAACCAAGTTGGGTATTCAACCACCCTAATGAATCCCATGTGGAGTAGCTTTTCAATCTCTTCTTTCACTTGTAGGGACCATTCTGGCTTATGCGGCGCAGTTTTTTTGTTTGACCGGCTTGGCATCTGCGCGCTGTTGGGATTTTGTGCTCTACGATCGAGTTGTTAAGCCCCGACATGTCCTTGTAAGACCATGCAAACACATCCACGTACTCCTTGAGTAATTCGACCAATGCTTCCCTCTCGGCTCCGCTGAAGAAGCTCCCAATATGCGTTTCCTTTGGCTCGGCTTCAGTTCCCAAATTCACGCACTTAGCACCTCATCGGAAGCTTAGGCTCGAGATTCATTTTGATTAATAACTTGTTCTGAAATTTCTTTTATGTATTCATCATTTAGTGTGTCTGTGTCCGCCTTTTCTAATGAGTCATTATTAACTAAGTGTATATCATTAGGTTGATTATTAGCTAATTTATCATTTAAAAGAATGGTTATGGAGGGATACTCGGAAAGGTCGAGGGTTTTCATTCATGGCAAAAAGGAATATAGCATTTGCAACAAGGTCATAGTCTTCAGACGTGAGGTCGTCAGACTTAGAGGAAGACTCAAAATTCAAAGCTAAAAACACTAGACTCGGGGGAGGGGGATTTCAAGGAAGTGACGGGAGGTGCTGCGAGAGGAGCGGCAGGAGAATGAGTGAGCCCCATGTCCCCACCATGAATTCATGAGTAGCTATGGGACCTCCGAGTGTGCACCAATTCTTCAGTTTGCCCTCCATAGGTACTACTAATGTCCTAGGGTCAATGTCTTTCTCTGATTCATCCCTAATAGCCGCTACCACGTTGTTTTTGAGCCCCAGATAACCCAGATGTTTAAGCAGATATTGGCCGTCCCACGTCGGAGTTAAACTCGGAGTCTCTGCGGTTTCCGTTGTTGGCTTGTCGAGGGTTGCGGCTTCTAGCTGATCAGCCAAGTCACTTGCGATTTCGGTGGCATACTCTTACTTAGTGGTTTGATTCTGCCCGTTCCTCGTCGTATTCCATATAAGTCAGCATCAAGTTAGACCGGTTGAATTCTACGTCTCTGAAGATCTCGAATCCTTTCTGTAACTTGCCGGTGTGATCAAACCATGGTTCTACAAATTCAAAACACGAAAACTCCTCGCCCTCCTTAATGTAGTAACTATTAAGGGAAAGGCGGTATGGACGCATTTCAGGCTTCTTGTGTGGTAACTTCACTTTCTTGAGGAATTCTATCCTTTTCTGTTCCGCTCTGTCTTCGGGAGTGAGGGTGTATCTAAGGCCAAACAACCCTCGGTGATCAACTTCTTCAATCAGATTCGTGGGACCTTGCAAGTTCTTACCTAGCCCAGCCCCGGTATGAAGCTCATGTTCCGCAATATTTTGACAACGGGTACCACCCTGTCTGATGTCTTTGTGAGGTCAATTGCGCATATCTGTGCCTGAGCAACTAATTCAAAGCCGTTAAACAGTCTACTCTCCTCTCCATGCTGTATTTGTAAAACAGGGATGCCCTTGGTGTCCGTCCCCTGAGCAGTAACTAGATCACTGTAGATAACCGTCACCTCGCTACCAGACTGAAACTTACACATTGATGCAAGGAAGAGGATACTGCGCCTGACTGATGTAACCACAACCATCCAAGGAGGAGTGAAAAGGTTGCGGGAATGTCTATGACGTGGAATTCGGTGGCTAGGATTTTGGTTCCAATCGTGATGGGCAGGGTGACAACGCCTATAACTGTGCGACAGGTTGAGTCATAAGCTTTGATTGTTTGCTTAGACGGGCTCAAATCAAAACCATGGACACTGACTACATCCATCATCCTTGACGACAAGATGTTAATAGCAGAACCATTGTCAACAAATACACGGGGAATCTTCTTGCCATCTACCTCTATAGTAATATACAGGATTCATTGTGATCAACTCCGAACATTGGCTTGTCTAACTCTGAGAAAGTGATGATGTTCCCATAGTGGATATTGCCAATCATGTTTGTGACATTCTCTGGGTAGTGTTTGACGGGACCATAGTAGCGGCGAGGTTCTTCTCAAGCATGAGGCGATGGGTAAGAGAAGAGGTGAGTAGAGACCAAAGTGAGATGTGCTCTTGGGTTTTCTTGAGTTGGGTAAGGATGGGGTCTTCCTTTTCGACGTTGGCTTGCTCGGGATCTTTCCCAAAGATCTTCTTGGCACCTTTCGCATCAGATTGGTATACTTGGCCGGATCTCGTGAGTAGACAAACTTCCGCTCGTAGCTCATCTAAAGAGAGTGGCACCTCATGTTGAGAGGGTGGAATCTCGATCTTCTAGGCCTCCTCCAAGATTTCCTCCCAAGACTGTAACACCCGTCCTAATTCCTGTTAAATTCTTGCCTTGCATATTTATATGCTATTTTATTTGAGTTAATTATTTAACTAATTGAGCAAGTTTAAGTCCAAATTGTTCAAGTTGAAACATTAGGGTAATTTGTGAAAAATTAAAGTTCAGGGGCTTAATTGCTCAAAATGAAACTTGAGGGGCCTAGTTGTCATTTCTTGAAACTTCATAAGGATAAAACTTGGGATTGTCAGGAGAATGTTCTCCACTTTCCCAATTTTTCTCTTGCTCTGTGTTAACGTACTGTGGGTTAGGTTTTACCCTATTATCGACTCCTCTTGCTTAATTACTCCTCTGTTCGAGATTCCGATCCCGTATAAATATTTGTGGCTCTGAATCGAGCATTTCCTGCCGAACAGAAATTAGTTTGGGTGAATTTGATTTCGGAGTAAGTAAGTCACTAGCTTCCCCTTGCTTGTAATAACATGCATATATGTTATTCTTGGTACTTGTACTTGTTAATTTCGTGATTTGGTTGAATTTTGTGATACTTGTAAATTTGGGACGAAGGGAGTATTAGTATGAATTACAAAGAACGAAATAGACTTGAAGAAGTGTTCTGGGTATATGAAAATATACTCCTAAGGTGTTAGAAAATTTATACTCCTATTCGTGGGACGGTGAAATATTAACTTGATTAAATGTTTATACAAGTATATTAGAAAAATTATACTTATACTTGTGGGACGGTGAAATGAATGAAAGTATCTCTAAATGAGTATATTAGTATATTAGAAAATTATACTTATACTTTTGGACGGTGAAATATTTAAATGGAATAAAATAAAATTATCCTATTATTTGTGGGACGGTAAAAGAAATGAAATGAACTTGAAATAGTGTCCTGGGTATGATACTTCACACCTAGGTACTCTTGGTATTGTTATTATGTTAGTAAAAGTATACTCCCACGCTTGGGACGGATAATTGTAAGCCTGAGAAAGAAATGAGTGTTTGCTGAAATTTGCACCAGGCGCCCGCCCGCGTGACCACCGAGCGCCCTCCTATGGGTGATCGCCCAGATGAGCCTTGTGCGCCCGCCCATCTTGCCAGGGTTTTGGGTTCCAAAAATGCTAGAGCAGGCGCCCGCCCGGGTAAGAGTGAGCGCCCGCCCGGTCCCCTGTTTTAACAAAAAGTGTTTTAAATCCCAAAGGAAATGAAACCTTACCCCTCCTAAGGCGTAGAGCCTTAGTATAAGATGTCCTAGCAAGTGTATATGTACCTTTTGGGGCATTAGAACTTGGTCTTGAACATGAGTACTCATAGAATTAAAATGAAAACTTGAGCCTAATAGTAAGAACTCTTTTAATTGTCTTGAAAGTGCTATGAACAAGCACTAATGTGTTATATGTGTCTTGAAACCAATGTTTATGTACCTTAGGGGCACTAGAACAATGTCTTGAGCTTGAACATCCAAAGTATAGGATTAAGAACTTGTAAGTATGAGATGTATAACTCATCTACTTAGCTTGAACTTGAAGTATAAGACAATTAAATCTTGTACATGACTTGAATATCCAAAGATTGGAATAATAACTTGAGTATAAGATAATTAATTCTTGTACATATCTTGAACATCCAAAGAATTGGATTGAGAACTTGAATGTAAGATGATAAAATCTTGTACATGACTTGAAACCAATACATGTGTATGGTAATGAACTTGAAAGTGCTATGAACAAGCACTAACGTGTTAGAACTATCCTTGATGTGTATGTGCAAATCTTGCACATAACTACTTGATAGAATGTGACTTGTTGACTACTTGATACTTGGTATTAATAACCAAAGAGTTAGAATATGGAACTAGATAGAGAATGATCAACTCTACTACATACTCGAATCTAATACGTGTGTATTGAAAGTGCTATGAACAAGCACTAATGTGCTAGTAATTGGTTTTAATCGTGCATATACTCAATGAAGTACATAAAGTATAAAGAAGATATCCTGTTCCTAAGATAGGTTCCTAAAGAAATAGGGACTAGTGTAATATGAAGATAATTCATAAAACAATGATTATAGAACACAATATGTGTTGGAAAATGTATTCGATTATTAACGATACATATACGCGAGATATGATTTTGACTAGGTACAATACGACCTATTTGACTACGTGCTTAGAGTCTAAGATGTTGAGCTCTACTTGAAAGTAAGGGTATTGTGATAGACACATTAATGTGTTAAAGATTATATGAATATGTACATGCAAATATGGCATATGACAAAGTGACATAGAATGATGTACCCTACTACTTGTTTGGGGTCTGTTACTAATAGACTCTAACTTGGATTGATTGTGTTACGTGGACACATTACGTGCCATTGTTATGCTGATTTGTATTCGAAAATATTGCATACGTGTACTGGTATTTGGTGAGCACATGATTACATGGTTCATGAAGGACTGGTCCACTACTTTTTGACTTAGTTCTATTCTCGTTAGTTTTGGTTTGGTTAGCACATAATTATATGGTTCATGAAGGACTGGTCCACTACTTTTGGATTAGTTCTACTCTCGTAGTTCAAGTAAATACCTACTTGTGCATTCTTGTGTGAGTCCAGCTGGTTCTCCTTGCTTGTTCGGAGATATATAGGTTCATGCTTATCGCGAGTGCTGGGGCTAAGTAATAATCGGGGATCTATGTATCTGTGCTTGACCCCTTACTACAGGCCATAGTAAGGGCATAGCTTCATTTATTTGAGCAATACGCCTGATAAAAGTGAATGCTAAAATCATGAACACCTCGTGAATCTTGTTCTTGTGAGTGACACTGGTTACCAGTTCCTCTTGTGTACTGTACAACAGCAACTTGATTGATCGTGATTTGTCAACTGCAATAAGCAACGACAACAATGATTTACTTGGGAGGAATAAGGTTGGAATATCCTTTGTAATGTGATAGTTTAGCCTTATGTGCTAGCTACTTGATGAGTTGGCTTAGCCTCTCATATACTTGTTACTTGATGACATCTTGAGCATGATTACTTGATAATCTTCTTGATTTGCATGATTACATGATAACATGCTATGTACTTGTATCTAGTAACTTACTGAGATTTATCTCACCCCGTTCCTTGTTTATTTATTTCCCCCTCCAGGAAAGCAAGTGGTAATACGTTGTGAGGCTCGACTTAGCAGGGGCCTACTTGGCAGGTTGTTCTTGTTGGGATTGTTATCCTTTTCAGTTTTGGTGAGAACGATTTTGTATCACTTGTTTAGACTCAGTATCTTGGGTAGACTTGTATAGTACTTGTATATAACCACATTTGGTTTAAATTTCTTGGTATAGAACTTGTGGTGAGCTATTTTAGCTCGTTTCTCTTGAGTATATATTATACCAGTTGATTTATTCAGGTGTCATTCCCGTTTTTCCGCTTCTTGTTAGTTACGCGCACCAGGTTCGAGGTTCCATTATAGAACACCGGGACTTAGGGGTGTGTCAAAGACAAAGGTTGGTTGGGTTTGGAACCTTCCTTGTTTAAAGACTCAATTTCACTAGTTAATTCATCTAAAGACAACAAGTAGCAAGAAGTTCCTTTGTCATTAATCATTGAGAAACAATTTGTCTCATCACAGTCCGCCACAACAGGCTCGATCGGATAAGTGATTTCGCTAATTTCTACCATGAGTACATCATTAGATACGGAACCTCTAGGGTCTTCAATAACGCCCGCGTGGATGAGCTCTTGCACGGCTTTCTTGAGGGCAAAGCATTCTTTGGTAGTATGACCGGTACATCTGTGGTAGTGGCAGAACTTCGACAGATCGCAACCTAGATGTGGAAGATGTCCTTCCAACGGTTCGAGGTGTTGGATATTATGCCGTAGGCCCTTGAGAAAGGCCTATGCGTTAAATCATAGCTTCATTGTTATAGAGATAATAAACCCGATTATTATATCTTTTGCATGTTTATTATAATAATCATTGTCCCTAGCACTTATGAAGGGCTAGCATGAGTTTAATGGATAATCATATGATGATTATAACACATAGGATGCGGATTAAACTTGTGGGTACATGTTGGAGAACAAGTACTGGATAGACCCGTTATGAGATTTATGTCATGGTCAAATGTCATAATTAAATCTCATAATAGTTATATCATTTATCCTTAGACCTGAGATTATCATAGTCTTCCACATAATGAACATTATGTTTGACGTACCCAAACGCTACCCCTAACCGGGTGGTTATAAAGGCTACGATTGGCATAATCGGATTCCTGTAGGGAAGAATGATAAGTCAAGATGGGATTTTTCCCTCTCTCAAGAGAGATATCTGCTTGGCCACTCGATGAGTGAGATTGATAATAGTGTACAGCCGTACCCAAATGAATTGAAGCGTTCAATGTTATTTGCTCATATCAATATATCGAGAAAGCATTGGACAACATAAGTTGACGTGGACCATAACTTATGTCCAATATGATATCTTGTGACAAAGGGATTGTGATATGTTCTATAAGGTTACTTTGGGCTTTCAAAGTTATACTAATTGGGTAGTCATAATGGCTTGCTAGAGTCCGCTTATGACTTACGGGTTCTGACTCGTTCGGACTCATTGCCAAATTAGTATAATCCTATTGGGTCACACACAATAGAACGGATTGAATAAGGCACAGAAAAAGGGGAAAAACTGGATCCTGCTGGAATGATCCGTACGGATGGTTTGGGAGCCACCCAACCAATCCATACGGATGGTTTGTCCAGACGGAAAACAGTTTGTTCAGATCTCTTGTTTGACAAGGAATTCTGATCCCAAAAGGAATTAGGTTTATACCCTATTATATGTGTGCAGTCGGGTTTGAGAAACCTAATGGTTGATTTTAGAAATCATAACATGTTGTTTGAGAAACAATTACACACATATAGAGGGGATTATTAGTTTTGAGATTTAGAATCATCAAAACTCAATAATCAATGGAGCAAAATAATTCCTATAAAGAAATCGTTTCTTCATCAAGCGTTGGGTCTAGTAATCCAGATCAAGAAGGTGTTCTTTATATCCGTTCGACGTGTGGATACCGATAGAGGGTGTTTGCGTTAGCACCTTAAAGTCCGTGTTCATGGATTCGATCTTCAAGGGTATGTTTCTTTCATCTTGTATTTAATTTAATCAACATGCACGGATCCGGGCTCTTGGGTGTTTGATTTTATCTTTTGATTCCGCTGCGCATGATGCATCAAAACCCAAAAGTGGTATCAGAGCCCCGTTCATTGTTGATTATTTTAGTATATCATGTTGAAATTGTTTAATTCGATTATATAATATCTACATGATAATAAGATGAATGTGTGATTTGAGTTTTATATATGAGATATAAAATTTATGAGCATGAATATGAGGATTATGTAATTATTGTATTGATTTGATCCATATGAATAGTTGCATGTTTGGGATATCAATAAATAATTGGATTATGTGTATTGATAATTTGGATCTAATTTGTGTATGTAATAAATTGTTTATTCATGGTATTGATTAGATCTAATTAAATTCGTAATCTGTAAATTCATGTTTCTGTAATCTGATTATGTATAAACATGATATTGGATTTGGTCGAATTTCTGAAATTCAGAAAAAATTGGAAATCTGGGATCCTACCAATGGATCCGTACGGATGGTTTGGATGATGCCAAACTGATCCGTACGGATAGTTTGAAAATTCTCAGATTTGATTTTGTTTTCTGGTGTTCAGATTATTCTGTAAATTGTTTACAGAATTCGAATCTGAAAACTGGAAACTGCTTTCAGACGGCTGGTTTTCGAAACCGTGTTTCCTGAAACAGTTTTCGGCCGAAGAATTCAAAAGGAATAGCAGAAATCAGAGTTCTAAAGAGTTTAGAACTGCTTTAATCTGTGAGATTAAGAGACAATGAAATATCTTGAAACAAGTATCCAATCTATACGGGAATGTGGATGCCTTTTGGCTTAGTTTCGACCGTATAGAGAAGTTGCTTGGTTTCTTGATCTTAGCACGGAAATGTGGATGCCTTTTGGCTTAGTTTCGGCCGTGCGGTTTGTACTTTCAATTTCAAGATGCTCTGGGATACAGTTTCAGAATTCTGAAGAGTTCAGAGTTTATGTGACCTGTATGAAAGAGCTGTACGGATAAATCTGGATGCTTCCAGAAACATCCGTACGGATGATTTGGGCATTACTGATTATGATCTGTTTCAGACGGCAGGTTTTGGAAACCGTGTTTCCTGAAACAGATTTAAGTTCAGAAGTCCAAAATGTTAATGAGATCAGAATCTTAAAGGAGTTTAAGATTGGCATAATCTTAAAGTTTCAGAATTTATCCCTATACAAAGTGCAAATAGTTTGCAGAGAAGGAAACTATATTTGGATTAATTCATTGCATGGACCAATGGCAGGCTTACGCCTTGTTTCTGGGAATGCGAATGAAATATCCAATCTGTAAATCGTTTACAGATAATTTAGATTCCGTCCCCACAATGTTGCTTCATAATTGAATCACAAGATTTTGCTTCTGTTAATTAATTTGATTAGTTAACCTTGATTATGCAAAGACTATATTATATTATGACATAATTAAATATATGGTGCATATCTCTAAGCAAATAAACCTTCTTAAAACTTAAGTCATGTGCCAATCCATTATTAAAACACTTGTGAGTACACCGGGTATTTTTATGTGGGCTCTGCCAAAGCGAGGTGCATTAATTCTATCAGTGTATGAGCAAGATGAGGAATGAGAGTTTCCTATACGTTTAACGTGGTTTGACTTAATTAGGCTATCAAAAGCCAAAGTTTTGGGCCTAAGGCACAAGATGTGATTGATAAAGAGTTATCTACCTAAATAACTTGATTTTGAGCAGTCGTACCCTAGCTGACTCAAAGTTGGGTGAAATACGGATCTTAGCCTACTTAAATTATATTATACAATTGTTGTATTTGAAGGTGTATAATTTAGTGGGAGTATTTATGAAATACATTATATGTCTCTAAATGATTATGGTATGAAATATATGTGTATATTTATTTGCATATTTCGTAGAATGTCTTAAACTATAATCATGTATAATTACTGCGATTGACCCCACTTTAAGAAGAATAAGATTAACTTCCATGACCTAGTCATGAGCTTAAGAATTGTTCTAAAGCAAGATCGGAAGTTATGAATTCTTAATAAATCATATTCCTACGAAACCTAATGCCTTAAGGGTGGACAAAGACATTGATTAGAAACATGTGGATGATTCTATAGATGTCAATCGTCCAAAGACTTACCATCATGTGTTTGGAACTTTAGAAGTATCTAAAACGTATGAATGCTTATGCGATAAGCAATCTCGTAGGAAACGTTCCTACAAGTAAGAGACGCAAATAAAGTTTGAGATTGATTAGAGCCTAACATTCATGTGATGAATGAAAGGTATGTTAATAAGTTCTCATGTTTTGAATATAAAGAAACATATTAATTACCTTAGTTGGCTTGGTTATCATGTTAGTTTGGAACAAACAAACGGATTTGATATCAATTCATAAGCGACATTTGATGTTTAAAATGCTATGTCTTAATATCAAATGGAAACATTCTCAAACTCTAAAGGTTAATAAGGACAAGGATTTAAGATAAAGGCAAGACAAAAGTTGTCAAGCCTAAAAGGAAATATTTGTGGCAAAACCTAAAATCCAAAGAATGTAATTTGTACCTTAGCAATAGGATTGACCGTTGGTGAAATTACAATTTGAATTAAAAGATCAAAAGGAAGGGTAGTTGGACTACCACTTCAAGTATTTATGTTAAAATTTCTACTTGTAAGGGTAAAGATTAACCTATGTGGCAATAATGATGCAATGGTTGTAACATTAATCATAGGAACTTGCGAAGTGTCTTTACCTAATAAGTTCATATTTGTTTTGAACAAATGGTGATATGTTCTTATTTTAAGTAGAAATATTATTTTGGTTTCTTCATTAAAAGATTATGAATATTTCTTATTTCGAATAAGAAAGTTTTCCATTAAATATGATTTACCTTATTGTATTGCTAATCATATAATGGGACTTAATATCCTTATCTTGGAAGAACAAAATAATGAGCATAACGTAAATAATGGAAATCTGAATTAAGGATGTAATCGTTACATTCTTAAAAAGCATTAATGTCTATATCAAATGATAAGAAACACATATCTAAAATTCCATGGGACGGACTTTTAAATTCATATGATTTCGAATCATGTGATAGATGTGAATCTTAGAAATTGATCAAGATATCTTTTACTAATAGTAGTAAGAGGAAATACTCTTTTGAACTTATACATTTTGATGTATGTAGTTTATTAAAGTAACAATGCTAGAAAGGATTTCAACACCTCATGGCTAAAGTATTGATGTACTCTGATCAGATCAAAGTAATGAATATTTGAGCCTTGGACTCGATGAGAATTCTGCAAAAAGTCTGCAATTAAAAAAAAAAAACAGAATCTGGAAACAGCAGCTGTACAGATGATGTTCCAGAAGTTTACAGATTGTCTGTAAAACACAGTTTTTCGTCTCATAATAAGTCAAACTGATCTTTAATTATCCTTCTGGATTATGTGCTGGAAACAGCTGCGATTACACTAACTTGAGTTCCATCTAAGGAGGTTCGACTAATGCCATATGAGATATGGAATGAAAGAAAACTTGGTTTGTCTTTCATAAAGATCTGTGATGTGATGCTTTTGAGAAAAGTGTTGTCTGGAACAAAATCACACCTAAATCTTATAAATGTAATTCCATTGGATATCTTAATGATATTAATTTTACACCCTTTAGATTACAAATCGTTTGTTACTCTAAATAGCACTTTCTAGATAAATCGTTTATCTCTAAAGAACTAGTGAGAGTAAAATGTATCTCGAAGAGTTCAAGACCCAAAAATGACATGGAACCTAAGATGGAAGTTGAACAAATATTCGCAAGGAGTTGTGGAAATTCGTTCAAGTATACACAAGAAATTTGCATAACCGATAGGATACTATCTATAACAAGAAATATTGATTTCTCGTAATAGAAAGTAATAGGGAAGATATCATTGCGAATGATTGACCTGTTACCTATCAAGATTCAAAGTCCGCTCCGGATTTAGATCAATGACTTAGAGTTATAAAATCTAAAAGTGTATATTGATTAAGCAAGACTAATTGAGAAAAGTTAATTCATAATGTCGATTATGATGAAACTTTATCACCTGTAGTCATGCTTAATGTTATTAGAATCCTAATTGTCATGACTTCATATTTCGAATATGTAATATGACAGATGGATGTCAAAACTATATTCCTTAACAGGAACTCACATTAGGATGTCTTTGATACAACCTAAAAGTTTTGATTAATCCATAAATTCTAATAAAATATGCAAGTTGCAGAAATTCATGAGATGGATTGAAGCAAACTACTTGGAGTGAAATTTCATTTTGATGTAGTATTCAAAGAGTTTGAATTCATCAAAGATGACACTTGTGATTACAATAAATTAAGTGGGAGCGTAATTTTATTCATAAGTCTAATATATATATGGTTGATATATAAATCATTTTGAAAGAGGTTCTAAATGAAAGACTTGGATAAAAGCCACCTATATCATTGGAATTTAGATTTATGAATATAAGTCTAAAAGGTTGATTGGTTAAAGTCAAAGTACTAATATTGACAATATAGTAAAAGGTTCACTATGTAAGACTCTTGGAGAGGTCACTTGCAAAAGTCTAATGGCATTAATCTTTGCAAGATTTAGTCTTACTGGAAGACTGATGAGCAAAGAGTACATGATTAGGATTCCATATGCTTCGGCAATTGGATCCATCATGTAAGCCATATAAATGCACTAAGACCGGATGTCTCATATACTTGGAGTATGATGAGATAATACCAATCGGATCCTAGTGAAAGTCACTAGTTAAGAAACATCCTTAAGTACTTTAGAAGAACTAAAGGATGCATTCTTGATCTTTGATGGAATATAAGATGATCCTGTAAATAGTTACAAAGATGCATTCTTACAAACCATCAACGATAAATATTGCAGTATAAATACATGTCTAAGTTGAATAATGGTATTAGAAGAGTTCTAAGTATACCATTACTATTCTACAAAAGGTTGAGTATCTAGTCGCATGGGATGCAACTAGAAAATTGTTTGAATAAGATAACAATTAGTAAACTAGAAATTGTTTCTAGTGTCACTAGTTTAATGTACCTTCATTGTGTCAATAATCGTTATTACACAAGTCAAGGGACTAATATCTTATCTAGAAATATACTCAGACATTTCTATCTTACTCGAGAAATCGTCAAAGATGGGAGATGTCAAAATATGCAAAATACCTTATGATTATAACAAGGATAATTATCCTACATAAGCTCGTTTGCAATTATGATGGAGATCATAACTAAGCTCAATGGGTATTGGATATGCGTTGATTGGGCCTAGTGCAAGTGGGAGATTGTTGGATATTATGCCTTAGGCCCTTGAGAAAGGCATATGCGTTATATCATAGCTTCATTGTTATAGAGATAATAAACCCGATTATTATATCTTTTGCATGTTTAATATAATAATCATTATCCCTAGCACTTATGAAGGGCTAGCATGAGTTTAATGGATAATCATATGATGATTATAGCGCATAGGATGCGGATTAAACTTGTGGGTACATGTTGGAGAACAAGTACTGGATAGACCCGTTATGAGATTTATGTCATGGTCAAATGTCGTAATTAAATCTCATAATAGTTATATCATTTATCCTTAGACCTGAGATTATCATAGTCTTCCACATGATGAATATTATGTTTGACGTACTCAAACGCTACCCCTAACCGGGTGGTTATAAAGGCTACGATTGGCATAATCGGAATCCTGTAGGGAAGAATGATAAGTCAAGATGGGATTTGTCCCTCTCTTAAGAGAGATATCTGCTTGGCCACTCGATGAGTGAGATTGATAATAGTGTATGGCCGTACCCAAATGAATTGAAGCGTTCAATGTTATTTGCTCATATCAATCTACTTGAGATCGAGAAAGCATTGGACAACATAAGTTGACGTGGACCATGACTTATGTCCAATATGATATCGTGTGACAAAGGGATTGTGATATGTTCTATAAGGTTACTTTGGGCTTTGAAAGTTATACTAATTGGGTAGTCATAATGGCTTGCTAGATTCCGCTTATGACTTACGGGTTCTGACTCGTTCGGCCTCGTTGCCAACTTAGTATAATCCTATTAGGTCACACACAATAGAACGGATTGAATAAGGCACAGAAAAAGGGGAAAAACTGGATCCTGCTGGAATGATCCATACGGATGGTTTGGGAGCCACCCAACCAATCCGTACGGATGGTTTGTCCAGACGGAAAACAGTTTGTTCAGATCTCTTGTTTCACAAGGAATTCTGATCCCAAAAGGAATTAGGTTTATACCCTATTATATATGTGTTCAGTCAGGTTTGAGAAACCTAATGGTTGATTTTAGAAATCATAACATGTTGTTTGAGAAACAATTACACACATATAGAGGGGATTATTAGTTTTGAGATTTAGAATCATCAAAACTCAATAATCAATGGAGTAAAATAATTCCTATAAAGAAATCGTTTCTTCATCAAGCCTTGGGTCTAGCAATCCAGATCAAGAAGGTGTTCTTGATATCCGTTCAACGTGTGGATACCGATAGAGGGTGTTTACGTTAGCACCTTAAAGTCCGTGTTCATGGATTCGATCTTTAAGGGTATGTTTCTTTCATCTTGTATTTAATTTAATCAACATGCATGGATCCGGGCTTTTGGGTGTTTGATTTATCTGTTTATTCCGCTGCGCATGATGCATCAAAACCCAACACAAGGATCTTCATCTTCACGAGCACTTCAAACATACTAGCCATTGTCACCTTTGATTTGGCGAAGGAATCCATGAGCTCTAGAATGCTGATTTCACTTGTTTGTACGATGTTAACCCCACCATTGTTGGAAAGAGGATTATTGACCACATTGGGACCCTTCGGCTTCTCAATCTTCTTGTCATTGATAAACCCTTGCACTACACGCTTCAATTGGATACACCTATCGGTTGTGTGCCCTATACACTTGTGGTACTTGCAGAACTTGGAGGCTTCCACGTCGGCCATCTGGTTTGTGGGTTGATAATTCTCTAGCGGCTTAATGAGACCTCATGACGGCTTGAACATCAAACGGAGCATCATTTTGGATCATGTTGACTTGTCCGACGGTTTCTTTCCCACCCTTAGGAGGCGCGGGGTTTGAGGGAGCCTTGTAGCGGAAGGAGTTGTTATTGGTCTTGGTGTTGTCTTTTGGCGCCGCAATTCTGGTGATCCCAGCTTCATACCTCACTCCGGCCTCAACCATTTCCCGCAAATCAGGGAAGTAACCATTACCTATAGCCGCTTTCATCTCAGGAAGCAAACACTTGTAGAAAATCTGTTTCGGTTCCTTCGCCTTAGGTGGGTATTGGACTTCACACAGTCGGTGGTTCCACCTCTTGTAAAAATCATAAATAGCCTCGCCGGTCTTATGCATGGTGTTCTCAAGATTGGTTCGGTTGACATGCCAATCCAAGTTAGCTTGATAATTCTCACAGAAAATGGCACTGATTTGATCCCAAGTTTGCCTCTCACTTGGTTCTAGCCCTAAGAACCAACGCAGAGCTATACCATCCAAAGTGCTATGGAACACACAGGACATTTGCTCGTTGGTTCAGTCACGAGCCCTCATAACCAATACATAACTGTCTAAATGGGTCTTACAACAAAAATCACCATGAAACATTAACGGTTTCAATCAACTTGCGCATTTGCTCTTGCATAGCCATGACCACGGGATGATTGGAGATGTCGGGGACTGATTCCGGCAGAGCAGTAGGGGGAGTCATTGAAGCGGTGGCAGCGGCCATCCCAATACTAAGAGGCAATGAGGGTGCATGCAACTTGCTAGCGGAGAGGTAGCCACCAAGCAGTTCAGGGGAAGGCTCATAGACACCTTTGTTCTTGCTCATGGTAGTGGATCCCTTTTGGGCATAGAGAGAAGGAGGCGGGACACTTCTGTAGCTTGGCAAGTGGAGGGTAGGGGCACCGGTGTTGACGGGGTAGTTGGTATTGACCTCTTCATCCTCGATATGAATAAAATTTTCACCATCGGGTATCACGTCGGCTCCTTTCTTTTGGATGTGGCTCCTCAACTGTTGGTTGTGATTCTCCAAAGTCTTGTTACTCTCCTTGAGATTCTTGATCTTAGCTTCGAGACCGGCGAGGAAGTTCTGGAGGCCTGGGGGAATGCCATTGAGATTAGCCTCAGTATTGAGCTCATTATTGCTAACAGTAGGAGCGACGAAGGCTGCAGAGACTGAATATGAGGCGGGAGTTTCCATTGCTGATGCTGAGACTGAGAACGGGGACAGAACAGAAGCTTCACGTTGCAGTCGACCACCCGAACGGACCCAAACTTGCTTTGCTGAAAGGTTGAAGGGAGGTGACTTTTAGGAGGGGAAAGGCTCATGCATAGTACATTTTTAATTTACAAACAAAACATACATTTATTTACACCCTAATTGGTTGGAAGGGGTACCCCTTTTTCGCAACTAACCTAAAAACTACGATCAGTGGAGGCCATCACTAAGTCTATAGACCCCTCGTTTTTCACCTGCATTGCACATCCCAAACGGACAATTTGGGCGAGGGTCCTATAGGGCAAGCGGCTTCCACCAACGAATGGGTCCTACGACTAACCCTTCCTTAAAGGCATTTAACGTGATGTCTATGTTACATCCTACACAAGTTAACGATGGGCGGAGATCTTGACAACAAATACTCACCTTACCATGGCACGTCCCTTGTAAGGAAATCAATTTTTTATGCACTTTCTCTCAAAAGATCTCGACTCATCATTGACTTGGGGATGACTCGACATAGACAACACATTATTTTTCTAGTAAGAAAAAGCTAGCCAAACCAACCGGTCAAAACTTTGGAGTGTCCTAACCTCTAGTGTAGGTTAACATGGGTAGGATAAAGGTTCCCACCACTCTCAGAGCGTACACGGTGAGTGGAGTGAAAGAGTGACTCGAAAAAAGGGAGGTAGTAGCGCCACTAATTCCCGCACCTCGTGCACTCCGGGGGTAATAAGGGATATGTGCAGTGCTGACACAGACTAGTGGTAGTGTGTGGCAAGAAACTAATTCTTTTAAGGATAAAAAAGAGAAGTTTTAATGTTTTTGAATGATGCAATGCAATGCAAGAGAGAGAGAAGAGGGAGAGGATAAGAATGTATAAGGGAGCATAGCAAAGTCTCGTTTGACCTTAGTAATATGGCGAAAGTACATAAAATACATGTATAGAAAAGATACAAAGCACACGTATTAACACGGCAAAAATACAAGGTGCACGTGCAAGCATGGTGTAGACACCCCGCCTTGGACCTCTCACCCCGATTGCATACATAGTATTTTTATTTAACTTGTTTCTGTTAATTTCTGTTACTTCTGTTAAGTTCCTAACTGATTCCGTTAGTTTTAGAATGAACTGCATAACAGAATTAACTTTCTAGTCCATTCTGTCAAAATTTCCTTTTCAAAGCCGCGCGCCTCCGCCTTTTGAGGTAAGAAGCGCGCGCCTTCCGATGGTACATCCGGAAGCGCGCGCCTCTAGGGCGTCAGTTATAGATTTTCTCCCAAGAATCCCTCTCTTGCTTATTTTGCATGGATTTCACCCGGGAAATATTTCTTTGTGACCGCGAATTGGCACCAAAAACATCCCCTTTCAACTATAAAAACCCCTCCAATCCATCATTGGAGGGGATCTCTTCTCTACTTCTTTTTTTGGATCACTTCTCGACTCTTTTTGGACTTCTTTTTGGACCCAATTTTGGAGACTTGAACAAAAACTCTACACAAATCATCTCAACAATCCTTCTCTACAAAACACTACACAAAGTGTTTGCACAACATTTTCTCTACAACAACACCATTTTTAAGTTCAAGTTTGAAGTCCTCTTTCCTAAGGTACAACATCTCTTTTCTTCTCTTATTTTATTTGTCTAGTCTTACTAGTATGCAATCTCCATAAAAAGGGATACAACCAAAAGGCCACTTCACTATTGAAGTTTGGCCAAGGTTACATCCCGACATTCCAAATTTCATTTAATTTATATTTCATTTCTTAATGTAACCATTTAGCACTAGTCCAACATGTAACTATTTAGCATTAAATTAATAAAATCATTCTTTTCCCCTTTTTTCTTTACATTATAATTGTTAGCATTGTTAATAAATTGAAGGACATGTAAATATTAGAACACCAATAGTAGCAAGACCCGCGTAAGCGGGGCGGAGTGGGTGTTTAAGTACTTCCCACTCCGTCACCTAACCCCCGAACCCTTCTCTCCCGAATCTCTGGTTTTGTACATAAATTAGGCTATTTCTAGGTTTTTCTTATGTTCCTTTAAAAACATAGGTGGCGACTCTAAACAATCTAAAACAAGTTAGACATCCTAGGATAATTCACCGCTCTAGCCAAGCCGTGGTTCCCCGGGGTATCTACAGTGGCGACTCTGCTGGGGACGATAGAGGGTTAAACTTGCGTTTTCATTTTTGGTGTTCTTTTATTCTGTTTTCTGGGCATTCTGTTCTCTGCAGGGGAAAGTTTTCTTAATTAAGGGTCAAGGCAATCCCTTGAACCCACTGATTTGCAGGTTCTCACCCAGAATCGGGCGCCTCTGCCTTGCTTCCTCTCACGCGCGCGCCTTCCGAATAGGCAACCCAATGCGCGCGCTTCTGGGCGCATTCCCGGAACAGAACAGTGCACAGAAACAGAACAGAATGACAGTGTGTGGGCACCGGGCCTGCATACAATTTCTTTTACTTTCTGTTTATTTTTATCGGTCACACGGGTGATTCGAAAGTTGTAAATTACGTGCTTATTTGTTTTTTTTTTTTTTTTTATTTCCTTTGAAAAAAAAAAATGTTTTGTCACATGTTAGACCTCACACTACATGCACATATTCCTATCAACTGCTCACTATCGAGTCGCACAAGTCCAACCCAAACCCGTCGAGGCCCGTCCTAGAAAGTTTCAAGCTCCACTTGACCTTGGCTCTTTCGAAGCGGTAAACCTCAGCCCGTGGCGTAGTTCATGACTACATGCCGGGGGTGACCTTTAAGCCTCATATTCAAGCCGAGCACAAACCACACAATTCTAGTCTAGGGTCTAACACTCCGTGACTCAAGTCGGTTTCCATGTGCCGAGATTTCCCTAAACTAATGTCTTCAAATCATACATGCCAATTTGTTGCAATGGACGAAATAAAACTCCGTCCCCAAAAGTGGCTATTTTGGACGAAAATAAAATCCGTCCCCGCATGTATGATTTACTACATTAATTTAGTTTAATCCCGACACATGTAGGTCTCACAAGCGTGGTGGAATCCGATGAGTATATGGGACCGCGAGAAGGTCTATATACTAGTGTGACGATTCCACTATATTTTCTAGAAACCCCAAAAAGGACCACGTCCTTCCGACTTTTGTAAATAAAAAAAAAAGAGTCGTTTTTCTTTATGTGGTTGAGTCTTTTTCCTTGTTTGTGGGTTTAATCATATTACTCAAAAGGTGTTTGTGGGGCCATCCTAAGATCAACCGTGTTCTTTCCATAGGTCCAATGTCTTCGAACGGCAACGACAACGGCATTCCCGTGTCCAACGAAGGGTTATTCCGCATGGTGGAAGCATTGAAAGGGCAAGTTGTCACGACCCGAAATCTAGGCTCTATTTTATTAGTTATTAAATGATTTTTATTTAATTATTTGCTTGTTTATTTATCTAAATGATTATTTATTTAAATATTTATGTGTGCAATTTATGTGTTATAATATTTATGCCTAGCATTATATTCGAGCTAGTTGGGTTAGTGTAGTATTGTTGGGTCTTAATAATTAGTGGGAGGTGGTTTATTTTGAGTAGCGTAGGGGAGGGGCCCTAAGTGCAACATTTTGAAATGATTTCCCTACTTCCCCCTCCTCCCTCACCTCCTCCCTCACTCTCTCCATCCCATCTCCAGCAAACTCTCTCTCTCTCTCTAGCTTATGGTAAGTTTTTCTTTCTTTTCTTCTCTCTTCATTTTCTTCTTCTTCCTCACATAATCTCTCATTTCTTAAAACGTGAACCTTGTTTAGATCGTCGATAGGATCGCGTAGAATCAAAAAGAATTGAATTCCGTCAACTTTCATTATTTTCAAGTAAGTTACTTTTCCCCCATTTTGATGTTAAAATGTTCATATCATGTTCATATAATGCTTTTGTTGTTATATTTGAAGTTTGGGTGAGGTTGCAATTTATTTGGAATTTATATGGGTTTTTGTTCAAAAATGGTGATTTATGAATGTTGGGGTTTGATTCTTGATTTTGGTTGTTAAATGTTGTTGTATGAGTCTTTTAGACTTATTAGTTGTATCGGTACATTAGTATATGAGTTGGAAGGTTGGATTTTGGTTGAATGTGTTTTGGGTTTGAAAATGGAAGAACCCATGTTGTTCTTCCCGATTTCTGGTAATCCAGAAGGTTGGGCGGCCGCACAAAATTGCGTGGGCGACCGCACAACATTCTGAAAGCTTTTGGTCGTGTTTGAGGGTCTTTATGGTCGACCGCACAGTCCCTGGTGGGCGGCCGCACAGTCCCCTGAAAGTTTTCATTTGTTAATTTTGTGTGATTAAAGAATGCGTTTTGATCCAAATCTTGGGTGTCCTTCTAGTTGACCTTAGTGAATGTTGTAGTACACTCTAGTGATAGAATTGGTTCCCTCATGATCAAGTTGTGTTTGAAATTAATTAAGTGTTAATCGGGATTTTGGGACACCTTATTGAGGTATTGTTGGTTGACTTATCCGTGTGATGATTATTTGATATATGTTTGGGCATCTTAAGATGTGTTCGTGATTGTTCCAATCGAATTGATTTTCGAGTAAGACTTGGTCTAGGTTTTAGGCGATGTCCTATAGTACCTAGAGTGTTGTTATTGAACACTAAAATGTAGGGTTTAGTCCGGTCGTGATCATGTTCTAATAAGGGTAACCTTTTGGATTCGTTTGGAGTGCTTAGAGTTGTTTCGTTATGGACGGAGGTAAAGCGTGAATTGGCGATTGGTTACTTACGGTTTGATTAACCTTAAGGGGTATCCATTCTGATTTCCTACTCTGGAATTCCAGGTGTAAGAGATGGTTGAGTTCATGGTTCTAGTAAATCTTTATGAATAAATGTCTAGGGTCATTTTGGTAATAGTCATTGTGCTAATTGTGAGCGACCATTTGGGTTGTGCTCCTTATGATTAACTTGTGGGTATCATATTTAGGAGGTATTTGGTACGTGTCTCACCTTGGAATCATTATGTTTTAATGGTCAATGTTGTTGGACTCTTTTATGAGAAACTCCTTGTGCTATTGTTGTTGAACTCTTCTTGAGTAATCGTTTGCATCTTTTATGGTGATTAATTGGTATGATTCCCTACTTTGGAATCAATGGTTGTTTATTGTGCTAGTATTTTATTACTTAGCCTTTACTTGAAAGTCCAACTGGTATTTTGTGTGTGTTTGGGCGATGCGAAACATTATGATGGCACAGCCAAGTCCATTGTGATTGTTGACCATTGTTTTGCCCCATTATTACCCTCCTCCAGATTGGCCTTGGATGTGAGAAGAACTAGCTCCTTTGTGTGCATTTTAGCTTTACTTGGAGCATGACTTTGTGGCATGTCTCCCGTCCTTTGTGACACTTCATTTGGTTATTGGTTCCGGTACCGTGTTTCTCTTCAGCTTTTATGCTACTATGAAGACGGTTTGTTGATCGATGGGTTGATCGGTCGCTTCTGATCGGGGTTTTCTCTTCGGCTTTCATGCTATTATGAAGACGTTGATGGTTGATTATTGAAGCTGCGTAGCGACCTTTATTTGGTTCTTTCAGTTGGGTGAAACCTTGGCTATGTATCCACTTATGAGTGTTTATTTCAGCTTTATGTGTTGCATGATGAGCTGGTCGTTATTTCCAACTGGTATGGGACGGTTGGCGATAGGGAGCCTCTCATTTTTTGTTATATGTTTATTTATATGATTGATTATTGGATGTTACCGTTCGTCAGCATGTCACTTATTATTCCGCTGCTATCTGTCTTATGTTAATTGCTATTGGTCATTGCATATTAGCATGTCATGTAGTTGCATTAGTAACTTACTGAGATTTTATCTCACCCCGTTTATTTCCATCTTTGTTTTTCCTTAACCCCCCCCCTAGGAGGAAAAGGATTAGGATTCGCGGTTCAAGGAGGACGTCGAGAGGATTGAGATTTTTGGGGCAGGTTGTTATGGATCGGTTTACATTATTTAAAAGTATAACCTTTTGGGGATAGTTTTACCATTATTGACGTCATTAAGAATTGTATATTTTGTTCTTTTGGGTATAAGCTGTGGAGCTTATGTTGGATGTACTTTGTTGATTTAAACTTGGATTTGTAAAACCTTGTGTTATCATCTTTTGATTCAAAATGAAATTTTTAACTTCTATATTTTAGAGTTTTGGTTTTAAGTCGACGTCCAGATCGCGGTCTCGGGCCCGCGGGGTTCGGGTCGCGACACAAGTTGATACACTAGCCGAGAATGTCCGCCGCAAGGATGATCTATGGCGAGCTCGTTACAAGCATGTGAAAACGGTCCACGAGAAAGAAGTTGCTCAACTCAAGAACCGATTAAAGGGGCTCACGAATGAAGGAAAGGTCCAAAGCATTGATACCGGTTTGGTCAACACTCTCATGTCCTACATTGAGCAAAGGCTTAGTGGGCTAAATTTGCACAAGGGCCCAAACACCGATCTTCATGAAGCTTCTCTCCTCATGAACACAATGGAGGCTCTTCCCGAAAAGTTCAAGATGCCCGATATTGGCAAGTTCAATGGCAACTCTTTCCCCAACGCCCATGTCGACTTCTACATTTGGGTCATGCTACCAAAGAAAGTGTCTCCTCAAATAATGGCACAATGCTTCCCGCTTACTCTCGACGGGGTCGCAAAAGATTGGTACATGAGTCTTCCGATTTCCACCCGCCTCAATTGGGATGCCGCTATGCTTGCCTTCAAGTCACAATACCAAGGCAACTCCATGTTCCGTCCCACCAAGAAAGAATTAGAGAGCACCGTGCAAATGGGTGATGAATCATTTGGGGGCTTCTATCGCCGTTGGAACGACAAGCTAGCCGAGATGGTTGATAGGCCTTCCGAGAAGGAACAAATGGAGATCTTCTTGAAGTGTTTGAAAATGGACTACCGCGCTCATCTTAGTGGGGCTTTTCACTCTGATTTTTCAAGCATGTATGATGCGGGGTTTAGAAATGACAATTTACTCCGAGAAGTGGCCGAGTCCTCCTATGACACAAGCTTCAACGACAAAGGGTTCCCAAGCAATGACATGGAAGAATGTAGTGACATGGAAGGCTACAACGACGTGGGGGATGACGACAACAATCTCCGTTTCTCTTTCTCTACCTAGAAATAGGATAAAAAAAGAGTCAAAAGTCCTCTAATGTGTGCATTAATGTTTTCTCTCGTCCAATGATAAATTTTGAGTCAATCATTAAAAGAAAGTCGTTCTTGTCCTCATACACTCTTCCAAGTTGTTCAATTAATTCTTGGCAAAATGATGAAAAAATGTCTAAACAAGTTTTGGAATGAAGGCCATCGCTTGAACGCCTAGGGGCTAAACATCGACGATAGCATCAACAACGAAGACATCAACAATGACGAAATCAAGACAAAGAAAGGTGGAGCAACAATCATGAAGCAAAGTTTTCAAAAGGGGATTAAAAAAAAAAAGCTCACTAGGTTGAAATCATCAAATCAACATAGGCAAAAGTTAGAGCACAAAAAAAAAAAAAAAAAAAAATCCCCCTCAATCAAAGAAGATCAACATCATCATCCACCAACAAAGGACGAAGCTACGAAGCAACAATTCCATCACGAAGAATGGAGAATCCACAAGAACTACGGTGACCTGAGCCTCTACACTGGAGGAACGTAGGCAACCTGCGGGTCCGGTCTCATGCAAGAAAGAAGATATGTTTAGCCCTAGCGCGTTATGGTGATCGGCCTTCATCTCGAACTTGTCAAGACATCTTTGTACGATTCATTTGCCAATGAATTAATCACCAAAAAGATTGAACAACTTTCTTAGATTTGAAATCATTTCGCGCTCCTTGTCGAGTCTAGGGACTTCTATTCTTTCTGCATACTCCCAATTCCTTGCAATCAAATTGGGGCTTTCCTTCTCTTCTCTCTTAATGACTTACTTTCCTTCGTGAGTCATTCAATTCAATAATTAAAAAAAAAAATACATGTCAATACTAGGGACACTTCCCTAGTCGAGTCAATGTCACTCATCTTTAGTGACAAAAGGTTTTCACCGCAAAATCACATGTCTCTCATCCTCAGCTAGAGTCAATGCACACTTCCTCATTAATCGAGTCAAAAATGAAGACGCAAAAGAGATGCCCGCTAGATTGAAAACCCGAAAGGGCGGTCTAGGCAAAAAACATGGTGCGTCATAAAAAAAATGAGAGAGTGAGAGAGAGAAGGGAAAGAGAAATGGAGATCCCCGGCCTCTAAAGAAGATAAGTTCTACATTGAATCTCCTCAGCAAGTCAATTCCCCACCGAGTCAACTTTGGGATTGCAAAAGGCTCGACAAGATCTAGCACCATCAAAGGTTGTCTTGGGTTATCGGCATCATTCTCCAGCAGTGTGCATTTTTGGGTTCATGAAAAGAAGGCCCGTGGTTACCAAGATCCATCCGAGACAAGCCCATCATAAAAGGGCACGAGGTTGCACAAATAAATCCCTAGCTAGTCAATTGGCTTGGGCAGCAAATAGCAACAACATGTGTCTCAGTTTTCAAGGCTTCTTCAAGTATGTGCTTCTAAAGTACGCCGAAAGGCTCCCGAGAATGGAGTAGCTCTTGCCATATCCTCTCATGTTTATTCCCTCACACGAGGATGAGTCACTCTTGCTTTGCTCAAATGGTGACGCCCTAGGGGCTATGTGACTCAAGGACAAGGACTTCTTTTTGCTTCACTTGACAATCAATACGCCCTAGGGACTATGCTCGAGAAAGATGTGTGAGACTATCCTCAAGGTCTCTCAAAAGGGATGTCAAAAAGCCCTCCTGTCACGTGTGCCCGTGCTCGTTCCCCCAATCAAGGATGGACCTTTCTCGCAATCAATGATGGCACTCTAGGGGCTACGGTCAAGTCTTAAAGGCTTCCTCGGCAAAGAGCAATTAACTCCCCAGCAGTATCCCAGCCAAGTCATGTGCAACATTGAAAGCTTCCCCTATTCGGCACCGAATGTCTCAACGGGCTTCGCAATCTACAATCTTTTGGGCTACGGCATTACAATAATTCAAGCAAATGGCAATATTGGGGCTTCGCAACCGACAGTCTTTTGGGGACAACAATGCTCAAGCAATGCAATGTGGAGTAGTCTTATGGCTCCATGAAAGAGATCAAGCTTCAAAGGTCTCTCAACACTTCAAGTCAAAGGCCTCTTGGTTTTAAATGAAGACTCCGATGTTATGAATGAAGTTGATGATTTTTTTTAGAACTTTCAACGAGATCATGAAGAAAGTCTTAGAGAAAAGGAAAAAGATTCAATATGGTAAACTCTAATCAAAACAGGGTTATAGCGGGAAATGCCACGGCCAATCCCAATGTTTCTGCAATTCAGCACCCCCTTCTCCAAGATCAAAAGCACAAGGTGCAGCTCAGATAAAGTTGGGCCACAGCACTAGTTGCATCCGAAGATCCGTCATTAGTTCAACTCAAGAAGAGTCAAGCAAGCATACTCATTTGGGACTTTATCACACCAAGACCTTATCCTCCGCGACCTCGACGGCACCGCAAGACATTACTGCATCCTTTGACATAAGCCCTCCGCCATTTGGGTATCAACCACAATGAGGCCATTCATATCCCCAGTAAGAGCAAGAAGGGGATCTCTATCAATAATTCTACCCGACGGTACATCCGCTCTCAATGCCGAGCCAATCACAAGATAATTTGGGGCTTTACATTCCACCGTCTTGAAGCTCACAAACAAAAAGTCCATGACATTTGGGTCTTAGCAATTTCTCGAAGCTTGGCATCCATAATCTTCTCTTGGGGATTGCTCACGCTAACAACAAAGGGCGATTTACTCGAATGGTCCAAGAGCTGATTTATCTTGGAGCTATGCAAGTCCCTCAAAATTTGGCATCAAAGGCATTCTAGGGGCTTTACAATCAGCAACCCCTCATCTCGGCATCAAAAGCCTTTTTGAAGCCCCATAACCGACAAATCTCTTGGGGCTAGACATCAATCTTCGTTGGGCACACCAGCGACAACAGAATTCAAGCAAGGCAATCCAGACTTCGACTGAGCATGACTTGATCTTGGGTTGGCTTTACAAACACACAAAGGCTAAAATGGTTCACCCACGAACCTAAAAAAAAAAAAAAAAAAAAGTTTTTTTTCTTTCTTTTTCTCCTTCTATGTGCAAAATTATGTGCTTTGCTCCTAGCCTCTCCTCCAGCGTTCTCCATCATCCTTGAACTACACTGGTCTGATTCTCTTAAAGGGATACGTAGGCAGCCTTTTGGCACGACCAACCCATCATCCAGAGTACCATCTCGCCAACCCAACATCAAGGGTATTCTCTCATCAACATCCAAAGCATGGACATTCTTCATCGAAGCCACAACATCAGAAATCCATCCCAAATCAAGCGGCCATGGTAAGTGAAGGTATGAACATCATTCACGCTTTCTTCAAATCACACCGCACAGAAATGCAATTTCTCCATTCTTGCAAAATCTCTCTCTTAAGCAATCTCTGCTTTTCAAATCACAAAGCACGTATATTTGCAAAACACACACATAACAAGTACTACAGCAAGTGCGGCTTCAAACAGCAAGCAAATGCGGCTTCAAACAGCATACAGCAAGTGCGGCTTCAAACAGCAAGCAAATGCGGCTTCAAACAGCATACAACAAGTGCGGCTTCAAACAGCAAGCAAATGCGGCTTCAAACAGCATACAGCAAGTGCGGCTTCAAACAGCAAGCAAATGCGGCTTCAAACAGCATACACCAAGTGCGGCTTCAAACAGCAAGCAAAATGCGGCTTCAAACAGCATACAGCAAGTGCGGCTTCAAACAGCAAGCAAGTGCGGCTTCAAACAGCATACAGCAAGTACGGCTTCAAACAGCAAGCAAATGCGGCTTCAAACAGCATACAGCAAGTGCGGCTTCAAACAGAAAGCAAGTGCGGCTTCAAACAGCATACAACAAGTGCGGCTTCAAACAGCAAGCAAGTGCGGCTTCAAACAGCATACAGCAAGTGCGGCTTCAAACAGCAAGCAAATGCGGCTTCAAACAGCATACAGCAAGTGCGGCTTCAAACAGCAAGCAAGTGCGGCTTCAAACAGCAGAAAACAAGCAAGTGCGGCTTCAAACAGCAGAAACAGCAAATGCGGCTCCGAACAGTAATTTTGGTCCATTGTGAACCACTGAAATCACCATACCTCTTCCATCAGCAAAAGTCGCTCACACAGGGAGCGCATTTCTATCCTTTGTAATTTCAAAATTCCTGCTTTACCGAGTCTTTGTTTTCTCTTGTCGATGTCCTCGGCGGTTGTCTTTCTTTCGTCGACGCGTTTTGCCTCGCAATCCACGTCGCCGAGGGGCTCTGTAGACACCCCGCCTTGGACCTCTCACCCCGATTGCATACATAGTATTTTTATTTAACTTGTTTCTGTTAATTTCTGTTACTTCTGTTAAGTTCCTAACTGATTCCGTTAGTTTTGTACTGAACTGCATAACAGAATTAACTTTCTAGTCCATTCTGTCAAAATTGCCTTTTCAAAGCCGCGCGCCTCCGCCTTTTGAGGTAAGAAGCGTGCGCCTTCCGATGGTACATCCGGAAGCGCGCGCCTCTGGGGCGTCAGTTACAGATTTTCTCCCAAGAATCCCTCTCTTGCTTATTTTGCATGGATTTCACCCGGGAAATATTTATTTGTGACCGCGAATTGGCACAAAAAACATCCCCTTTCAACTATAAAAACCCCTCCAATCCATCATTGGAGGGGATCTCTTCTCTACTTCTTTTTTTGGATCTCTTCTCGACTCTTTTTGGACTTCTTTTTGGACCCAATTTTGGAGACTTGAACAAAAACTCTACACAAATCATCTCAACAATCCTTCTCTACATAACACTACACAAAGTGTTTGCACAACATTTTCTCTACAACAACACCATTTTCAAGTCCAAGTTTGAAGTCCTCTTTCCTAAGGTACAACATCTCTTTTCTTCTCTTATTTTATTTGTCTAGTCTTACTAGTATGCAATCTCCATAAAAAGGGATACAACCAAAAGGCCACTTCACTATTGAAGTTTGGCCAAGGTTACATCCCGACATTCCAAACTTCATTTAATTTATATTTCATTTCTTAATGTAACCATTTAGCACTAGTCCAACATGTAACTATTTAGCATTAAATTAATAAAATCATTATTTTCCCCTTTGTACATAAATTAGGCTATTTCTAGGTTTTTCTTATGTTCCTTTAAAAACATAGGTGGCGACTCTAAACAATCTAAAACAAGTTAGACATCCTAGGATAATTCACCGCTCTAGCCAAGCCGTGGTTCCCCGGGGTATCTACACATGGCATAGTGTGAGGTGCATGTGAAAACATGGCAAAAATACAAGGTGCACATGCAAACATGGCAAAGTGTGAGGTGCACGTGTGTAAGGATCCCGCCCCCGCGCGGAGGATCGCGATGATTTTTGGGCCAAAAAAGCCGAACACGGTTATCTCACAAAACATAACGGAATCGCCACTTTTGTTAATTATTTAACCCAACAAAAGAAAATGTTAGAGATTCTATTAGTTCGGAAGTCAGGTTACACCTTGGGAAGAGTTTCACGTCACCCAAGTCGCCTCGGATAGGACCAAGTCTCCCTAATTTTAGTTAACGAAAGTGCATGTGTGTGTGTGTGTTTTTTCAAAATGGGAGAAACTGACTGTTTTGGCAAAGCCAGTTAATTATTTAACAGAAAATGCTTATTTTGCAAACTTTCTGGTCAGAAAAGGAAGAAACTGGAAAATGCCCTCCCTGGCCAAAGTAGCCGTATGGATGGGGAGGGCTCTCCAGGGCATTTTTACAGTGAAAACAGTCCAGTTTCAGTTAAAACAGAGTATCTTTGCTGAAACTGGACTGGAATGTTGATTTCCAGTTTATGATTAACAACAAAAGTTTGAAAAGTTCATTCCTATGAACTTTGATCATCAAAGGAACCCCAAAAACAAATATTTAGGTGTGATCAAAGGCAATCATTGGAGAGATTTATGAAAAGTTGATGAACATGGCATTTAGACCAAAATGACCATTTTGGTGGATAAAGATTGAAACTTTACCACCAAAATGGACTTATTATACAAGATTAAACCCTTAGGGACTAAAATATAACATAAAGATCAAATCTTTATGTCTCATACTTGGTGATTTATGGCTAGATCATGGTTGGGATGATAAAGATTGAAACTTTATCCCCCAATCATGACTCTTATAGCCAAACAAGAACAACATCAACATGAAATTTAACAAATCATGATCATCCTAGGTTTTGTCCCATAAATCACACACTAGGTGTGAAGGGGACCTTGAATCACCTCATGATTTGGATCATATACATATATAATCATAATATATATAGCTTGGAATTCCAAGACTTGTATAATATATAGATATAGTGCTTGAAAATGGACAAGACTTGCAAGAAATGTAAAGTGCTTGAAATGGACAAGACTTTGCAAGAACAAGAAGAAATAATACAAGATAAACAAGTAATATGAACAAAGATAAAAGAGTTTGAGATGAAGAAGAAGACGGGGAGAAGGAGGCTTCACCTATGATGGTTATGCCTATCTTCCTCTCTTTTCACTCAAATATGTGTATCACTCACTTTCTGCTCTCAAACTAGCAGAGTAACAGCTCTCAAAATGTTTTCTCCCCCCCCCTGAAATGATCAGCATGGGGTTCAATTTATAGAGGCTGAGGGTGCCTAACATAGCCGTACGGCTAGGGACCTCATGCGCCTAAACCATCCGTACGACTCGACTTGGCGAGCTTCTGGATTTTTCTAAGTTTAATTCCAGTTCAGTCCTGGAATATCAGGTTTATCCTAGCGAGGTCCTATCCCATTAGTTTATCCCTAAATGGTACCAAGAATTCCTCTAAAGTAGGTCAATCCAGATTGGGTTACTTACAGAGCCCCTCGGCAAACGTCGCTTTTGAAGAAAGCGGGGTTGTCGACAAAACAAGCATCCCAATCTGATGGGAGGACGGCTTGGCCGATTTGGGTGAGAGATTTCAAGGCTACTCAAACCTATAAGCATCCCATTTTGATGGGAGGACGGCATAGCCAATTTGGGTGAGAGATTCTAAGGCTACTCAAACCTATAAGCATCCCAATCTGATGGGAGGACGGGTTGGCCGATTTCTTCTATGGATGGACCTAGATTACGTATCCCTATTCGAGGGAATCAAGCCTAACGTAGTTCGGGTGAGAGATTTTAAGGCTACTCAAACCTATGGGCCTTAGGTGGATATTCATTCATCCCTTCCTAAACAGGCATGGCTCAAAGGCCGGACTTGTTCAACTTGGTTCTATTCGGAGAGGGTTGACTAAGGGGTTGGCATGGCTCAGAGGCTCAAATAATGGGCATGGCTCAGAGGCTAGATTTGATCGACTTGGCTCTATCAGAGAGGGTCGACTCAAGGAATAGGCATGGCTTAGAGGCTCAAGTAATGGTCATGGCTCAGAGGCTGGGCTTGATCGACTAGGCTCTATTTGGAGAGGGTCAACTCGAGGGTAACTGGTCTTACGTCTGACTAAGGACTGCCGGGACACATGGTCAATTTGGTCAACTTATCTCATGGCGGAGGGTCGACTACACAAACTGGTCAATTTGTCAACTTATCTCATGGCGGAGGGTCGGCTACACAAACTGGTCAACTTATCTCATAACGGAGGGTCGACTACACAAGCTGGTCAATTGGTCAACTTATCTCATGACGGAGGGTCGACTACACAAGCTGGTCAATTGGTCAACTTATCTCATGACGGAGGGTCGACTACACAAACTGGTCAATTGGTCAACTTATCTCATGACGGAGGGTCGACTACACAAACTGGTCAATTGGTCAACTTATCTCATGACGGAGGGTCGACTACACAAACTGGTCAATTGGTCAACTTATCTCATGACGGAGGGTCGACTACAAACTGGTCTTACGTCATCACAAACTGCCGTCACAATGATAGGTTTTTTCTAACCTGACCACTCTCGGGGGACAAAGGTTTTCTTAACATAATCTTGACTATACCAGTCTTATGCCTTACCAAGGGCTGCCGAGGTAATAACATCTTAACTTTCATCCTGGACTTACGAGGTACGGCCGGGACTTTCACGATTTCATTTTCTACCCTGGATTTACGAAGTACGGCCGGGTCAACAAAATCCAATGGTCTTACGCCACGCCGGACGGCCAGGATAGGTCTAACCTAATGGACTTATGTCATTCCGAGCTGCCAAAGGACATAATTTCATAAAACCTAATGTCTTACGTCACACCGGACCGCCAAAGGACAAAATCTCATAGAACCTAATGGTCTTACGTCACACCGGACGGACAAAAGGACAATCTCACAAAACCTAATGGTCTTACGTCACACCGGACCGCCAAAGGACATGTCTAACCTAATGGTCTTACGTCACCCGGATGGCCAAAGGACAAATCTCACTAAGCCTAATGGACTTATGTCATTCCGGACTGCCAAAGGATGAATCTCGCAGAACCTAATGGTCTTACGTGCCGGACGGCCAAAGGACATTCTCACAAAACCTAATGGCCTTATGTCACACCGGACTGCCAAAGGACAAGTCTAATGAAACCTAATGGTCTTACGTCATACCGGACGGTCAAAGGACAACTCATAACCTAATGGTCTTATGTCACACCGGACGGCCAAGGGCGAAGGCTTGAACCTATAATGACTATTTCGAGTCAAGGTTTGACTTGGGTCAAATCAACTCTATGGGATGACTGATACTCTTTCTTGACACCGGGGGAGAGCCTAGGGGCGACCTTCAAGACTCATTGTGGACGAAAAGGTCCAAGATTTTGGAAAATCATTTAAAAGCATTTTGCTTGAAACATTGTCTTTGACAAATGACACCAGATGGGCAAATTTTGGAAATGCTTATTCCTAAAGGCAAATCTTTTAACAAAGAATTTTAGTCAATTTTTTTATTTTAACTTAACCGTGAGGTTTGTTATGCATAAGGTCCTTTGGATTTTGTCCATTCATTGAAAGTTACTAATGGTAGGGAATCTGCTCGTCACTGTTATGGGGATAGCCCCAATGTCATCCTGACCGTTGATGTGGGGTGCCCCAATGTCCTCATTGTCGTGAAGGTAGCCCCATTGTCATCGTTGTCGTCGATGTCGGGGTAACCCCCTGTCCTTGTTGTCGTTGACGTGGAGGTAGCCCCATGTCGTCTTTCGACTTTTGATGTTGACGTGGACTCGTTGTCGTCTTTCGGCTTTTGAGGTGAGGTTAAGAACCCATCCCTTTTCATGACGC
>JAOWBW010003382.1:0-32549 GCA_026119855.1 Campanula takesimana
CACAATGTACATCCAACATAAGCTCCACCGCTTATACCCAAAAGAATAAAATATACATTCTTAATGACGTCAATAATGGTAAAACTATCCCAAAAAGGTTATACATATAAATATGTAAACCGATCCATAACAACCTGCCCCAAAATCTCAATCCTCTCGACGTCCTCCTTGAACCGCGAATCCTAATCCTTTTCCTCCTGGGGGGGGGGTTAAGGAAAAAACAAAGATGGAAATAAACGGGGTGAGATAAAATCTCAGTAAGTTACTAATGCAACTACATGACATGCTAATATGCAACGACCAATAGCAATTACATAAGACAGATAGCAGCGGAATAATAAGTGACATGCTGACGAACGGTACATCCAATAATCAATCATATAAATAAACATATAACAACAAATGAGAGGCTCCCTATCGCCAACCGTCCCATACCTGTTGGAAATAACGACGAGCTCATCATGCAACACATAAAGCTGAAATAAACACTCATAAGTGGATACATAGCCAAGGTTTCACCCAACTGAAGAACCAAATAAATGTCGCTGCGCAGCTTCAATAATCAACAAATCATCATCTTCATAATAGCATGAAAGCTGAAGAGAAGCCCCCGGTCAGAAGCGACCGATCAACCCATCGATCAACAAACCATCTTCATAGTAGCATAAAAGCTGAAGAGAACCCGGTACCGGAACCAATAACCAAATGAAGTGTCACAAGGGACGGGAGACATGCCACAAAGTCATGCTCCAAGTAAAGCTAAAATGAACACAAAGGAGCTAGCTCTTCTCACATCCAAGGCCAATCTGGAGGAGGGTAATAATGGGGCAAAACAATGGTCAACATCACAATGGACTTGGCTGTGCCATCATAATGCTTCGCATCGCCCAAACACACACAAAATACCAGCTGGACTTTCAAGCAAAGGCTAAGTAATAAAATACTAGCACAATAAACAACCATTGATTCCAAAGTAGGGAATCAAACCAATTAATCACCATAAAAGATGCAAGCGATTACTCAATAAGAGTTCAACAACAATAGCACAAGGAGTTTCTCATAAAAGAGTCCAACAACATTGACCATTAAAACCTAATGATTCCAAGATAAGGCACGTACCAAATACATCCTAAATATGATACCCACAAGTTAATCATAAAGAGCACAACCCAAACGGTCGCTCACCAATGGTACAATGACTATTACCAAAATGATCATAAACATTTACTCAAAAGATATACTAGGACTATGAACTCAACCATCTCATCACACCTGGAATTCCAAATAAGAAATCCGAATGAATACATCTTAAGGTTAATCAAACCGTAGGTACCCAATTGCCAATTCACGCTTTATCTCCGTTCATAACGAACCCATTCTAAACACCCCAAACGAATCCAAAAGGTTACACTTATTAGAACATGATCACGACTGGACTAAACCCTACACTTTGGTGTTCAGTAACCACCCTCTAGGTACTATAGGACATCGCCTAAAACCTAGACCAAGACTCACTCGAAAAATCAATTCGATTGGAACAATCACGAACACATCATAAGATGCCCAAACATATACCAAATGATCATCACAAAGATAAGTCAAACCAATAATACCTCAATAAGATGTTCTAAATCCCATTAACACTTAATTAATTTCAATCACAAACTTCATCACAAAGGACTCAATTCTATCACTAGAGTGTACTACAATGTTCACTAAGGTCAACTAGAAGGACACCCAGACTTAGACCAAAACGCATTCTTCAATCACACAAACTAACAATGAAAACTTTCAGATGTTCTGTGCGGCCGCCCAATATGGTCTGTGCGGTCGCCCAAACAAGCCCTCAAACAAGAACAAAAGCTTTCAGATAGATGTGCGGTCGCCCAGACATTTTTGGGTGGTCGCCCAATCTTCTGAACTGCTGGAATTCGGGAAGAACAAACTGGGTTCTTCCATTTTCATACCAAAACACATTTCAACCAAAATCCAACCTTCCAACTAGCATACTAATGTACCAAAACAACTTATAAGTCCAAAAAGACTCATACAACAACATTTAACAACCAATATCAAGATCAAATCCCAACATTCATACAATCACCATTTTTAACCAAAAATCCAAATAAATTCCAAATAAATTGCAACCTCATCCAAACTTCAAATATAACAACAAAAGCATTATATGAACATGATATGAACATTTTAACATCAAAATGGGGGAAAAGTAACTTACTTGAAAATAATGAAAGTTGACGGAATTCGAATATTTTTGATTCTACGCGATCCTATCGACGATCTAAACACATTTCAAGTTTTAAGAAATGAGAGATTATGAGAGGAAGAGGAAGAAAATGAAGAGAGAAGATAGAGAAGAAAACTTACCCAATCAATGGAGAGAGAGATTTCTGGGAATGGGAGGGAGTAGGGTGAGGGAGAAGGAGGTGTAGGGAGAGGGTAGGAGTATGATTTAAAAACTTACACATAGACCCCTCCTCAATACTACCCCACTCAATACTCCCCACTAACAACTAAGACCCAAATAAAATGCTAGGTATAAATCATTATATCACATAAATAATAACTTAAATAAATAATTAAGCAACTAAACAAATAATAATTATTTATTACTAATAAAATAGAGCCTAGATTTCGGGTCGTGACATATATAATGTACCGTAAATAAGCACCTATAAACCGTGGATACATATTTATAAACACATAACTATACATATGACTTTAAGGAGCGATTCATACCTCTTCAACTAAATTATGAATTTCTAAAGTATCCTTCTCATCGCTAGTAGGTTCATCAGGTTGTTGGATTTTAGAAATAAACCACTATGGTAAAATAACATCTTGCGAAAAATCGTTGGATTCTACTATACGAATAAGCTTCTCCCTGTTGCCATTAGCTGAAAAGAGTAGTTTGTTCCACTTCAAGCCCAATTTGGCCACATACTTATAGTTTTCGGATTCAACATCAATAAAATCTTTAGCAAACTTCAATCTCTTTGTACGCACAGTTAATTCTGTCACCGCTGCCCGACCCTGTGTCTGTCCGGAATTGCTTGAACTTGGAACCGCTCTCTTACTTTGTAGTTGAGGAGTAGCATTAACATAACGTGCCACTTCCTCGGAAACTGCTCTTGCGAATGATCTACTTGTTTCATCATCAACGTACATTGGTTGTCGTTGTCGTGCATACATTTTCTGCACCGTACCCTCCCATATACTAAGCCTTCCTGTCACATCATCTCTAAAATTACGGAACTTATCTCTCACAAGGTGTAGGAATGCATCCTCAAACTCTTTGTTTTGTTTATTAAGGCTTCAAAATTGGCCTTCGTAACACGATGGGAGATTTAGTTTTCGACCCGTGGCATGATGGTATCCAAAGTGGGATGGGGATTAGTGTATATATTCTCAGCAGCTGCCTCACCACCATTTATGGTACCATTCCAAGGCTCGACCACATTGTGTTCATCCGAACATACAAACAAATCTGAGAAAGATATGGGACTTGTGTTGTTACTCATGTAGGCCTTGTGAATAAATAAAGCCAGAAAAATCTTCTTTGAAGCCAGTCTCCAACCACACGAACGTCCCACGTCTTCTGATCTTTCATAAAACATATCATGATGAATGTGGAACAAGTGATTGAAGTCCTGACATGTGAATGTTTGAGCCAATGCGCGCTCAGTTCGCGTATCGTGAGTCTCTGGAAGCCAGGAGTTATGTAATTTCTCTCTTGCGCTTTTCCAAAGTTGGTAGGTTTCCCTGATCTTGTCCACAATTTTTTTTGAATAGTACCAAATGTCTCTCTGCCTAACAGTCCACCACATATCCGTGTCCAATGGGTGTTTAAAAAACGGATGGATTATTAGTTTCTGAACCCGCCTGTGACTCTCCAGAATATGGCTGAGCTTTGTTGGGTGCATGACTGACACGGTTAGATGCCTCGCTATGATAAGAGGGGGGGGGGGAAGTTGAGTGTTTGGGATTGGGAGGCTTGTTGTTCAAGGTTTTCTTGTGAATTTACGGAGGGTTGTTGTTGAGGGATTGCTAGGGAAATTGTTTGTAATGAAGGTAGGTCCTGAGGCTGGGAGGGTTGTTGTCGTTGGGGGTTATCTTGGGTTATTTGGGAGGGTTCAGGGTTAGCTTGGCAAATTTAATGTGATGAAGGTTGTGATTGTTCCTGATGCACGCCTTCATTGTAACAGTTATTGTCCGGTCAATGTCGTGATGGTTCCTGATGCATGCCTTCATTACAACAATTATTGGCCGGTGAAGGTGGTGTTGGTACAACTGAAACTGTATCGGTTTGTATCGGTGAAGTGGTGGGAGAGGAATGTGAAAACCCTTCCTGATGTATTTCTTGTGGCACTTCAGTAACCAACTGCATCGACGTCTCGTCATTTTGGGTTGCCGGAGCAGACTTATCTAGTGTGTTGTTGGCATTTGTCCTGCTGTTAGCACGGGTATCGATAAATTTTTGGACAGGCACATTTCTATCCAAACTGGCATTTGAATTGGCAGGAGAATGCTTTAATCTTTGTTTAACTCTCCTCCTAACTGGTGCCACATCGCCAATTGCCTTAGTTTCATCTACTCTTTTGTTCTTTGGATTCTTTAAGCCCCATGTTTTTTTATCAAATGAGGGGAAACTATTGATAGTCCTTCCCCCACGCAGATCCAAACCCTAACAATAAGTGAGCAACCCACTTAAAAACCTGTTATGGTTAGGTTGTTTTGTCTTCTTTGGACACTTGCAACTTGTGGATTTTTCTAACAGTGCACCAATTGACTTTACCACCACATAACAACCAACAAGCAATTTTCCACTGTGCAGCACTCAACTTACTGAAGGATGAATTGGCACAATCAATTGATTTCATTGTTATGTCTGCCAAAACGCTCATTGCTTTGGTTAAGTCTTTTTTTTGTACAACGCTGGACATCGTATTGGGGGTGAAATCTTTACCAGTAAAACTCTTGTATGCATCACCGTAATTTATATTAGTTGAATTCCAAGCATCCAAAATGAGGTCATCATGGTTAGGGATTTCGTACCTTAAAGATACCAGCTCCGATGTCAATTTGATGTCCTTGCCATTGACGGTGGCCATTATCGAATCTCCCTCACGCACTCCGCTGTTGAATATTTTCATGCATTCATCCTGGTACAACTCAGGTTTGGCGCGCATGAAGCAACTCAAACCTTCAGCTTCAATGTAACCCTTTATTTGTTGCCCTTCCTGGCCGTCGTAGAAATCGTTACTGATGTAATAACCAATATTTGCCATACCCATAATCTTGTCTTAATTGATTGAACGAGATTGCAAATTGGATTTTGATCGAGCCTAGGGTTCGTATGAAAACGAATTTTCCAGAATTGAAATTGAAAAGGGCGGTTCACTCTCCTCAGTGTTTGGTTGCAGTAAAAGGGAAAGCCGCTCTTTAATTTCCCCCGATTTTTTTTTAAACCAAATAACTATGGGAGTTACCTTAAGTGGAGCCAACTGACTAAATTATATTCCGTAAAAAATGTTAGCTCCCTTGTGGAGCTATTACTTGATTCACACAAGCCCTGCCCTGGCCAAAAGTAACCAAAGGAATAACAAAAGGCCCAATGGGCCTCAAAATTACTAAAACATTGATAATCAATTACTACATTGCTCCCACGTTATATCTTTTCACCTCATTTGTGTTTTTTCACCAAAATCTATCTATCACTTTCATCTGTTATTTTTTTATTATTTATATAAATACCTATGAGTGTAATAATAGGTGTTTCCCCTGATTTTTTTTTTAGAAACAAATAACTATGGGAGTTACCTTAAATGGAGCCAACTGACTAAATTATATTCAGTACAAAATGTTAGCTCCCTTGTGGAGCTATTACTTGATTCACACAAGCCCTGCCCTGGCCCAAAGTAACCAAAGGAATAACAAAAGGCCCAATGGGCCTCAAAATTACTAAAACATTGATAATCAATTACCACATTGCTCCCATGTTATATCTTTTCACCCCCTTTGTGTTTTTTTCACCAAAATCTATCTATCACTTTCATCTGTTATTTTTTTTATTATTTATATAAATACCTATGAGTGTAATAATAGGTGTTTCCCCTGATTTTTTTTTTAGAAACAAATAACTATGGGAGTTACCTTAAATGGAGCCAACTGACTAAATTATATTCAGTACAAAATGTTAGCTCCCTTGTGGAGCTATTACTTGATTCACACAAGCCCTGCCCTGGCCCAAAGTAACCAAAGGAATAACAAGCCCAATGGGCCTCAAAAAATTACTCAAACATTGATAATCAATTACCACATTGCTCCCGCATTATATCTTTTCACCCCCTTTGTGGTTTTTTTCACCAAAATCTATCTATCACTTTCATCTGTTATTTTTTTTTTTATTTATATAAATACCTATGAGTGTAATAATAGGTGATCAAAGTAAAGAGAATGGTTTGTACATGCAATAGCCACAAGTTAATGTGAAGAATGATAATCGTCTTCACTACTACGTGTACGCAAAATTTACAATCCTTGCTATATATTTACATACATTTGTGACTAATTCATTTGAACCATTATTATAATTTCTTCACCCAAAACAATCACATTCATCTATTCTTTTAAGAATTTTCTATAAACCCTTATGAGTATATATATGTTCTATATTCACTTGCATTTTTTTATATTTCATTTTAACCAGTATGAGGCATTTTAACTAGTGAAATAGTAACACTTTATGGGAAGTTCAAGGAATTAAACAAAATACTTAAAATATTCAAAAACATAGTTGAGAAAGAAAAGAACAGGCTAATACATACTAGGCTGGCCCTCCCACCCCCTTAACATAATCCTGTAAAGTGAGGTGTGCATCTGGGCATCGATATCAATATCAATAGAAGGTGTTGCGGTACAGCCAAGATCCCTGGCATGCATAAGGAGAGCGTCCCAACTCCAATATGGCATTTGACCACTAGTCTTATATTCGCAAAAGGGACAGTGAAGATGGCCCCAGTTGTTACGAAGTGAATATCTCCCAGTCTCGAAGTCGCCAACATATAATTGAATCAAGTCTTCATCGGAGAGCAGGTCTTCTTCCTCGTCGGAGTCCACCCGAGAGTTATGGTCGTAGGGTGGTTGGGGTTGGGGTGTGGGTTGGGGTGGCCTTGGGGAAGCATGATTATGATTGGGTTGTGGTTGTGGTGGCAGAGCATGATCGGGGTTGGGTTGTAGTGGCAGAGCATGATCGGGGTTGGGTTGTGGTGGTGGCGGCGGTGGTTGTTCCATTTTTCTAGGCTTTAGTCGAATAAGGGTTTGAGTTTGGTGTAGGGTCAAGTGTGAAAGCGTTAGTTATTTATAAGGGAATACATGCCGTTTTATGTGGCTGAGTCCCATTAAAAAACCCTGGTTGAGAAAACGATTCGATGTGGGAGTATTGATTAATTGGATAAGAATTAAATATATACAATTAAAGAACCGGTTGGCTCCTCGATATTCCACCAGTACAGTTGGCTCCTTTCATATATCCATGAATCGAATCCGTAAATTAACAATCTCACTTATGTATTATTTATTCAATTTATATTCTAAAAAGTATATATAAGTGGTAATATAGTTAATATGATTCCTTACAAAAATCAAGTAAGAAAGTACATTTTGATGCTGAGTATTTTTTTATGACTTTTTTGAGCAAGAAATGTTAATCTTCACAGTTAATCAAATTAACAACAATTCATATTGTAAACAGTCTCACTTATGTATTATGATGGTTTGATTAATTGCATAAAACCATGCTACAGTATAAATGTTAGAGTTTCACAAGTAAAACACTGGTAATCCTATGTAAAAACGAAATAAGTGATATGAATTGCATAAAACCATGATTTATTATAAAATTCAAATATTTGGTTAATACACAAAAACTTCACTTGCAAAGCTTGGTAACATCAAAAAAGTGCCTAATGTGGTTCCAAGAGTGCAAATTAAAGTCTTTCAAATAAAAGTTTTGAGAACACTTTTACAAGTTTTACTTATTGAATAGGATAAGTATTTATTCAATGGGACAATAATAAAAGGGGCAACGCTAGGTGCACAAAAGAAGTTCACAAAATGATGGATACAAAGTGAGGTGGCGATATTTTATTGGTTGCATCGATTGTGAACCCGGCACACTCTAATAAAAAACACCAATAAAAATTTGACACATCATTTTGTAAGTCACATTTTGGAAACGATTGAATGTGACTTTATATTTACCCTAATAAAAGTGTTGGTCAACTATTTTGGAAGAATAGATTGTTTGCATAGTTAAGAACTGAGGTTTACTGTTATTATTGTATTTTTAGTCATCTAAATCTATCTTTGACCATAATTTTATGAATATTTGATATCTTTATGTAATTTTAAAAATTGTTATTGTTTCACCCATTAAAATACAACCAATAACAAGGGTTTTTGAACCTTAATAGATGTATATACTCCCTCGTTGCGTAATTTAGATTCCAATATTTTTTTTTATAACTATGTTTTTTCCCTGTAGGTTAACAAGTCATGCAATGTTTTTATATTCGAGTACCATTACTTGTGTTCCTTGCCAGTTTGTGCATTGATCAGAAACAAATGGCTACTTCATTGATAATAAGATCTACTAGCATAGAAGGGAAATAAAAAAACACCAACAGAAACAACTATGGCTACACATCCGCATCATAATATACATATAGAGAGCGGCGTGCATCGGCCTCCTATCAATTACCAAAACCGGTTCGTGATATAGCGATAGAGTGCGGCGTGCTTCAACATCTCATCAAAATTAGTTCTCGGCCTGGCCCTATGCCCACGCTCCCTAGTATGAAGAATAAGATTGTTCAGAGGCAGAACAAGGGTTCCACCCCTCAAAAATACGCAAAAAGGACATTGAAAATCGCCGTTTTCGTTACGAACATAATATATGCCATGTGGTGGCGTTAGCTGCTCCACGTACATATCAATCGTCTCTTCATCATTCTACCCTTCCTTGGCAGGGACCTCCTCGGTAGGTGGTTAGGGTGGTTGTGTGGGAGTATAATTGGAAATGGGATTGGGTAGTGGTGGGGGTGGTTGTTGGGGTTCTCTGCCGTTTGGTCTTCTTGGATCCATTTATCTCAAGTTTATTTCAATATTTTGGAGTTTGTTGAGTATGGGTAAGTTTTAGTTGGCTCTAAATATTTATAGGGGGGTGGGGACATGTCTTGTTTCTTTACGTTATTAGTGTTGTTGTAATATTTTACTTTCAGACAAGATTAAGGTAGGTTTACATACTCCCTCAGTCCTGGACTATGGTTCTTAGTTTGACTTTACACGGAGATTAAGAAAAAATAAATGTGAGTATATGAAAAGTAAAGTAGGAAAAAGTCGGAGAGATAAAGTGTGTAGAACGTTTTTGTTGTGAGAATGACAAGTGGGACCCATTGTCCATTTTAGGTAATAAAGAAACTAAGAACCTTAGTCTGGGACAAACCAAAGAGGAAAGTAAGAACCTTAATTAGTCTGGGACGGAGGTAGTACATGACATTTTTGGAGCAATTTTTTGTTCCAAAATATTTGGCGTTTTACTATTACCGATAAATAATTACTCTTGTTTATGTCTTCAGTCCAGTACACAGGCAAGCACGCTTGACTAGACTTGACCATGTAAACAATAGACAAGACATATCAAAGTGAAGGTTGCAGATTTATATTGCTATATAACAGTTGGCTCCTAGGGGACCTACTATGCAGTGGGAACCTTGTAGACATCACCTATAAGCCATGATCGTCTATTAGCAATGTATTATTTTTTATTTTAATTTTTATTAGTAACAGGTGTAATAACAAGGTTATTCAATCTTTATTATAATTATTGATTGTTTCTTTTTCTGGGCGGTTAATAGGCAAGCCATTATATGAATTTCATAAGGTAGTAAGGTACCCTTCATTGTTGCTCCTCGTTGCCATTTGTGCATTGATTAGAAATAAACAACTACTTCATTAATAATAAGTTTGACTAACATAGGAGAGAAATAAAACAACACAAACAGAAACAACAGTGGCTACAACATCCCCGTAATAATATACCGATAGTGTGCTGTGTGCCTCGTCCTCTCGTCAATTAAACAACCGATATATAATATACCGATAGAGGGTGGTGTGCATCAGCCTCCGGTCAATACTAGTCCTCGCATCGGCACTAGGCCCAAACTCCCTAGCATGGTGAATGAGATTGTCCGCATGCAAAACTAGGGTTCTACCGCTCACCAAGACGCAAAAAGGATAGTGTAGATACCCCAGGTGGAAAAACCGCGGCTTTAGGCTCGAGCGCGCGGGTCGTCCTAGGATGTCTAACTTGTTTTTAGAGTCGCCACCTATGTTTTGAGGAACATAAGAAAAACCTATTGATTGTAGCCTAAGTTTGATTACGAAAACAGAGATTCTTTGTTTTGAGGTTCGGGGGTTAGGTTACGAGATGGGAAGTACCGAAACACCCATCTCGCCCAACTTAAGTTGGTCTTGCTTGATCAAAATCTACATGAATGAAAATGTTCTTCTTCTTCTTCTTTAAGTCATAAAAAGGGGGTTTAAAATAGGATTTGGAATGTAGGAGATAACTCCTTAACCAAGCTCAATGAGATGAGGTGATCATTAGAGTCATGTCCCAAAATGATTTGGGTGATTGCACATTTGATTAAAGTAAAAGAGAGAGAGGAGATGAAGTAGAAAAGAAAGGAAAAGATGGACTTTTACCTACAATTTGAAGAACTTCAAATGTTGCTTGATGAGATCCTTGGAGAACCTTTAGAAAGTGATTTTTTGTCTAGTTTTTGATCCTTGAAAATGGAGGTAAAGAGAGGTTTTTATAGGTGAAAGAGGGGTGTTTTTGGTGCCAAAACTCAGTCACCAAGAAATCCTTCCCGGGCAAAATCTTGTAAATTGAGCAAGGGAGGGAATACTGGCCGGAAATCTGTAACTGACGCCCAGAGGCGCGCGCTTCCTGCTTTGGGGGCGGGAGGCGCGCGCGCCTGGCTCCTCCTGTCGGAGGCGCGCGACTCAGAGAAGGCAATTTTGACAGAATGGACTAGAAAGTCAGCCCTGTCATTCAGTTTAGTCCCTGGACTTAACGAAGTCAGTCAGGAACTTAACGGAAGTGACAGAAACTAACGAGAAACACTTAAAATGGGGAGAAACACAAAATCAAATGTGCAATCAGGGTGAGCGGTCCAAGGAGGGGTGTCTACAAAGCAAAACGCGTCGACGAAAGTTAAAACACCCGCCGAGGACATCACCAAGAAAAGGCAAAGACTCGATGAAAGCAGGAATTTGAAATTGCGAGAGATAGTGGTGCGCTCCCTGTGTGAGCGGATTTTGTTGATAGAGGGGGTGGCATGATCTGTTAGGTGAACCTTCCGGCTGTATGTTTTGAATGAGGCCGTTAGTGAACCTTTTGATGAATCCGTTAGTGAATCCCTTGGATGAGTCCGTTGGTGAACCCTTGTTGACGAATCCGTTAGTGAATCCCTTGGATGAGTCCGTTGGTGAACCCTTGTTGACGAATCCATTAGTGAATCCGTTTGATGAATCCGTTAGTGAATCCCTTGGATGAGTCCGTTGGTGAACCCTTGTTGACGAATCCGTTAGCAAATCCCTTGACGGCGAACCCTTGTTGACGAATCCGTTAGTGAATCCCTTGGATGAGTCCGTTGGTGAACCCTTGTTGACGAATCCGTTAGTGAATCCCTTGGATGAGTACGTTGGTGAACCTTTGTTGACGAATCCGTTAGTGAATCCGTTTGATGAATCCGTTAGTGAATCCCTTGGATGAGTCCGTTGGTGAACCCTTGTTGACGAATCCGTTAGTGAATCCGTTTGATGAATCCGTTAGTGAATCCCTTGGATGAGTCCGTTGGTGAACCCTTGTTGACGAATCCGTTGGTGAATCCGTTTGATGAATCCGTTAGTGAATCCCTTGGATGAGTCCGTTGGTGAACCCTTGTTGACGAATCCGTTAGTGAATCCGTTTGATGAATCCGTTAGTGAATCCCTTGGATGAGTCCGTTGGTGAACCCTTGTTGACGAATCCGTTAGTGAATCCGTTTGATGAATCCGTTAGTGAATCCCTTGGATGAGTCCGTTGGTGAACCCTTGTTGACGAATCCGTTAGTGAATCCGTTTGATGAATCCGTTAGTGAATCCCTTGGATGAGTCCGTTGGTGAACTCTTGTTGACGAATCCGTTAGTGAATCCGTTTGATGAATCCGTTAGTGAATCTTTTGATGAATCCGTTAGTGAATCCCTTGGATGAGTCCGTTGGTGAACCCTTGTTGACGAATCCGTTAGTGAATCCCTTGGATGAGTCCGTTGGTGAACCCTTGTTGACGAATCCGTTAGTGAATCCGTTTGATGAATCCGTTAGTGAATCCCTTGGATGAGTCCATTGGTGAACCCTTGTTGACGAATCCGTTAGTGAATCCGTTTGATGAATCCGTTAGTGAATCCCTTGGATGAGTCCGTTGGTGAACCCTTGTTGACGAATCCGTTAGTGAATCCGTTTGATGAATCCGTTAGTGAATCCCTTGGATGAGTCCGTTGGTGAACTCTTGTTGACGAATCCGTTAGTGAATCCGTTTGATGAATCCGTTAGTGAATCTTTTGATGAATCCGTTAGTGAATCCCTTGGATGAGTCCGTTGGTGAACCCTTGTTGACGAATCCGTTAGTGAATCCCTTGGATGAGTCCGTTGGTGAACCCTTGTTGACGAATCCGTTAGTGAATCCGTTTGATGAATCCGTTAGTGAATCCCTTGGATGAGTCCGTTGGTGAACCCTTGTTGACGAATCCGTTAGTGAATCCGTTTGATGAATCCGTTAGTGAATCCCTTGGATGAGTCCGTTGGTGAACCCTTGTTGACGAATCCGTTAGTGAATCCGTTCGATGAATCCGTTAGTGAATCCCTTGGATGAGTCTGTTGGTGAACCCTTGTTGACGAATCCGTTAGTGAATCCGTTTGATGAATCCGTTAGTAAATCCCTTGGATGAGTCCGTTGGTGAACCCTTGTTGACGAATCCGTTAGTGAATCCGTTTGATGAATCCGTTAGTGAATCCCTTGGATGAGTCCGTTGGTGAACCCTTGTTGGCGAATCCGTTAGTGATTCCGTTTGATGAATCCGTTAGTGAATCCCTTGGATGAGTCCGTTGGTGAACCCTTGTTGACGAATCTGTTGGTGAATCCGTTTGATGAATCCGTTAGTGAATCCCTTGGGTGAGTCCGTTGGTGAACTCTTGTTGACGAATACGTTACTGAATCCGTTAGTGAATCCCTTGGATGTGTCCGTTGGTGAACCCTTGTTGACGAATCCGTTAGTGAACCCTTTTGATGAATCCGTTAGTGAATCCCTTGGATGAGTCCGTTGGTGAACCCTTGTTGACGAATCCGTTAGTGAATCCGTTGATGAGGCCGTTAGTGAACCTTTGAGGACGAATCCGTTAGTGAAATCCGTTGATTAAATATTGCTTTGAAGTCTCGTGCCACTTGGAGTCACACTTGACTTTTTGAATTGTGGGGTGCGGGCACAGTTGGCCGCGACCAGAAAAATGTTCCTGCTGGGGATGAAATGTTGAGATTGACTCTTGAGGGGGGTGTGGCACCCGTGACAGAACTTAGGGAGTTCGGAATCCGTGGGAGGAGGGCCTACTTTTGAGTGGGAGTTTTTATCCTACTTTCAATTTTTTGACATGCCTTAAGGGCGGACCAGAAGAATGTGTGCCCAACTGGGTGTCCGAGGACAGGGGCTGTGCCTTGATTTAAGCTGAAGATCTCTGACAAGGCCTTTTCTTGGAGTGATTTAGACTTGGGAGGCGCGCGCTTTCCTATGTAGGATTAGGACGCGTGCGCATTTCATACTGCTGGCGGGTGGCGCGCGCGTCTGGGAGGCGGAATTCTGGGCTTGACATTTGCTGACCAAAAGAGCCCCCAACAGCTATAATATCATCTTCTGTTCGACCACTTGATTCTCACAGCTCCTTTCTGCCATTCTTAAACATCATATTATTGCTTAACTTTGCTTGTGATCGACATTTTCCATGGCTTCCAAATCTTTTGCCCTTGATGCCAAGGTTGTTAGTGAGTATGAAAAGGACTTGGGCACTTTTGTGTATTCTTTCAAGACCCATCCCAAGAAAGCTTTCATCAAAGACTTCGGGTTCCGGATTCTTTTCACTTTGCCGACGTTGAGGCCGGATTGGAATTTGTTGAGAGCTGCCGCGGCTTTCTGGGATTGTGACAGCCATACCTTCAACTTTTCGGCTAATGAAATGGTGCCGACTGTTGATGATTTCGGGGCCATCCTCGGCATGCCTTTGGCCGGTCGGGTTGCTGTCCCTAAATATCACCGTGGTGCCATTGACTCTTGGGTTGAGTTACTGAATCTCCCTGTTGAGGACGTGAGGAAGATGTTGCACGGTATTGTGGTCGACATAACTGAGTTGCCGATGTTCTTCAGTTTACACTCGGAGGATCCGGTTGTTCAATCTTTCAAGAGGAATGCCATGGCCGCTTGTCTCTTTAGTGAAGTACTGTTTGTTGCACCCTTCGGGACTGCGGATGCGCATTTGGCTGAGATTATTTTGCAAGCCAAGGAGCAACAATTTAGTATAATCCCTCTTATCGTAGGGGAGACGTTGCACGGCCTTGATGAGTTACATAGGATGGGCAAGATGTGTCGGGGAAGGCCTTTGCTCTTGACCATATGGCTCCGGGAACACTTCAAGATTTACTCCCCGGATGGTGATTTGTCTCCTTTTGCTGTTCATAGGAGGAAGTTGTTGATCCGGGATTTATCTGAAGATGATTGGAAGAAATTCTTTGCCTCTAGGGTGACCGTCGATATTGAGTGGTGTCCTCCTTCTTGGGGTCTTCGTCCTTTTGTGGAATGTGTTGGGTTTCGTGGTAACATGCGCAGCGGAATTTAGCATTTAAAATTTTGAAACCCAAAGCCCATAGATCCGTTCATATGATTAAATCAAATACAATAACATGAATATAGGATAAAACTAACCCTTGATGGCTATTAAATTTTCTCTTGGTCTTTGGTGGAGATTTGAAGACTTGATCACGATCACAAAGCTTGAACACGAACTTTGAAGATGATGGTTTTCACCCTCTAGCGGTATCCACACTTCGAACGAATATCAAAGGAACTTCTTTGATCTTGGTTGCTAGACCAAATTGTGAAACACGTTTTCACAATGAATTTGAACTATATGGAATTTTCTCTCTTGTGTATTATTTTTGTTCTTTGACCAAGGATGTCTTAGAACAAAGTAAAATCTCTCTCAAACTCTTTGGAGACTCACAAAAGGCTATCGCTGAAGTTCTGGCCGAACTCATCCTTTTATACACAAGCAAGACCTATTCCAAATAGGAATCTTGTGTCAAAAGACATTCCAAATCGAATTAGGAAAGTGCCAGCCGACAGTACTGTGCGGCCGCCCCGAATACACTATGCGGTCGCACATTTATCTGAATCAAACTGGTACAAATCTGAGCTAACTGTGCGGCCGCCCAGTCCACACTGTGCGGTCGCCCACTTCCCCAGAATGTCCAAAATTTCTAAAATTACAATTTAGCCCTTTTAAGGATTCGTTCTATTGTGTGTGACCCTCTAGGATTATACTAAGTTGTCAATGAGTTCAAACATGAAACCATAAGATATGATTAGGTTCTAGCAAACCGTCATACCTACCCAAATAGTATAACTAGATACAAGTTCGCATTCCTTTAGAATATGTCATAATCCCTTTGTCCACGATGTCATTGAACACAAGTCATGGTCAAACAGTCAACTTGTTTTGTTCTATACTTTCTCGATTCCGAATATGTTGATAATCCAAATGCCATTGATCCAATCAATTCATTTGAGTCCGGCCGAACATTTCATCAACACCATTCCTACGAGAGGCCCAAGCTTGGCATCTCTCCGAAGAGGGACAAATCCATTTAGCTTATTATTCTTCCCTACGTGAATCCGATTATGCCAATCATACCCTTTATAACTTCCCGGTTAAAGGTAGCGTTTGAATATGTCAAACATAATGTTCATCAAGTGGAAGACTATAATAACTTCATGTCTAAGGATTCAAATGACATAACTAATATGAGATATATGTTCGACATAGACCATGACATAAATCTCATACAGCGGGTCATGTCCAGTACTTTGTTCCAAACAAGTACCCATAAATCTAACATGATCATCCCATGATCATTTAGCCTTTATACTAGTGCTTAACAAGTACTAGGGACGGAGATTATTATAAGTAAACATGAACAATAATAATAACCAAAACATATCTTTATTGATATGAAATAAATGATAACAATTACAACGTTTATTAAACGTGCCTAGGGCACCACTATCAACAATCTCCCACTTGCCCTAGGCCCAATCTCCCATGTATCTAATACCCATGGACCTAACATGACCATCATGTTTAGCTTGTGGAAGTCCCTTTGTCAGCGGGTCCGCAACATTGTCATCAGTAGGTACTCTGCATATATTTACGTCTCCCCTATCAACGATCTCTCGAATGATATGAAAACGCCTAAGTATGTGTTTGGATTTCTGATGTGCTCTTGGTTCCTTTGCTTGAGCAATAGCACCATTATTGTCGCAATAAAGGTCTATTAGATTAGCAATACTAGGAACCACTTCAAGTTCAGTTATGAACTTCTTAATCCAAACAGCTTCCTTTGCAGCATCCGATGCAGCAATATACTCAGCTTCTGTTGTAGAATCAGCGGTTGTACTTTGCTTGGAACTCTTCCAGCTTACAGCTCCACCATTTAACATAAACACAAAACCCGATTGCGATCGGCTATCATCTTTGTCGGTTTGGAAGCTTGCATCCGTGTAAGCATTTACAACGAGATCATCTTCCATTCCTCCATAGACCAAAAATGAGTCTTTAGTTCTTCTCAAGTACTTAAGAATCGCTTTTACAGCTATCCAGTGATTTTTGCGAGGGTCGGATTGGTATCTACTTGTCATGCTCAAAGCATAAGATACATCCGGCCTTGTACAAATCATGGCATACATGATGGACCCAATTGCCGAAGCATATGGAACATCATTCATTTTCTCACGCTCATCGTTTGTCTTAGGACATTGAGTCTTGCTTAGAGAAACTCCATGTAACACGGGCAAGGTTCCTCTCTTAGAATTTTCTACACGGAATCTTCTAATGACCTTGTCAATGTATGTACTTTGGCTTAAACCAAGTAGCCTCCTTGATCTATCTCTATAGATCTTAATGCCAAGTATATATGCGGCTTCACCCATATCTTTCATTGCGAAGCACTTTCTTAACCAAGTCTTCACAGGCTGAAGTGTAGGAATGTCGTTTCCAATGAGCAATATGTCATCCACGTATAAAATAAGGAATAGCACTATGCTCCCACTAATCTTCTTGTATACACAAGGCTCATCTTCGTTCTTGATGAAACCAAACTCTTTGACCGATTCATCAAAACGGAGATTCCAACTCCTAGAAGCTTGCTTCAATCCATAGATGGATCTCTGCAACTTGCATACCTTAGAATCTTGTTCAAAACCTTCTGGTTGTGTCATATACACATCCTCTTGGAGTTTTCCATTCAGGAAAGCAGTTTTGACGTCCATCTTCCATATTTCATAGTCATGATATGCGGCAATGGCAAGCAAAATTCTTATAGACTTGATCATTGCTACGGGTGAAAAGGTCTCATCATAGTCAATACCATGAACTTGCCTATAACCTTTCGCTACAAGTCTAGCTTTGTAAGTATGCACCTTCCCGTCCATGTCAGTCTTCTTCTTGAAGACCCATTTGCATCCTATGGTTTTTACACCTTCGGGTGCATCAATCAAATTCCAAACTTGATTGTCTTGCATGAATTGCAATTCGGATTCCATGGCTCAAGCCACTTATCCGAATCAGGAGAAGACATCGCCTCTTGGTAGGTTGACGGTTCATCATTCTCAATGATTTCTACGTCATTAGTATCCGTTACGAGAAATCCATATCTCTCGGGCTCGGATCGTAACCTACTAGATCTGCGAGTTACTTGTGTATTTTGAACAGGTTCCACAACTCTTTGTGGTTCTTGTTCTTGTTCCACTATTGGTTCAATGTTATTTTCTGGGTCTTGAATTTCTTCAAGATTTATTTTACTCCCACTGATTTCTTTGGAGAGAAACTCTTTCTCTAGAAAGACACCAGTTCGGGCAACAAACACTTTGTTGTCCTCGCGGTTGTAAAAGTAATATCCTCTAGTTTCCTTATGATATCCCACGAAATTACATTTATCAGATTTGTGTGCAAGTTTGTCTGAGACAAGTCTTTTGACAAAAGCTTCACAACCCCAAATCTTCATGAAAGATAGACAAGGCCTCTTTCCGCTCCACATCTCATATGGAGTCTTTTGAACCGATTTAGTTGGAACACGATTTAGTGTGAAAGCAGCGGTTTCTAGGGCGTAACCCCAAAAGGATATTGGAAGATCAACTTGACTCATCATTGATCGAACTATGTCTAACAAAGTCCGATTCCTCCTCTCGGACACACCATTCCATTGTGGTGTTCCAGGTGGAGTCAATTGTGAAACTATTCCACAATTCTTTATGATCATCAAATTCTTGACTTAAGTATTCTCCACCTCGATCTGATCGAAGTGCTTTTATACTTTTGCCAAGTTGTTTTTCTACTTCATTTTGAAATATTCTAAATATCTCAAATGCTTCACTTTTATGTTTCATTAGGTAAACATACCCAAATCTACTATAATCATCAGTGAAGGTTATGAAGTATTGAAATCCTCCCCTAGCATTGCTACTTAATGGTCCGCATACATCGGAATGTATCAACCCAATAAGTCGCTTGCCCTTTCACCCAACTTGGTAAAAGGTGTCTTAGTCATTTTTCCAAGAAGACACGACTCACAAGTATCATATGACTCGAGGTCACATGAACCTAAAAGTCCGTCCCCATGGAGTTTTGAGATACGCTTCTCATTAATATGACCAAGACGGCAATGCCATAAATAGGTATGATTTACATCATTAGGTTTAGATTTCTTATTTACATGATAGACATTGTCATTATTTTCATTCTTGACATCCAAGATATAAAGGTCATTAAATGAATTAACAATACCATAAAGCACATCATTTAAATAAATAGAAAATTTCTTATTCTCAATAAGAAACTTAAAACCTTCATTATCCAAACAAGAAATTGAAATAATATTTCTGCATAAATCTGGAACATAATAACAATTGTTCAAAACAAGAATTAATCCGGAAGGTAAAGTGACTTCATAAGTCCCTACAGCTAATGCAGCAACTCTTGCTCCATTCCCCACACGTAGATCTACTTCACCTTCTTTAAGCAGTCTCCTATTCTTTAGTCCCTGCACATTTAGACAAATGTGAGAACCACATCCGGTATCCAATACCCAAGAATCAGTGGTAGAAAGGAGAATATCTATCATATAGATACCTGAAGTCGACGCAGCCTTGCTGCTCTTCTTCTTCTTTTGCTCTTCCAAGAAAGCCTTGCAATTACGTTTCCAATGACCAATTTCTTGACAATGGAAACAGATTGCATCCTTTTGTGAATCGGGTTTTGCCTCAGAAGCCTTGGCAACCTTTGCCTTTCTTATTTTGGGTTTGATAACTTTCTTACCCTTTCCTTTGGCATTAGCCTTCTTCCCATCATGAACCAAGAGCACGGGAGAACCTTTCTCCACAATTTTCATCTCTGCAGTTTTGAGCATCCCATGCAACTCAGAGAGATTCTTATCCATTCCATGCATGTTATAATTCATTACAAACTGATTATAACTTTTAGGCAATGAATTAAGAATGAGATCCGTGGCTAGCTCCAATGGGATTGGATAGCCAAGTTTCTCAAGGTGCTCTACATAACCTTTCATTTTAAGAAAGTGAGGACTCACTTGTTTCCCTTCATTCATTTTACAAGTAGTGAATGCAACAATGGTCTTGTACCTCTCTTGCCTAGCTTGCTCTTGAAACATGGTTCTCAACTCCACGCCTATCTCATAGGCTTCCAAATGTTCCAAACTTTGTTGGAGTTTTGAACACATAGCAGCAAGCATGAGACAACTTACATCTCTAGAATCATTACGATGTTTCTTGTAATTGTCTCTTTCTACCCTAGGGGCAGTAGGCGGTGGTTCAGCGGGGAGAGGCCCATCGAGAATGTACAACTTATCTTCTTGCCTAAGAACGATTCTTATGCTACGGATCCAATCCATAAAGTTGGTACCATTCTCTTCGAGCTTATCCTTCTCAAGGATCGATCGCAACGACATTGATTGAGTGTTATTAGTCATTATCTACAAATATGCAAAAATTTCCAAAATTTAATAAGTACCGGTTTTCATTAAAGAGATAAATAATGTATTTTCAAACAAAATACTCCCACTAAATTATATAACCTTCATATACATCCAATGTATAATATAACTTAATTGGGCTAAGATCCAACTTTAATTTAACTTTTGAGTCCACGGAGGTGGACCGCTCAAAAAATAAATTAATTAGGTAGACAATCATGTCAATCATATCCCATATGATTCTTAGATCCTTTTATGAGATTATTTGAGAAATCCAATTTCAAAAAGCATGTTTAATCTCATCTTTTGCCTAGGCCCAAAACTGTTTTGACGCCTAATTAAGTCCAACCATTTTAAACGCATAGGAACCATTCAATTTAATGCACCTTGCGGAGGCAAGCCCACATTAAATTAATGAACCTCATCTTGCTCATACATGAATAAGATTAATGCACCTCGCGGAGGCGAACCCACATCAAGATTACCCATGCATAAACAAGTGTTTTAATCATGGCATGGCAAAGAAGGACTTAAAACTTTATTTGAAGGTTCATCACATATAGCATATAACACATTTATGAGCACATAATATAAACATGTTACACATCAAGTTTAGCCACTAAATTAATCTCCATTAATTTAAGCATGATATTTATGTGTCATTAGTTTCTCTATAATTATGAGGATGAGAGACTATTTCAACTTTGGTTATTATCTCCAAATCAAGACAACAAGAAGTGAGGTCGAACTAAGCCATTAGGCAACCACAATCCCGCACTAATTCAAGAAACCAAGAAAGTAGTCCATGTGGCCGAAACTAAGCAATAGATGGTCTCGATGAACGTAGGCCAATTGCATTCACAATTCCACATGGATCTCCAATCATTGAATCAAGAACTTTGTTTCTCAATTTTAGCAATTATGAACTCTTCATAATTCTAACTTCGTTTTATCTTTGAAACTTTGATTGCGATCAAGTTTGGGAAACACAATCTCGATGAACGCAGATTAGCCATCCAAACCTTGAACCAATCTTAGAATCACAAGACTAAAACAAATAGGAAAATCAAACCCCAAAATCCACACACAAACCAACTACCCATTCCAGATCAGCAAGTCTGGACTGGTTCTGTTACTGGTTTTGTTGAATTTTTTCGAAAAATTCCAGATTCTGTTTTTGACCAAAATCAGATCTTCTGATCCCTTTGTGCGGCCGCCCAAAAGATCTGTGCGGTCGCCCAAAAAAAAAATGTGCGGTCGGCCATGGCCATCAGAAGGTGCAGAATTTTCAAGTTCGAAAATTTTGTCTCAAAATCGTTTTTCCCCGATTATTAAAACTTTGATCCAATCAAAAATTAATAATCAACAATTCTGAATCCATCATAATTTATTTATTACGATTGAATCGTGCGATTAAAGTTGCAAAACAATAAACCACATAAAATCACATAACACATAAACGTCATATATTCCAATATTCACATCATGCAAGGCACATAAACAATTTATATACACATAACATGATCTAGGTATTGAAATAATCAACATGAACGGGGCTCTGATACCACTGTTGGGTTTCGTGGTAACATGCGCAGCGGAATTTAGCATTTAAAATTTTGAAACCCAAAGCCCATAGATCCGTTCATATGATTAAATCAAATACAATAACATGAATATAGGATAAAACTAACCCTTGATGGCTATTAAATTTTCTCTTGGTCTTTGGTGGAGATTTGAAGACTTGATCACGATCACAAAGCTTGAACACGAACTTTGAAGATGATGATTTTCACCCTCTAGCGGTTTCCACACTTCGAACGAATATCAAAGGAACTTCTTTGATCTTGGTTGCTAGACCAAATTGTGAAACACGTTTTCACAATGAATTTGAACTATATGGAATTTTCTCTCTTGTGTATTATTTTTGTTCTTTGACCAAGGATGTCTTAGAACAAAGTAAAATCTCTCTCAAACTCTTTGGAGACTCACAAAAGGCTATCGCTGAAGTTCTGGCCGAACTCATCCTTTTATACACAAGCAAGACCTATTCCAAATAGGAATCTTGTGTCAAAAGACATTCCAAATCGAATTAGGAAAGTGCCAGCCGACAGTACTGTGCGGCCGCCCAGAATACACTGTGCGGTCGCACATTTATCTGAAAAAAACTGGTACAAATCTGAGCTAACTGTGCGGCCGCCCAGTCCACACTGTGCGGTCGCCCACTTCCCCAGAATGTCCAGAATTTCCAAAATTCCAATTTAGCCCTTTTAAGGATTCGTTCTATTGTGTGTGACCCTCTAGGATTATACTAAGTTGGCAATGAGTTCAAACATGAAACCATAAGATATGATTAGGTTCTAGCAAACCGTCATACTTACCCAAATAGTATAACTAGATACAAGTTCGCATTCCTTTAGAATATGTCATAATCCCTTTGTCCACGATGTCATTGAACACAAGTCATGGTCAAACGGTCAACTTGTTTTGTTCAATACTTTCTCGATTCCGAATATGTTGATAATCCAAATGCCATTGATCCAATCAATTCATTTGAGTCCGGCCGAACATTTCATCAACACCATTCCTACGAGAGGCCCAATCTTGACATCTCTCCGAAGAGGGACAAATCCATTTAGCTTATTATTCTTCCCTACGTGAATCCGATTATGCCAATCATACCCTTTATAACTTCCCGGTTAAAGGTAGCGTTTGAATATGACAAACATAATGTTCATCAAGTGGAAGACAATAATAACCTCATGTCTAAGGATTCAAATGACATAACTAATATGAGATATATGTTCGACATAGACCATGACATAAATCTCATACAGCGGGTCATGTCCAGTACTTTGTTCCAAACAAGTACCCATAAATCTAACATGATCATCCCATGATCATTTAGCCTTTATACTAGTGCTTAACAAGTACTAGGGACGGAGATTATTATAAGTAAACATGAACAATAATAATAACCAAAACATATCTTTATTGATATGAAATAAATGATAACAATTACAACGTTTATTAAACGTGCCTAGGGCACCACTATCAACAATCTCCCACTTGCCCTAGGCCCAATCTCCCATGTATCTAATACCCATGGACCTAACATGACCATCATGTTTAGCTTGTGGAAGTCCCTTTGTCAGCGGGTCCGCAACATTGTCATCAGTAGGTACTCTGCATATATTTACGTCTCCCCTATCAACGATCTCTCGAATGATATGAAAACGCCTAAGTATGTGTTTGGATTTCTGATGTGCTCTTGGTTCCTTTGCTTGAGCAATAGCACCATTATTGTCGCAATAAAGGTCTATTAGATTAGCAATACTAGGAACCACTTCAAGTTCAGTTATGAACTTCTTAATCCAAACAGCTTCCTTTGCAGCATCCGATGCAGCAATATACTCAGCTTCTGTTGTAGAATCAGCGGTTGTACTTTGCTTGGAACTCTTCCAGCTTACAGCTCCACCATTTAACATAAACACAAAACCGATTGCGATCGGCTATCATCTTTGTCGGTTTGGAAGCTTGCATCCGTGTAAGCATTTACAACGAGATCATCTTCCATTCCTCCATAGACCAAAAACGAGTTCTTCTCAAGTACTTAAGAATCGCTTTTTACAGCTATCCAGTGATTTTGCCAGGGTCGGATTGGTATCTACTGTCATGCTCAAAGCATAAGATACATCCGGCCTTGTACAAATCATGGCATACATGATGGACCCAATTGCCGAAGCATATGGAACATCATTCATTTTCTCACGCTCATCGTTGTCTTAGGACATTGAGTCTTGCTTAGAGAAACTCCATGTAACACGGGCAAGGTTCTCTCTTAGAATTTTCTACACGGAATCTTCTAATGACCTTGTCAATGTATGTACTTTGGCTTAAACCAGTAGCCTCCTTGATCTATCTCTATAGATCTTAATGCAAGTATATATGCGGCTTCACCCATATCTTTCATTGCGAAGCACTTTCTTAACCAAGTCTTCACAGGCTGAAGTGTAGGAATGTCGTTTCCAATGAGCAATATGTCATCCACGTATAAAATAAGGAATAGCACTATGCTCACACTAATCTTCTTGTATACACAAGGCTCATCTTCGTTCTTGATGAAACAAACTCTTTGAACCGATTCATCAAAACGGAGATTCCAACTCCTAGAAGCTTGCTTCAATCCATAGATGGATCTCTGCAACTTGCATACCTTAGAATCTTGTTCAAAACCTTCTGGTGTGTCTATACACATCCTCTTGGAGTTTTCAATCAGGAAAGCAGTTTTGACGTCCATCTTCCATATTTCATAGTCATGATATGCGCGGGGCAATGGCAAGCAAAATTCTTATAGACTTGATCATTGCTACGGGTGAAAAGTCTCATCATAGTCAATACCAGAACTTAGCCTAAACTTTCGCTACAAGTCTAGCTTTGTAAGTATGCACCTTTCCGTCCATGTCAGTCTTCTTCTTGAAGACCCATTTGCATCCTATGGTTTACACCTTCGGGTGCATCAATCAAATTCCAAAACTTGATTGTCTTGCATGGATTGCAATTCGGATTCCATGGCTCCAAGCCACTATCCGAATCAGGAGAAGACATCGCCTCTTGGTAGGTTGACGGTTCATCATTCTCAATGATTTCTACGTCATTAGTTCCGTTACGAGAAATCCATATCTCTCGGGCTCGGATCGTAACCTACTAGATCTGCGAGTTACTTTGTATTTTGAACAGGTTCCACAACTCTTTGTGGTTCTTGTTCTTGTTCCACTATTGGTTCAATGTTTTTTCTGGGTCTTGAATTTCTTCAAGATTTATTTTACTCCACTGATTTCTTTGGAGAGGAAACTCTTTCTCTAGAAAGACACCAGTTCGGGCAACAAACACTTGTTGTCCTCGCGGTTGTAAAAGTAATACCCTTAGTTTCCTTATGATATCCCACGAAATTACATTTATCAGATTTGTGTGCAAGTTTGTCTGAGACAAGTCTTTTGACAAAAGCTCACAACCCCAAATCTTCATGAAAGATAGACAAGGCCTCTTTCCGCTCCACATCTCATATGGAGTCTTTGAAACGATTTAGTTGGAACACGATTTAGTGTGAAAGCAGCGGTTTCTAGGGGTAACCCCAAAAGGATATTGGAAGATCAACTAGACTCATCATTGATCGAACTATGTCTACAAAGTCCGATTCCTCCTCTCGGACAACACCATTCCATTGTGGTGTTCCAGGTGGATGTCAATTGTGAAACTATTCCACAATTCTTTATGATCATCAAATTCTTGACTTAAGTATCTCACCTCGATCTGATCGAAGTGCTTTTATACTTTTGCCAAGTTGTTTTCTACTTCATTTTGAAATATTCTAAATATCTCAAATGCTTCACTTTTATGTTTCATTAGGTAAACATACCCAAATCTACTATAATCATCAGTGAAGGTTATGAAGTATTGAAATCCTCCCCTAGCATTGCTACTTAATGGTCCGCATACATCGGAATGTATCAACCCCAATAAGTCGCTTGCCCTTTCACCCAACTTGGTAAAAGGTGTCTTAGTCATTTTTCCAAGAAGACACGACTCACAAGTATCATATGACTCGAAGTCACATGAACCTAAAAGTCCGTCCCCATGGAGTTTTGAGATACGCTTCTCATTAATATGACCAAGACGGCAATGCCATAAATAGGTATGATTTACATCATTAGGTTTAGATTTCTTATTTACATGATAGACATTGTCATTATTTTCATTCTTGACATCCAAGATATAAAGGTCATTAAATGAATTAACAATACCATAAAGCACATCATTTAAATAAATAGAAAATTTCTTATTCTCAATAAGAAACTTAAAACCTTCATTATCCAAACAAGAAATTGAAATAAATTTTGCATAAATCTGGAAACATAATAACAATTGTTCAAAACAAGAATTAATCCGGAAGGTAAAGTGACTTCATAAGTCCCTACAGCTAATGCAGCAACTCTTGCTCCATTCCCACACGTAGATCTACTTCACCTTCTTTAAGCAGTCTCCTATTCTTTAGTCCCTGCACATTTAGACAAATGTGAGAACCACATCCGGTATCCAATACCCAAGAATCAGTGGTAGAAAGGAGAATATCTATCATATAGATACCTGAAGTCGACGCAGCCTTGCTGCTCTTCTTCTTCTTTTGCTCTTCCAAGAAAGCCTTGCAATTACGTTTCCAATGACCAATTTCTTGACAATGGAAACAGATTGCATCCTTTTGTGAATCGGGTTTTGCCTCAGAAGCCTTGGCAACCTTTGCCTTCTTATTTTGGGTTTGATAACTTTCTTACCCTTTCCTTTGGCATTAGCCTTCTTCCCATCATGAACCAAGAGCACGGGAGAACCTTTCTCCACAATTTTCATCTCTGCAGTTTTGAGCATCCCATGCAACTCAGAGAGATTCTTATCCATTCCATGCATGTTATAATTCATTACAAACTGATTATAACTTTTAGGCAATGAATTAAGAATGAGATCCGTGGCTAGCTCCAATGGGATTGGATAGCCAAGTTTCTCAAGGTGCTCTACATAACCTTTCATTTTAAGAAAGTGAGGACTCACTTGTTTCCCTTCATTCATTTTACAAGTAGTGAATGCAACAATGGTCTTGTACCTCTCTTGCCTAGCTTGCTCTTGAAACATGGTTCTCAACTCCACGCCTATCTCATAGGTTTCCAAATGTTCCAAACTTTGTTGGAGTTTTGAACACATAGCAGCAAGCATGAGACAACTTACATCTCTAGAATCATTACGATGTTTCTTGTAATTGTCTCTTTCTACCCTAGGGGCAGTAGGCGGTGGTTCAGCGGGGAGAGGCCCATCGAGAATGTACAACTTATCTTCTGCCTAAGAACGATTCTTATGCTACGGATCCAATCCATAAAGTTGGTACCATTCTCTTCGAGCTTATCCTTCTCAAGGATCGATCGCAACGACATTGATTGAGTGTTATTAGTCATTATCTACAAATATGCAAAAATTTCCAAAATTTAATAAGTACCGGTTTTCATTAAAGAGATAAATAATGTATTTTCAAACAAAATACTCCCACTAAATTATATAACCTTCATATACATCCAATGTATAATATAACTTAATTGGCTAAGATCCAACTTTAATTTAACTTTTGAGTCCACGGAGGCGGACCGCTCAAAAAATAAATTAATTAGGTAGACAATCATGTCAATCATATCCCATATGATTCTTAGATCCTTTTATGAGATTATTTGAGAAATCCAATTTCAAAAAGCATGTTTAATCTCATCTTTTGCCTAGGCCCAAAACTGTTTTGACGCCTAATTAAGTCCAACCATTTTAAACGCATAGGAACCATTCAATTTAATGCACCTTGCGGAGGCAAGCCCACATTAAATTAATGAACCTCATCTTGCTCATACATGAATAAGATTAATGCACCTCGCGGAGGCGAACCACACATCAAGATTACCCATGCATAAACAAGTGTTTTAATCATGGCATGGCAAAGAAGGACTTAAAACTTTATTTGAAGGTTCATCACATATAGCATATAACACATTTATGAGCACATAATATAAACATGTTACACATCAAGTTTAGCCACTAAATTAATCTCCATTAATTTAAGCATGATATTTATGTGTCATTAGTTTCTCTATAATTATGAGGATGAGAGACTATTTCAACTTTGGTTATTATCTCCAAATCAAGACAACAAGAAGTGAGGTCGAACTAAGCCATTAGGCAACCACAATCCCGCACTAATTCAAGAAACCAAGAAAGTAGTCCATGTGGCCGAAACTAAGCAATAGATGGTCTCGATGAACGTAGGCCAATTGCATTCACAATTCCACATGGATCTCCAATCATTGAATCAAGAACTTTGTTTCTCAATTTTAGCAATTATGAACTCTTCATAATTCTAACTTCGTTTATCTTTGAAACTTTGATTGCGATCAAGTTTGGGAAACACAATCTCGATGAACGCAGATTAGCCATCCAAACCTTGAACCAATCTTAGAATCACAAGACTAAAACAAATAGGAAAATCAAACCCCAAAATCCACACACAAACCAACTACCCATTCCAGATCAGCAAGTCTGGACTGGTTCTGTTACTGGTTTTGTTGAATTTTTCGAAAAATTCCAGATTCTGTTTTTGACCAAAATCAGATCTTGATGATCTTTGTGCGGCCACCCAAAAAGATCTGCCGCGGTCCAAAAGATCTGTGCGGTCGCCCAAAAAAAAATGTGCGGTCGGCCATGGCCATCAGAAGGTGCAGAATTTTCAAGTTCGAAAATTTTGTCTCAAAATCGTTTTTCCCCGATTATTAAAACTTTGATCCAATCAAAAATTAATAATCAACAATTCTGAATCCATCATAATTTATTTATTGCGATTGAATCGTGCGATTAAAGTTGCAAAACAATAAACCACATAAAATCACATAACACATAAACGTCATATATTCCAATATTCACATCATGCAAGGCACATAAACAATTTATATACACATAACATGATCTAGGTATTGAAATAATCAACATGAACGGGGCTCTGATACCACTGTTGGGTTTCGTGGTAACATGCGCAGCGGAATTTAGCATTTAAAATTTTGAAACCCAAAGCCCATAGATCCGTTCATATGATTAAATCAAATACAATAACATGAATATAGGATAAAACTAACCCTTGATGGCTATTAAATTTTCTCTTGGTCTTTGGTGGAGATTTGAAGACTTGATCACGATCACAAAGCTTGAACACGAACTTTGAAGATGATGATTTTCACCTCTAGCGGTTTCCACACTTCGAACGAATATCAAAGGAACTTCTTTGATCTTGGTTGTTAGACCAAATTGTGAAACACGTTTTCACAATGAATTTGAACTATATGGAATTTTCTCTCTTGTGTATTATTTTGTTCTTTGACCAAGGATGTCTTAGAACAAAGTAAAATCTCTCTCAAACTCTTTGGAGACTCACAAAAGGCTATCGCTGAAGTTCTGGCCGAACTCATCCTTTTATACACAAGCAAGACCTATTCCAAATAGGAATCTTGTGTCAAAAGACATTCCAAATCGAATTAGGAAAGTGCCAGCCGACAGTACTGTGCGGCCGCCCAGAATACACTGTGCGGTCGCACATTTATCTGAAACAAACTGGTACAAATCTGAGCTAACTGTGCGGCCGCCCAGTCCACACTGTGCGGTCGCCCACTTCCCCAGAATGTCCAGAATTTCCAAAATTCCAATTTAGCCCTTTTAAGGATTCGTTCTATTGTGTGTGACCCTCTAGGATTATACTAAGTTGGCAATGAGTTCAAACATGAAACCATAAGATATGATTAGGTTCTAGCAAACCGTCATACCTACCCAAATAGTATAACTAGATACAAGTTCGCATTCCTTTAGAATATGTCATAATCCCTTTGTCCACGATGTCATTGAACACAAGTCATGGTCAAACGGTCAACTTGTTTTGTTCAATACTTTCTCGATACCGAATATGTTGATAATCCAAATGCCATTGATCCAATCAATTCATTTGAGTCCGGCCGAACATTTCATCAACACCATTCCTACGAGAGGCCCAATCTTGACATCTCTCCGAAGAGGGACAAATCCATTTAGCTTATTATTCTTCCCTACGTGAATCCGATTATGCCAATCATACCCTTTATAACTTCCCGGTAAAGGTAGCGTTTGAATATGTCAAACATAATGTTCATCAAGTGGAAGACTATAATAACTTCATGTCTAAGGATTCAAATGACATAACTAATATGAGATATATGTTCGACATAGACCATGACATAAATCTCATACAGCGGGTCATGTCCAGTACTTTGTTCCAAACAAGTACCCATAAATCTAACATGATCATCCCATGATCATTTAGCCTTTATACTAGTGCTTAACAAGTACTAGGGACGGAGATTATTATAAGTAAACCATGAACAATAATAATAATCAAAAACTCTCTTTATTGATATGAAATAAATGATAACAATTACAACGTTTATTAAACGTGCCTAGGGCACCACTACCAACAATGACGGCTAGAGACAGTAGTTCAGAAGAGGATTATGCTCTAGTTACATCATAATCAGCATGCACATCTGATGCGTGGATTTCTTGATTCAGGAGCTTCTTACCATATCAGTCCTAGGAGAGAATGGTTTAGCGGTTATAGGCAGATAGTTGGCAGTGATATAAGCATGGCCAACAGTGCAGTCTGTAAGGTTGTCGGTATTGGTTCGATCAAGGTCTGGACTTAGGATGGTAGTTGTCACTTTGAACGAGGTTCGACACGTTCCGCTTATGACGAAGAATCTGATCTCTCTTAGTCAGTTAGACAGCAAAGGTTTCAGTTTTAAAGGTAAAGGTGGAGCAGTTAGTGTCTGAAATGGTTCAGAAGTGGTGCTGAAAGGTCTTAAGCCGTGCTCCTTATATTTCTTCCAAGGAAAGACGCTTGCAGGGTCAGCTATGGTTGCATCATCAGAAGTGAACGAGGGAGATATGTCTAAGCTGTGGCCACATCAGGCTCAGGCACATGAGCATTCGAGGGATGCATGCGTGGATAAAATGGATCTTCTATGTGGACATAAGATCAATGATCTTAAGTTTTGTGAGCATTGTGTGCTAGGGAAGATGAGCGTAATAGTTTTCCCAAGGGCATACATAACACAAAAGGCGTTCTGGATTACTCTACTTATATTGTTGGGGACCTTCACGCCAGGAATCACTAAGGGTGCACAGATATTTCTTATCTATGGTTGGTGATTATTCGAGGAAGACTTGGGTGATTATCATGAAGCACAAGAATGTGGCTCTAAGGAATTTCAAGGACTGGAAGACGGTAGTGGAGAACCAGACAGAGAAGAAGATCAAGAAGCTCCAGACAGATAATGGTTTGGAGTTCTGTAGTACTGAGTTCGATTCGTTTTACAGAGAGGTGGAGATTTCTAGACATCTCACCAGCAAAAGAACGCCACAACAGAATGGTGTAGCAGAACGAATGAATCAGACATTGTTTGTGAGAGCGTTATGCATGCTCTCCAATGCAGAGTTGTTTAAACGTTTCTGGGCAGAAGCGGTTAGTACAACATGTTACTTGATTAATCAGGACCTTACGCTGGTATTAGCCTCAGAGTTCCCTATGAGGTATGGACTGGTAAATCCACGATTGTTTCAAGTGTTGGCGGTGTTGATTAACAGGTGGAGCAACAATATACTGAAGAGTTAGTTGTCCCACAATCAGATGTTGAAAAACAGGTGGAGCAACAAGATACTGAAGAGTTAGTTGTCCCAACAGTCAGATGTTGATCAGGATCCATCAACAGAGACAGAGACTGAAGCACCAGAAGTTCAAGTTTAGTTACTGAAGAACATGGGTTAGCACAAGGAATGTCTAGAAGAGCTAATCTCGGGAAAGCCTTGGGGAGGTATGGATTTGAAGACTTGGTGTCTTATGCACTGCAGGTTGCTGAGGAAGTAGATCCCGCTCTTACGGAGCCTTCTACTTTCAAGGAAGCAGTTACATGTTCAGAGTCATCTCAGTGGTATGCGGCTATGGGTGATGAGATGGAGTCTCTTCACAGGAATCAGACTTGGGATTTGATCATAAGGCCCGAGAAGGCAGGAAGATTGTGACTTGCAAGTGGATCTTCAAGAAAAGGGAAGGGATGTCACCGGCAGAAGGGATTAAGTATAAAGCTCGCATTGTTACAGAAGAGATATACATGACAGAGCCGGAAGGATTCCAAGTTCCTGATAAGGAAGATCAAATTTGTAGGATGAATCAATCGCCTAGGCAGTGGTACAAGGGATTTGACAGCTGTATGATAGCAGCAGTCAAAAAGTCAGAGATTCAGAAGCCAAAGGCTTATTGGTCGCAGAGATGAAGGGTTTGGGTAACGCGAAGAAAGTTCTGGGTATGGAAATTATAGAGACACAGCCAAACAGAAACTGTTCTTATCCCAGAAAAGATACATCAAGAACATTTCAGAGAGGTTTGGTAGGTCAACAGCTAAGTCCATAGATACTCCGAGTGCAGTGAATGCACAGGACAGTCTCGTTTGGGCCCAAATCGATTGA
>JAOWBW010003383.1:0-32508 GCA_026119855.1 Campanula takesimana
AAAGCAAAAGAAAAATAGAAAGGGCTATCATCATAGAAAAGTAAAGTCTCACTTTCTTTCACTCCTTATTTTCTATTTTTCTTACTTTTCAAAGGAGTTCAACTCAACTCGACGGTAGCAGTCCGAAGTAGAAGCTACAAACAAAGCGGTCCAAAGCAACAAGCGACATTGGAGTAGACCAACTTTATTTCTCAAACCGGTATCATCATCAACCGGATGATCCTCGAACTACGCGGACCTGAGCCTCTCGCACCAAGAGGAGCGTAGGCAACCTCATGGTCTGGTCCACAAAATACGAGCCAACTTTTATTCTTTTCTCTCTTCCCCATATACCATAATTTCTATTCTCTTTCTCGATTATTCAAGGCGTTTATTATTTCGAGACTACTTGTCTAAAACATTATCATAAGATACGTAACTAATCAACGAGGTCCATTCTCGAGCAATCAAAAGACAATTCTGAATAAAACAATTTTCAAATGTCTCGACAAGTCTTCTATTCTACAATCTAGGAAAGAGCTAAACACTTACTTTCTGTCAAGCAGGGGCTTTCTTCCTTTTATACACATACTTCCTGTAAGGTCTAAATGCGAGAACTCCCTCTCTTGTTCTCTCTCTCTTCTCTCACCGCAACCAAAAGGCTCCTGCAAGTCGTCCGTATAATTCTGTCTTTTCTTTATTTTGAATCGACTGAAATAAAAAGAAATCGACGCTAAAAGAATATACCCACCTAGATTGAAAACCCGCAAGGGCGGTCTAGAGAAAAAATAGGGTGCGTCTAAAAGGAGGTAGAGTCCCCCACTTTATGCCCTCACCAAACTGGGGCTTGTCCAACGGAATTAGGCTGAGTACTGATGCTCTAACAAGATCATCCCCCGCAGAAAGTCATCTCTCTCCATTGAAGTTCAACATGGATGGCCTCTTTCTAATACCCTCACCAAGCTGGGGATGTCCCATTGGAATTGGACCAACAACCGATGCACCAACAGGATCACTCTCCATGAAAGGTTATCTCTCCACCAAAGATTAAAATGGTTGACTTCCTCAAGAGAGCTCCCATCAAACTGGGGCTTCCCCAAAAGAAATTAGGTCAACTGCCTGGCTACTCAGAAATCACCGGCAACCCGATGAAATCTCACTCACCCGAAGGGCTACCCTAATCAACAAACCCAACGAAGGACAAGTACTTGAATTAATTAGACTGTAATTAATTACAGGCATCTTTATAAAGTCGTTACATTTTCAAAGTGTTTTCTATCACGACACGTTATTTGTAAACCCGCACACTCGGTCTCCACTAATTTATAAATTGTCTTTTGTCTCGTCTCTGTGACGTCCTAACTGACTCGGTCCTACAACTTAGGACACCCTTGGGTCCCGCATCTCGCCTCCCATAGGTCTAAAGCCCTAAATCTCCTTTAGATAGCAGTTTTTGAACTCAACTAGGGTACCCTTAGCCTGTGTAATGCGCTCCTAGTCAGTCTACATGCTATTTATCTACATGCCATTTACATGCTATCTACATGCTACTTGCTACTCAACGTGCTACATGCTATTGTACATATCAATGTTTATACATTCATCCATAAATATATGCTATGCTACTGTCTATGCTCTACGCTAACAAAATGCAGAAACTAAGAAGCCGATCCACTAGCATCGCCTCGAGTCCTTTTCAGAGGATGTCTGCCCGGAGCACCATCGTCATCACTGAAAGGAGGAGAACCACCGCATTCTGCCACCTTGAGAAGACTTTTTGCCAATCTTCGGTGCAGCCTCCGAATCACCTCACGTAGGCCGGCCTCACGGCATGTCATAGTCTCATAAGTCAGAGGGGTCACCTAAACAAAAGGCAGCACAAGCATGTCAAAACAAGTCCAAACGAGAGGATGACTAAAGACAGAAGTGGGATAGAAGAAAGGATAAACAACATACACTGACATGACCGCCGGGATCTGAAACTCCAGAACTATCTCATTCTCCTCATGCTGTACCCACTGAGGGTCATCATCACCGTCTCCATGAGCGTACAGAGGGACTCCAAAAACCCTGTCAAAGGAAGGACCTGCTAGACCCAGTGCCACCGACTCAACATGCCTCTACCCCATCCCCGCAGTCTCTCCTCTATCATAGTGCTTGCGCCCTAAGATGCGTCCCAACAAAGTCATCATACGAGGCTCCCTCTACCACAAACTGTCTAGCATCAAGGCCTTTGGTCAACCTAACCCGGTCAGACAAAGACGTTGAAACATTCAGGGACCATGGAGGAGCCACCGGAACCAAGTAGACACTACCTACTCCATCCTAGGGACCTACCCTCTCAATCAAGTAAAGGGCATCTCTGCCATGGTACAACCTTGCCAAGCATGTAGCTCTTACATCCAAGTCCACCAGACATCCAAGCAGTGGGATCATCGCCGTCGTGCCAGCATTAGCAAAAATGGTCTATGACAACCCATACCAAGTAAATGCTTGGGCAGTCACCTCTACATCACCACCTCCGGCCTCAAAAGCCGCCAGCGTCTCCTCATACTGCCTCCTAAGGCCGCCCAAACATACACCATACCCGCTCCTGATATCAGTGCAATCAAACCTGATGAAGCTCTGAACAATCTCTGGAGTCCTCTCGCACAAGTCATATACGACGCCGCATGAGCCCCTCGACTTCAAAGGCGGCAATACAACCCGCAAACACAGACAGGTATACACAGCAAAGGTATGTGCAGACACCTCGCCTTGGACCGCTCACCCCGATTGCACATTTAGTTTTGTGTTTCTCCCTATTTTATGTGTTTCTCGTTAGTTTCTGTTACTTCCATTAAGTTCCTGACTGACTTCGTTAAGTCCAGGGACCAAACTGAATAACAGTGCTGACTTTGTAGTCCATTCTGTCATTTTTCCATCTCCAAGGCGCGCGTTTTCACCCTTTTGGGCCAGAGGCGTACGCATCCCGCCACCAAGGCAGGAGGCGCGCGCACCTACACGTCAGTTACAGATTTCTGTCTAAGAATCTCTCACTTTCTCCTTTTAACAGGATTTGCCTGGGAAACTGACCTTTGTGACTTGGTTTTGGCACCAAAAACTCACCTTCTTCACCTATATAAACACCTCTAATTCACCTTTGAATGGAGGAGAAATTTTGATCACTAACAAAACTATACACAAATACACTTGCAAGGCATTTCTCAAGAGTCACTCTTTGAAGTTCTTTGAAGTATAGGTAAAGAATATTCTTTTCTCTCCTCTCTTCTACTTAATCTCTCTCTCTTTCTTGTATTTTTAATCAAGTGCAATCAGCCAAACATTTTGGGACATGACGCCAAAGGCTACTTCACTTCATTGAAGCTAGTCAAGGAGTTATCTCCCTACATTCCAAAACACCTTTCAAAACCCCCTTTTATCATCGAAGAATAAGAAGAAGATTTTATCATTCATGTAGATTTTGATCAAGCAAGACCAACTTTAAGTTGGGAGAGATGGGTGTTTAAGTACTTCCCATCTCGTAACCTAACCTCCGAACCTCATAATAAAGAATCTCTGTTTTCGTAATCAAACTTAGGCTATAAACATTAGGTTTTTCTTATGTTCCTCTAAAACATAGGTGGCGACTCTAAAATCAATTAGACATCTTAGGATAATTCACCGCTCTACCCAAGCCGTGATTTCCTGGGGTATCTACAGTGGCGAATCCGCTGGGGATGTTTAAGGGTTAAACTTGCGTTTCTGATAAAAATTTACATTTTTCTGGGCCTTCTGGTTATTGATGGGGGAAGCGTGCGCCTCTGGCCTTGTTGGCCTAGACGCGCGCATCCCACATCAAGGACCAGAGTCGCCCGCTTCTTAATGTTCTTCATATTCTTCTTCTTTTCTCTACACTAATCATTTCTATAGGGGTTACAACACATATTCAGGACCAGGGCAATCCCCTGAGTCCAAAGTCTGACATTCTGACAGGTTTGCCCAGAAGCGGGCGCCTCCCACAGACTCTGCGCCATGCACGCGCTTTCCACAACACATGCCAGAGGCGCGCGCTTTTGGGTAGTTTTCCAGAACAGGAACAGTTTCAGGACAGAGCAGAATGATTGGGGTGTGGGCATAGTTGCCTGCATCATGGAATGTTTTGGACCTCTTAACTGTTTTTCTTTTGTGTTTTGATTTATCGGTCACACGGGTGATTCGAGAGTTATAATTATGTGCTTATTTTCTTTTCTTTCATAAAAAAATAGTAAAAAATGTTTTGTCACATGTTGGACCTCACACTACGTGCACAATCTCCTATGAATTGCTCACTATCGATTCGCACAAGTTTATAACCCCAAACCCATCGAGGCCATCATAGGAAGTTTCAAGCTCCACCCGACCTTGACTCTTTCGAAGCGGTAAACTTCAACCCGTGGTGTAGTTCATGACTACATGCCGGGGGTGACCTTAAGCCTCTCATTAGCCGAGCACAAGCCAACACAATTCTAGTTAGGGTCTAACACTCTGTGATTGAAGTCGGTTTTCATGTGCCAAGATTTCCCTAAACTAATGTCTTCAAAACATACATGCCAAGTGGTTATCATGGACGAAATAAAATTCCTTCCCCAAGTGGTTATTATGGATGAAAATAAAAATCCGTCCCCGCATGTATGCTTTACTACATTAATTTAGTTTAATCCCGACATGTGTAGGATTCACAAGCATGATGGAATCCGATGAGTATATGGGACCGCGAGATGGTCTATATACTAGTGTGATGTGGTCTATATACTAGTGTGATGATTACATTATTCTCTTAGAAACTCAAAAGGGATTCCGTCCCTCCGACTTATAAAAAAAAAAAGAGTCTTTTCTTTATGTGGTTTGAGTCGTGTGCCCAATGTGTGTTCTAAGCCTCTTCATGGACCGAAAGTGTTACTCAAGACTGACAAGGGCCTCTTCTGCAATATAGGTTCAATTGGTACTTACCGTGTCTACCGGGATTCAGTGAATCGGTTAGTTCATGAAGAGATCACTCTAACAGTTTCGACAGAATCAATGGCCGGCGGCTCCAACACCGACAACACCATGTCTCTTGAGCAACTTTCCACTATGGTCCAACTTCTCCAAGAACAAGTCTCCACCCTTAATAAGGAGGCCCAAAATAAAGATGATCTTTGGCAATCCCACCTCGACAATCAAAGGGAGGCCCACGAGGCCGAAATGGAGCTAATGTAAGAAAATCTCACCAAGCTTGCCAAGGGTAAAAACAAGAGTGACGGTGATGAATCCGAATGGACCAAGGGCTTGTTTGAAAGCCCCTATGTCAATGCCCGCACCAAGAAAATGGGGGAACCGAGCACCAAGAACAATTAGCACAAGATGGTTGATTCAATTATGGCTTACATAGATCAACGCTTCAACGGCCTCAACGTGGGGAAAGGTCCCGACACAAGCCTTTATCAGTCCTCTATTCTCATGAGCACTATGGCCGCTCTCCCCGACAAGTTCAAGATGTCCGACATCAGCAAGTTCAAGGGCAACTCTTGCCCCATGGCACACATCAAGACCTACATATGGGCAATGGTTCCGAAAAAGGTCTCTCCCAAGGTTATGGCACAATGCTTCCCTCTTACTCTCGAGGGGGCGGCAAAAGATTGGTACGCTACTCTCCCGCTCACGGTCCAGCTTGATTGGGACGCCGCCATGCTTGCCTTCAAAAGTCAATACCAAGGCAACACCACCCACCGGCCAACCAAGAAAGAGCTCGGGAACACTACCCAAAGGGACAATGAGTCCTTTATTGATTTTACAAAAGGTGGAATGACAAGCTTGCTGAAATTGTCGAGAGGCCTATGTTGGTAGTGGTGCCCTAGGCACGTTTAATAAACGTTGTAATTGTTATCATTTATTTCATATCAATAAAGAGATGTTTTGATTATTATTGTTGTTCATGTTTACTTATAATAATCCCCGTCCCTAGTACTTATTAAGCACTAGTATAAAGGCTAAATGATCATGGGATGATCATGTTAGATTTATGGGTACTTGTTTGGAATAAGGTACTGGACATGACCCGCTGTATGAGATTTATGTCATGGTCTATGTCGTACATATATCTCATATTAGTTATGTCATTTGAATCCTTAGACATGAAGTTATTATAGTCTTCCACTTGATGAACATTATGTTTGACATATTCAAACGCTACATTTAACCGAGTAGTTATAAAGGGTATGATTGGCATAATCGGATTCCCGTTGGGAAGAATAATAAGCTAAATGGATTTGTCCCTCCACGGAGAGATGTCAAGCTTGGGCCCCTCGAAGGAATGATGTTGATGAAATGTTCGGCTGGACTCAAATGGATTGATTGGATCAATAGCATTTGAATTATCAACATATTCAGTATCGAGAAAGTATTGAACATGACAAGTTGACTGTTTGACCATGACTTGTGTTCAAAGACATCGTGGACAAAGGGATTATGACATATTCTAAAGGAATGCGAACTTGTATCTAGTTATACTATTTGGGTAGGTATGACGGTTTGCTAGAACCTAATTATATCTTATGGGATCATGTTTGAGCCCATTGCCAACTTAGTATAATCCTAGAGGGTCACACACAATAGAACGAATCTTAAATAAAAGGACTATATTGGAATTTAGGGTCGAAGGACCTCAAGGGAATTTCTGGAATTAGGCCTCCTGGTCAACCAAGCGGGCGCTTGGGTTGAACCAGGCGGGCGCCTGAATAAGCCGGAAAAGGCCTTGACCTTCTGCCCAAATGAGCGGGCGCTCGGGGGGTACCAGGCGGGCGCCCGGTATGCCGACTGGAAATTTCCTAATTCGATTAGGAAAGGTTTTTGGCACAAGATTCCTATTTGGAATAGGTCTTAATTGTGTATAAAAACCCCAATTCGGCCAGACCATATTGACTAGTGCTTTTGTGAGTCTCAAATAGTTTAAGAGAGATTTTATTTTGTTCTAAGATATCATTGATTGAGGAACAAAATAATTCACAAATAAATTCCATATAGTTCTTTATTATATTATGAAAGTGTGTTTCATAATATTGGTCTAGCAACCAAGATCAAAGAAGCTCCTTTGATATTCGTTCGAAGTGTGGATACCGCTAGAGGGTGAAAATCATCATCTTCAAAGTTCGTGTTCAAGCTTTGTGATCGTGATCAAGTCTTCAAGTTTCTCCACCAAGATCGAAGAAAACTTTGATAGTCATCAAGGGTTAGTTCATCCTTTATTCATCTTGTTGTATTTGATTTAATCATATGAACAGATCCATGGCTTTGGGTTTTCTTAAAATTTTAAATTGCTATATTCCACTGCGCATGTTACTTGGAAACCCAACAGTGGTATCAGAGCCCCGTTCATGTTGATTATTTCAATACCTTGATCATGTTATGTGTATATAAATTGTTTATGTGCCTTGCATGATATGAATATTGGAATATATGATGCTTATGTGTTTTGTGATTTTATGTGGTTTATTGTTTTGCAACTTTAATCGCACGATTCAATCGCAATAAAAATTATGGTGGATTCTGAATTATTTCGATTATTGATTTTTGATTGGATCAAAGTTTTAATAATCGGGGAAAAATAATTTTGAGACAAAATTTTCGAACTTTAAAATTCTATACTATTCTGGCCATTCAGGCACGCGCTTGATCATAACCAGGCGGGCGCTCGCTCGGCAGAATATGTTCGGATTTTGGTTAAAATCTGAATATGGAATTTTCGACAAATTCGACAAAACCAGTAACAGAACCAGTCCAGACTTGCTGATCTGGAATGGGTTTTGGGTAGTTGGTTTGTGTGTGGATTTTGGGGTTTGATTTTCCTATTTGTTTTAGTCTTGTGATTCCTAGATTGGTTCAAGTTTTGGATGGCTAATCTGCGTTCATCGAGATTGTGTTTCCCAAAATTGATCTCAATAAAAGTTTCAAAGATAAAACGAAGTTAGAATTATGAAGAGTTCATAATTGCTAAAATTGAGAAACAAAGTTCTTGATTCAATGATTGGAGATCCATGTGGAATTGTGAATGCAATTGGCCTACTTTCATCGAGACCATCTATTGCTTAGTTTCGGCCACATGGACTACTTTCTTGGTTTCTTGAATTAGTGCGGGATTGTGGTTGCCTAATGGCTTAGTTCGACCGCACTTCTTGTTGTCTTGATTTGGAGATAATAACCAAAGTTGAATTAGTCGCATCCTCATAATTATAGAGAAACTAATGACACATAAATATCATGCTTAAATTAATGGGATTAATTTAGTGGCTAAACTTGATGTGTAACATGTTTATATTATGTGCTCATAAATGTGTTATATGCTATATGTGATGAACCTTCAAAGAAAGTTTTAAGTCCTTCTTTGCCATGCCATGATTAAAACACTTGTTTATATATGGGTGATTTTGATGTGGGTTCGCCTCCGCGAAGTGCATTGATTTTATTCATGTATGAGCAAGATGAGGTTCATTTATTTAATGTGGGCTTGCCTCCGCAAGGTGCGTTAAATTGAATGGTTCCTATACGTTTAAAATGGTTGGACTTAATTAGGCGTCAAAACAGTTTTGGGCCTAGGCAAAGGATGAGATTAAACATGCTTTGGATATTGGATTTCTCGAAGAATCTCATAAAAGGATCTAAGAATCATAAGGGATATGATTGACATGATTGTCTGCCTAATTAATTTAGTTTTTGAGCGGTCCGCCACCGTGGACTCAAAAGTTAAATTAAAGTTGGATCTTAGCCCAATTAAATTATATTATACATTGGATGTATATGAAGGTTATATAATTTAGTGGGATTATTTTGTTTGAAAAATACATTATTTATCTCTTTAATGAAAATCGGTACTTATTAAATTTTGGAAATTTTGCATATTTGTAGATAATGACAAATAACACTCAATCAATGTCGTTGCGATCGATCCTTGAGAAGGATAAGCTCAAAGAGAATGGTACTAACTTTATGGATTGGATCCGTAGCATAAGATTCGTTCTTAGGCAAGAAGATAAGTTGTACATTCTCGATGGGCCTCTCCCTGCTGAACCACCGCCTACTGCCCCTAGGGTAGAAAGGGACAATTACAAGAAACATCGTAATGATTCTAGAGATGTAAGTTGTCTCATGCTTGCTGCTATGTGTTCAAAATCCAACAAAGTTTGGAACATTTGGAAGCCTATGAGATAGGCGTGGAGTTGAGAACCATGTTTCAAGAGCAAGCTAAGCAAGAGAGGTACAAGACCATTGTTGCATTCACTACTAGTAAAATGAATGAAGGGCAACAAGTGAGTCCTCACTTTCTTAAAATGAAAGGTTATGTAGAGCACCTTGAGAAACTTGGCTATCCAATCTCATTGGAGCTAGCCACGGATCTCATTCTTAATTCATTGCCTAAAAGTTATAATCAGTTTGTGATGAATTATAACATGCATGGAATGGATAAGAATCTCTCTGAGTTGCATGGGATGCTCAAAACTGCAGAGATGAAAATTGTGGAGAAAGGTTCTCCCATGCTCTTGGTTCATGATGGGAAGAAGGCTAGTGCCAAAGGAAAGGGTAAGAAATTTGTCAAACCCAAAATAAGCAAGGCAAATGTTGCCAAGACTTCTGAGGCAAAACCCGATTCACAAAAGGATGCAATCTGTTTCCATTGTCAAGAAATTGGTCATTGGAAACGTAATTGCAAGGCTTTCTTGGAAGAGCAAAAAAAGAAGAAGAGCAGCAAGGCTGCGTCGACTTCAGGTATCTATATGATAGATATTCTCCTTTCTACCACTGATTCTTGGGTATTGGATACCGGATGTGGTTCTCACATTTGTCTAAATGTGCAGGGACTAAAGAATAGGAGACTGCTTAAAGAAGGTGAAGTAGATCTACGCGTGGGGAATGGAGAAAGAGTTGCTGCATTAGCCGTAGGGATTTATGAAGTCACTTTACCTTCCGGATTAATTCTTGTTTTAAACAATTGTTATTATGTTCCGGATTTAAGCAGAAATATTATTTCAATTTCTTGTTTGGATAATGAAGGTTTTAAGTTTCTTATTGAGAATAAGAAATTTTCTATTTATTTAAATGATGTGCTTTATGGTATTGCTAATTCATTTAATGGCCTTTATATCTTGGATGTCAAGAATGAAAATAATGACAATGTCTATCATGTAAATAAGAAATCTAAACCTAATGGTGTAAATCATACCTATTTATGGCATTGCCGTCTTGGTCATATTAATGAGAAGCGTATCTCAAAACTCCATGGGGACGGACTTTTAGGTTCATGTGACCTCGAGTCATATGATACTTGTGAGTCGTGTCTTCTTGGAAAAATGACTAAGACACCTTTTACCAAGTTGGGTGAAAGGGCAAGCGACTTATTGGGGTTGATACATTCCGATGTATGCGGACCATTAAGTAGCAATGCTAGGGGAGGATTTCAATACTTCATAACCTTCACTGATGATTATAGTAGATTTGGGTATGTTTACCTAATGAAACATAAAAGTGAAGCATTTGAGATATTTAGAATATTTCAAAATGAAGTAGAAAAACAACTTGGCAAAAGTATTAAGGCATTTTGATCAGATCAAGGCGGAGAATACTTGAGTCAAGAATTTGATGATCATCTAAAGAATTGTGGAATAGTTTCACAATTGACTCCACCCGGAATACCACAATGGAATGGTGTGTCCGAGAGGAGGAATCGGACTTTGTTAGACATGGTTCGATCAATGATGAGTCAAGTTGATCTTCCAATATCCTTTTGGGGTTACGCCCTAGAAACCGCTGCTTTCACACTAAATCGTGTTCCAACTAAATCGGTTCAAAGACTCCATATGAGATGTGGAGCGGAAAGAAGCCTTGTCTGTCTTTCATGAAAATTTGGGGTTGCGAAGCTTTTGTCAAAAGACTTGTCTCAGAAAAACTTGCACACAAATCTGATAAATGTATTTTCGTGGGATATCCTAAGGAAACTAGAGGATATTACTTTTACAACCGTGAGGACAACAAAGTGTTTGTTGCCCGAACTGGTGTCTTTCTAGAAAAGAGTTTATCTCCAAAGAAATCAGTGGGAGTAAAATAAATCTTGAAGAAATTCGAGACCTAGAAAATAACATTGAACCAATAGTGGAACAAGAACAAGAACCACAAGGAGTTGTGGAACCTGTTCAAAATACACAAGCAACTCGCAGATCTCGTAGGTTACGATCCGAGCCCAAGAGATATGGATTTCTCGTAACGGATAGTAATGAGGTAGAAATCATTGAGAATGATGAACCATCAACCTACCAAGAGGCGATGTCTTCTCCTGATTCGGATAAGTGGCTTGGAGCCATGGAATCCGAATTGCAATCCATGCAAGACAATCAAGTTTGGAATTTGATTGATGCGCCCGAAGGTGTAAAAACCATAGGATGCAAATGGGTCTTCAAGAAAAGGACTGACATGGATGGGAAGGTGCATACTTACAAAGCTAGGCTTGTAGCGAAGGGTTATAGGCAAGTTCATGGTATTTACTATGATGAGACCTTTTCACCCGTAGCAATGATCAAGTCTATAAGAATTTTGCTTGCCATTGCTGCATATCATGACTATGAAATATGGTAGATGGACGTCAAAACCGCTTTCCTGAATGGAAAACTTCAAGAGGATGTGTATATGACACAACCAGAAGGTTTTGAACAAGATTCTAAAGTATGCAAATTGCAGAGATCTATCTATGGATTGAAGCAAGCTTCAAGGAGTTGGAATCTCCGTTTTGATGAATCGGTCAAAGAGTTTGGTTTCATCAAAAACGAGGATGAGCCTTGTGTATACAAGAAGATTAGTGGGAGCATAGTGCTATTCCTTATTTTATATGTGGATGACATATTACTCATTGGAAATGACATTCCTACACTTCAGTCTGTGAAGACTTGGTTAGGAAAGTGCTTCGCAATGAAAGATATGGGTGAAGCCGCATATATACTTGGCATAAAGATCTATAGAGATAGATCAAGGAGGCTACTTGGTTTAAGCCAAAGTACATACATTGACAAGGTCATTAGAAGATTCCGTATGGAAAATTCTAAGAGAGGCACCTTGCCCGTGCTACATGGAGTTTCTCTAAGCAAGACTCAATGTCCTAAGACAAACGATGAGCGTGAGAAAATGAATGATGTTCCATATGCTTCGGCAGTTGGGTCCATCATGTATGCCATGATTTGTACTAGGCCGGATGTATCTTATGCTTTGAGCATGACAAGTAGATACCAATCTGACCCTGGCGAAAATCACTGGATAGCTGTAAAAGCGATTCTTAAGTACTTAAGAAGAACTAAAGACTCGTTTTTGGTCTATGGAGGAATGGAAGATGATCTCGTTGTAAATGCTTACACGGATGCAAGCTTCCAAACCGACAAAGATGATAGCCGATCGCAATCGGGTTTTGTGTTTATGTTAAATGGTGGAGCTGTAAGGTGGAAGAGTTCCAAGCAAAGTACAACCGCTGATTCTACAACAGAAGCTGAGTATATTGCTGCATCGGATGCTGCAAAGGAAGCTGTTTGGATTAAGAAGTTCATAACCGAACTTTAAGTGGTTCCTAGTATTGCTAGTCCAATAGACCTTTATTGCGATAATAATGGTGCTATTTCTCAAGCAAAGGAACCAAGAGCACATCAAAAATCCAAACACATACTTAGGCGTTTTCATATCATTCGAGAGATCGTTGATAGGGGAGACGTAAATATATGCAGAGTACCTACTGATGACAATGTTGCGGACCCGCTAACAAAGGGACTTCCACAAGCTAAACATGATGGTCATGTTAGGTCCATGGGTATTAGATACATGGGAGATTGGGCCTAGGGCAAGTGGGAGATTGTTGGTAGTGGTGCCCTAGGCACGTTTAATAAACGTTGTAATTGTTATCATTTATTTCATATCAATAAAGAGATGTTTTGATTATTATTGTTGTTCATGTTTACTTATAATAATCCCCGTCCCTAGTACTTATTAAGCACTAGTATAAAGGCTAAATGATCATGGGATGATCATGTTAAATTTATGGGTACTTGTTTGGAACAAGGTACTGGACATGACCCGCTGTATGAGATTTATGTCATGGTCTATGTCGTACATATATCTCATATTAGTTATGTCATTTGAATCCTTAGACATGAAGTTATTATAGTCTTCCACTTGATGAACATTATGTTTGACATATTCAAACGCTACATTTAACCGAGTAGTTATAAAGGGTATGATTGGCATAATCGGATTCCCGTTGGGAAGAATAATAAGCTAAATGGATTTGTCCCTCCACGGAGAGATGTCAAGCTTGGGCCCCTCGAAGGAATGATGTTGATGAAATGTTCGTCCGGACTCAAATGGATTGATTGGATCAATAGCATTTGAATTATCAACATATTCAGTATCGAGAAAGTATTGAACATGACAAGTTGACTGTTTGACCATGACTTGTGTTCAAAGACATCGTGGACAAAGGGATTATGACATATTCTAAAGGAATGCGAACTTGTATCTAGTTATACTATTTGGGTAGGTGTGACGGTTTGCTAGAACCTAATCATATCTTATGGGATCATGTTTGAGCCCATTGCCAACTTAGTATAATCCTAGAGGGTCACACACAATAGAACGAATCTTAAATAAAAGGACTATATTGGAATTTAGGGTCGAAGGACCTCAAGGGAATTTCTGGAATTATTCTGGGCCTCCTGGTCAACCAAGCGGGCGCTTGGGTTGAACCAAGCGGGCGCCTGAATAAGCCGGAAAAGGCCTTGACCTTCTGCCCAAATGAGCGGGCGCTCGGGGGTACCAGGCGGGCGCCCGGTATGCCGACTGGAAATTTCCTAATTCGATTAGGAAAGGTTTTTGGCACAAGATTCCTATTTGGAATAGGTCTTAATTGTGTATAAAACCCCAATTCGGCCAGACCATATTGACTAGTGCTTTTGTGAGTCTCAAATAGTTTGAGAGAGATTTTATTTTGTTCTAAGATATCATTGATTGAGGAACAAAATAATTCACAAATAAATTCCATATAGTTCTTTATTATATTGTGAAAGTGTGTTTCATAATATTGGTCTAGCAACCAAGATCAAAGAAGCTCCTTTGATATTCGTTCGAAGTGTGGATACCGCTAGAGGGTGAAAATCATCATCTTCAAAGTTCGTGTTCAAGCTTTGTGATCGTGATCAAGTCTTCAAGTTTCTCCACCAAGATCGAAGAAAACTTTGATAGTCATCAAGGGTTAGTTCATCCTTTATTCATCTTGTTGTATTTGATTTAATCATATGAACGGATCCATGGCTTTGGGTTTTCTTAAAATTTTAAATTGCTATATTCCGCTGCGCATGTTACATGGAAACCCAACAGCCTAACACCAAGGAGCAAATGGACATCTTTCTTAAGTGTCTAAAGATTGATCTCCGTACCTGTCACGACCCGAAAACCCGTCTCTATTTTATTGATAAATAATTATTTATTTATTTATTTATTTGATTTAAATATTTATGTGTGCATTTTATGTTTCATAATAAATTATGTCTAGCATTTTATTTGGGTCATTTGTGCTAGTGTAGTATTATTTGGTCTTAGTTAGTAGGAAGTATTAGAGTTGTGTGGTTAGTAGAGGAGGGGTCTAAGTGTAAGTTTTTCAAAATGTTGGGTATGCCCACATATATCTCAGTTTTAATGTATTAGGATTTATTAGATTTGATTGATCCATCACCTAAGTTTTATTTCATGGACTTTAGACCCACATGTAAGAAGTATTTATACTTCATTTTTTAGGTTGTCCATTGTTATAGAATAGGCTTAGAAATAGGGCAAGAAGATCAAGTTTCAAGAAAAATCACTCAGTGAGTTTGAGCCGCGCTTATGCGCCTCCTGCGCCACGCGCCATGCGCCTCTTCACTCGCGCCTTGCGCCATTTAGAGCGCGCGCATAAGGATTTCTTCATAAGCTTACGCGCCTCTGCGCCCCTTGTTTTAAGCGCACGCTTACTGTGCGCCTATTGGCTAAATGCGCCTCTTGGCTCAAACGCGCCTCAAAGTGTTTATTCAAACACTCAGTGATTTATTGAAGACTCGAAGACTTGAAAAGAATTCAAAATTACGCCAATGATCCAACGGTGGATAAAAGATGCATATGCGCCTAATCTGTTGACACGTGTCCATAACGGTCACATTTATGTTGAGTGTCAAAATGGCCATAAAATATGCATGCTCCAATCAACGAACGACAGCTCATCTTATCCACAAGGATTTCCAAACGGCTAGTTTTTTGAAGTTCACTATAAATACCCCATAACTTCAACATTTTGAAGTTGCTGAGTTTTGCTAAGAATTTCAAGAATTTCTCTCTCAAAGCATTTGTTGAAGATTTGAAGATTGCCTTCGTTTTTCCAGATTTCTCAAGAACATCTTCATACCTTCATCCTTAGCCCAGATCTTCAAAGCCTTAACACTTTAGTTTCTTGTGCTCTCCATCTCAAAGATCTAAAGAGCCTTGATTCTAAGAACACACACGCACCTCTTTAAGATTAATCATTTAGATTCATCTTTTAGAGATACACCGGTTATTGTTTTGGATTTGTTCTTTCATAGTAATAGATCTTGAGTTAGTGTATAAGCTCAAACATTGTAATTTGTAACACTCACTCATTATATAAGATCTCGATTAGAAATCCAAGACTAACCATCTTGGTAGAGGACGTAGATCTTTCATTGATCGAACCTCTCCAAATAGCTTGTGTTATTATCTTGTCATTTCTTTCAAGTTATTATTTTCACTCACTATTTGCTTGTTTACTCATTGTAGATTGATTGAACTGAATTGTGTTGTGTTTGTTTTATCATTTGCCTTAGTTCCTTATTTCACTCACTTTGAGCCAAAATACTTAGTGTGTGTGTTGCGCTCCCTTTATCACTTTGCGCCTACTTTCATTACTAAATTCCGCTGTGCATTTCACTCACTCACTTAGGCGCATTTCATAACGCTTACTTGATAAAGTGCGCATTCGCAATTGAGTTTTTCAAGGGTACGAAAAGAATTTTAAAACAGCTATTCACCCCCCCCTCTAGCTATTTTTCATACCCTTGTTGCCCTTTGGGACCAACAAGTGGTATCAGAGCAAACACCTTTATAAAACATTTTTCGTTTTTCAAGCTTAACAGCTTGGGTGCCGATTCTAAATGGCAAACTCAAAACCTATGGCAACTGCAAACTACACTCACGTTCCGGTCTTTGATGAAGATCATTTTGACGTATGGAAATTCAGCATATTGACTCATCTCAACTCAATCGATGAAAGGCTCCATGACACCGTCGTTTATGGACCTTATATTCCGATGAAGGCGAATCCAAATCCACGCACCAACGCTGCTCAACCTACTGTCCTAAAACCAAGGGAAGAATGGACCGAGGAAGAAATTAGAAGAGTCGCAAATGATGGCAAAGCAAGAAACATTCTTCTAAGCACTCTAAGCACGGCGATGAAACAACAAGTCATGCATTGTGCTACTGCAAATGAGCTATGGGATGCTATTGAAGAGCATATTGAAGGAGACACCGTTTGCAAGGAGAACAAGAAATACGAAGTTCAAAAGAGATTCAACAATTTCTCTCAACTCCCCGGTGAAAACTTAAGGCAAACTTATGAACGCTACTGTGAAATTATCAATCTATGTATTTCACTTGGCATGAAGTTTACCAACAAAGATTTGAATGTAAATTTTCTACAAGCTTTTGGATCAAGATACCTTCATAAATCTAGCGCTCTTGAAGACGCTGGAACTTTAGATGTTTGGACTTTAAGGAACCTATATGCAAATCTCAAAGTTTACGAACTCAAACTCCAACGAATCAGTGAAACTGAAGGAAAGTCAAAATCTATGGCTATGATGGCGCACAGAGAAGCCGCGCCTACTCCTGCGCCTACACCTGCGCCTGTACAAGATGAGAAAAGCTCCGATCCCAAAATTTCTACTTCTGAGCTATTAGACATGGATGATGAAGACTTCGCTTTATTTGTGAAGAAATTTCAAAAGTTCAGAAAATTCTCAAGACCCGGCTCAACCAACAAATTTCAAGGATCTACCAGCAAAGCTCCTCAAAAGTTTTCAAGGAGCAGTGATTCAAAAAGAAAAGAAGATCTTGTTTGTTTTAATTGCAGGAAACCCGGACATTTTGCATCAAGCTGCCCGATCCCCAAATTTGAATATATGCAGAAGAAGAGCAGCCATACTCCTAAATTCACTCCCAAGTTCACTCGACACAAGGGAATGGTTGCTGAAGAAGAAGCACCAGCAAATGAGCACAATACTTGGATTGAAACAGACTCCGATGAGAGCGATGAAGATTCCGATGATGGACTTGTTTGTTTGATGGCAAATGATGATGAAGTTGATGCTTATGATTCTGATGATGACTTCTCCAAGGATGTTCCCGATATGAATGCCTTGAATAAACCTATCAAGAAATCTGCAGGTTTTCAAGAAGCGAAAAAGAAGAAAGGACCAACCATCAGCGAGCTCGTTGAACAAGGATTTCTCACTCCGGCTCAAAACGATGGTGGATTGTTATTCTCACGATGTGATCTTGGAGCAAGGAACAAATTGAGAAAAGGAGCATACATTAGACCACAGGTTGAACCAACTGCTCCAATCTCCAAAATCAATGATGAAGTGATTGCTGAACAAGAAAAATTGTTCAAGAAGGCTGAAAAGGTAATCACTAGATTTGATAGTATGAAGGAAGCTTTAGCACTATCATGTGATGAAATTTCCCAGCTTAAGACCGAGAAATCTCTACTTAAATCTGAACTCACCCTCCTTAAGGAGCAGATAAAGAGCATGACTCCTCTTACTGTTAAAAACACTTTTCTAACAGAACAGAACTCACTTCTTAAAGTTCAAAACGATGAATTGGTTGCTCAAATTACTGATCTTAAAAAGATTACAAATGAGTGGTCCAATTCTCGTGTCACTATGGAGAATATATTTGAGTCCCAAAAAGTCAGTGGTGATAAAAGTGGCTTGGGATTCTCATCAACTAGTGACAACTTTAAATGTGATGTCTGTGCTGAAAGAGATAGTGAATTTACCAACCAACAAACTCTTGAAATTCCCAAGGAAAAACATTCTAATTCAATGGGTAAAGGACATGAAAAAGTCAAGAGACAAACATTCCATTATGTCTACCCAACGAAGCAATTTGGGAAAGCTAATGGGAAAGATATAGCTACAGATGAACCATCTCCTAGCAAAATCATTCTTGAAAATAGGCGCGCTCCTTCTCCGAGTGCTCATTATGCGCCTAAGAGCCACGCGCCTCATCGCCGTGCGCCTCCTAGCCCTATGCGCCCTTCGAGAAAAAGCGCTCCAAAATTTCAAAAGAAAGATTTTGTTAAGTCTAGTTCATCTGACCCAAAGAAGAATGCCATCCCCAAGAAAAGTAAAGAGTTTGTGAAAACTCACGTGATTGGTGGCTTTCATCATTGTTCCATTTGTGATTGTTCAGGACACAAGGCCGTGGAATGCCTTTTGCGATTCACTCCCAATGCCAAAGGACGTAAAAATCCTAAGGTCAAGCAAGAGTGGGTTGTCAAAAGTTGCTAACCCTAGGACCCAAAAGGAATAAAGGGGACCTGCTTAAATGTCTATATTTCAGGTTCTTTGTTTCATGGCTGGATCTTCAAAAGCTAGAAATTATGAATGGATTCTCGATAGTGGGTGTTCAAGACACATGACTGGAGATGAATCCTTATTAGAAGATGTCCATGAAGAAAGAGGTCCCTCCGTAACATTTGGCGATAATAACAAAGGTCAAGTTGTAGCATATGGAAAGCTCAAGAAAGACAAAGTGTGCATTGAAAGAGTCTCACTCGTGGAAGGGCTCAAGCACAACTTATTATCCATATCTCAATTCTGCGACAAAGGATTAGAATGCCATTTTACTTCAACGCAATGTCTTATCAAGAATGGCAAAACTGGAGCTATCTTACTCACGGGATATCGTAAGACAAATATTTATATTATTGATTTTCATAGTATGAACTCTAGTACTAATCTTTGTTTTGTAGCAAAAAGTGTGAACGAAAATAGTTGGCTGTGGCACAAGCGCTTAAGTCACTTGAACTTCAAGTATCTATCTAAACTCAGCAGGAATAATCTTGTCAAAGGACTTCCCAAAGTTGCTGATCATCATGACAAAAAGTGCGCCGCATGTCAACTTGGCAAACAACCGAAGCAGTCATTTTCAAGCAAGTCAAATCCTTCAACTACAAGATGTTTGCAACTGCTTCACATTGATCTATTTGGACCAGTTTCCACCGCAAGCATTCGTAGAAACAAGTATACTCTAGTTGTGGTGGATGATTATTCAAGATATACATGGGTAGAGATGATGATTACAAAAGATGATTGTTATGATATTCTCACTACCTTATTTCGACTGCTCCAAACCCAAAAAGAAGATGACATCGTTAGTGTTCGATCCGACAATGGAACAGAATTCAAAAATAACGGTGTTGCTCGATATTGTGAAGATCATGGGATAGATCACAACTTTTCAACCGCCGGAGTTCCTCAACAAAATGGCGTCGTTGAACGAAAGAATAGAACGTTGATTGAAGCGGGAAAGACGATGATAGCTGAAGCTAAATTGCCTAAGTACTTTTGGGAAGAAGCTATCAACACTGCATGTTTTACTCAAAATCGTTCCCTCATCAACAAACTTCACAACAAGACGCCGTATGAACTTTGGCGTGGTAGAACTCCCAACATTGCATTCTTCAAGATCTTTGGTTGCAAATGCTATATCCTCTACAACGGAAACGAACATAGAGGTAAATTCGATGCCAAAGCCGACGAAGGTATTTTTGTTGGGTATGCCAAACACTCTAAAGCTTTTCGTGTTTTCAATAGAACTACATTAGTGATAGTTGAATCTGTACATGTTACTTTTGATGAACATTCTCTCCTTGAGCCACATTTGGCTCCAAATGTTGCTGATGATTCTATTGAGTTAAATGATACAGGTGCTCCTATTTACGTTGCGCCCACTCAAGGTCAGAATCTATCAACACAAGGAAATCCATCTACATCAAATGCGCCTAATTCAATGTATTATGCGCCTGGTGAATCCTCTATTGCGCCTCACTCAAATGATGCGCCTCATGATTCCTCTTACGCGCCTATTTCTACTGCTGCATCTGGTGTAAACCCAAATTTCAATTCTGAGCCAGTTCAACCCCCAAATTTCAATGACTTTGAATCTGGTGAAGAGGTACCAATTGAAGACCTTCAAGTTACTACGACTCAACCTAACTTACCTCCTGAAATTCGTGAAGTTAGAGGTCACCCAATTGCTAATATCATCGGTGATCTACAAGTTGGTGTTCGTACAAGGAGAGCTACAAACTTTGATGCTTACACTGCTTTTATCTCTCAAATTGAACCGAAGAAGGCTGATGAAGCGCTCCAAGATCCTAATTGGGTTGTTGCAATGCAAGAAGAACTCAATCAATTTGAACGATGTAAGGTTTGGACTCTTGTTCCAAGACCAAATGATCAAGGAGTGATTGGTACGAAATGGGTGTTCAGGAACAAGATGGATGAGAATGGAACCATCACGAGAAACAAAGCAAGATTGGTTGCACAAGGCTATAGGCAAGAAGAAGGAATTGATTACGATGAAACTTTTGCGCCCGTAGCAAGACTTGAAGCTATCAGATTATTTCTAGCTTACGCCGCTCACAAGAACTTCAAGTTATATCAAATGGATGTGAAGAGCGCGTTTCTAAATGGTGAACTCCAAGAACAAGTCTATGTTGCTCAACCACCTGGGTTTGAAGATTCACAATTTCCAAATCATGTGTACAAACTCCAGAAAGCTTTGTATGGACTCAAACAAGCACCAAGAGCATGGTATGATACACTATCCAAGTTTCTCATCGAAAAAGGCTTCACTCGCGGTAAAATCGATACAACTCTTTTCATTGCCAAACATAATGGTCATAAATTACTTGTTCAAATTTATGTTGATGATATTATATTTGGTTCTACTAATGAATTGTTGTGCAAGCGTTTTGAGAAACTAATGAAGAGCAAGTTTGAAATGAGCATGATGGGAGAACTCACATTCTTCCTCGGGCTTCAAATCAAGCAAATGAGTGAAGGCATTTTTATCAACCAATCCAAATACACAAAGGACTTAATCAAGAAGTTTGGACTTGAGAACGCTAAATCATACGATACTCCAATGGCCACCGGCAACAAACTCGACAAAGATCTAAAAGGTAAACGTGTTGATCAAACGCTCTATCGAGGTATGATTGGCTCACTCCTTTATCTTACTGCTAGCAGGCCCGATATTATGTTTAGTGTTTGTGTTTGTGCTCGTTATCAATCCGACCCTAGAGAAGCACACTTAATTGCTGTGAAACGTATTATAAGATATCTCTCTGGCACTGTTAACCTTGGACTTTGGTACACCAAAGATTCGAACTTTAAACTTGTAGGTTACTCAGATGCGGATTATGCAGCGTGCACAATTGATAGGAAAAGCACAAGTGGCACTTGTCATTTCCTCGGATATAGACTTGTGTCATGGGCGAGTAAGAAACAAGCTTCAGTATCTGTCTCAACAACCGAAGCCGAATATATCGCTGCGGGAAGTTGTTGTTGTCAAATACTCTGGATGAAGCAGCAATTGGTGGACTATGATATCATCGAAGAAAATTGTCCCATCTACTGCGACAATACATCAACAATTGCGGTTTCTGAAAATCCTGTCATGCACTCAAAGACCAAGCACATCGACATCAAATATCACTTCCTCAAAGACCACGTGGAAAAAGGCAATATTCATTTGGAACACGTGGGAACCGACTATCAAATCGCCGACATTCTAACTAAAGCACTTGACGCGAAACGGTTCATGTTTTTGAGAGGTGAAATGGGTATGCTTGAACTCAACTAAATTCAATATAGTTTTGTCAATACTAATGATTTTATGTTGTGTTGAGTTATGAGTATATTAGGTACAAATGATTAAATCAATTTTTCAAAAGTTTCAAGGAAATTATGCGCCATCTATGCGCCTTACTAACTGCGCGCCCATCTCTCGTTTTCTGCGCGCACAATATCTGCGCGCCTATCAATTCATGCGCGCGCTCAACCATCTTTGCGCGCCTTGATGTGTAATGCGCCTTGATGAATAATGCGCCTAGATGAGTATGCGCCTTGCTGAAGTAATGCGCCTCTTCATGCGCGCATTAACTATTGCGGCTCAATCATTTCTCAAAATTCAATTTCAATGATTGAACGTAATAAATACACAAGTACCAGGTATGTTCATTCTGTTCATTTATTATAGGAATCTATGTCTTTTGACATTCCTTTAATTGTTCAAGGGTACTTGTGCAATTAAAATTTTTCCCTCGTTTTACGCTTTTCGAAAAATTTTATTTTCTGGGATATATTTCTTGCACCCCAAACTTACACCAAAATAGATGTTTTTGGTGTTTGTGCAAAAATTAGTCAAAATTGCTCATACACTTAAAGGGAAAGTGGAGCAGTTTTTCAAAAACCTAAATGTCACATCATGACACTTTGTGTCATTCAGCATTTAATGCACCTATCATGATGAGCCGCCATTTCAAATCCCTCATAAATGCCATCCCTTCAACTTCTCATCTTTTTAAATTTTTGACTGTGTTTTTGCTTTATCAGTGCAAATTTTAAACCTAAACCTATAAAAACACATCATCACCTTCCTCTCTTCTCACCTACTCTATTTCTCTCTCTCTCCCCGTCTCACTCCCTCTCTCCCAGACTCGCCTCCTTCTCTTCATCTTCATTTTTCTTCTTCATTTTACATTCATATATATAAGTTTATGGGTCCTAAGAAAGCATCAACATCTACACAAGACGATATGGTATGAATTCTCAACCTTTAATCTCCTTATATTTCTTTTTTTTTAAACCCGGATTCATTTTCTTTGATTTCTCTTGATTCGATGATCCGTTTTCTATATCGTTTGTTGGGTTGTGTTCTATTCTTGATTTCGAATCTTTTAAAACCAACATTTTAACGATCAATGCTCTGTTTGTTACAAATCTGAGTTTTTGTTTTCAAAATTTTTCAAAATTTTCGGGCATTCTTTTGATCATTGTGCTTTCATTATTGATTTGTTCTTATTTTTGTTTGCATATTTAGATTCCTTGTCGTCATGCGGTCATTTTGATATATTATTTGTCTAGTTTGGTGAAGTTTCATGATTTTCGTGTTCTTGGTGTTCTTCGAGCATTCAAGGGTCGTTCTTCGTGTTCTTCGTCATTTATGCATGTTTTGGTCTCTAAAAATTTTCTAACTTGTTTTCGAAAATTTGAACTTTTTGATTTTCATTTCTTTCATTTGAATGCTTGTTGTTTGTTTTTCTTTCTAAGTAAAAATTTTCACGTCATGCGCCTATGTACTTCTTTATGCGCCTATTTTTTATGCGCCTGAATGATTTATGCGCCTCTACTTGTATATGCGCTTAAATCATTCTGCGCCTAAAAACCTTATGCGCCTAACTTCGTACTTAGTCAAATTTCGTTGTTTTAATTTTTCCTTAGTATTCACATAGAACCATATTATGCGCCTTGTAACTCTATGCGCCTTCAATATTTTATGCGCCTAATTCAATCATGCGCCTTGATTCTCTATAATTTTGTGCGCCTGTTTCAATTATGCGCCTATATATTTCATACGCCTATGTTACTTTGATCATTTTATGTTTCTATGCGCCTATATCACTTCTAACATCAATCATTTTTTTCAGGACCTTGCAAATTTCAAACTTGAAGAAACTCTTGATCTATTGGAGTTATCTGGTGAAGTGATGGGAAGAGAAATAATAGAGACTCTGCGCGTCGCTGGTCTGCTCCCTTTATTCACCATGGACCAAGATTTCTTCTCTGCGCTCCTCGTGGATGAGTTCTTCTCCACTGCTGTTCTAGTGGAAATTGACGTAAATGGGCGCACTCACTACCGGATTGAGGCGCGCGTTCAAAATGTTGACGTCCATATTTCATCATCTGTGATTCGACACTTGCTCGGTTTTCCATCTACCGGTGAAGATCGCATTATTGGGCGCCCGATGACTTACTCAATTGATGATCAGAACAAGATGGCTGCCTCACTTCTAAATATTCCCACGCTTCAAAACAATATCAAAAACACCGAAATTCGAGATGGTGGAGAACTCTTGACTCACATCGCTCACTTGGTGGGAACTTCAATAGTGTTCAAAACTGGGAACGTAAACCGATTCACGGTTGAACAATGGGAATACACAGCTGCTATCATGGCCAAGGAGAAGCTTCACTGGCCTCATATTCTGTTCAAGACTCTGCGTGAGCAAATTGATAAATTTGTGAAGAACAAAAGTGATGGAAAGACCCGATTCCGCTCACACTGCCTTATTCTCACAAAACTTTTTCTAACTTACCCTGAGTTAGTTAAGTTTTTGAATGAGAATCCGGAGTACAAGATCAACGATGTTCCAATGTTTGGTAAAGCTAGTTTGGACCTCAAGAAGCGCAGGAAGAAGCCCACAAAGCGCGCAAAAGGAATCCAAATCAAGACTGTTGAAGGCTTAGTAGATGAAGACACAGAGTCCGATGATGCGCCAGTCCTTAAAAGCGCACCATTATTAAAGAGCGCAGTAAAAGCAAGCGCTAGACAAAGCGCAGATCCAGTGCCAGGCGCAGATAAAAGCAAAGGCAAACGGGTAGTTGATGACCCTACTCCTGCGCCTGTCAAACGCACTAGATTTGAAACTGATGATGAGCGAGATCTGAGGCTAGCGCAAGAAGCCAGCAGGCTTGAGGCTCAACGAAAAAGAGATGAAGACTTTCTAGCCAAACAAGCTGCTGAGTCAGAAAAGTTAGAGCGCATGAAAGGCGCCGGATCAAGCGCAGATATTGAGAAAGGGCCTTCTGTTTCCGCGCCTTCCCAGCGCGCTCCTTCTCAACGCGCCCCCACTCCTCGTGCGCCCTCATTCAAATTTCAACCTTCCAATATGTCAAGGGTTCAACTCCTCTCTGATTTCTTCGGCGATGACATTTCAGACATTGAGGAACCCGTTCAGGGGGAGCAAGAGACCATCCCTCAGCGCACTCCTTCTCCAGTTGCGCCTCCACCTGGACCAGATCCGATCTCAACAGAAACTTTTGATGTTGAAACAGTTGTTGTTGAAACTGTTGAAATTGAAACTGAAGATGAATTTGAGTCTCCTACTCATTCACCTCCTCCTGCGCCTCCATCTCCTTCTGCGCCCCTTCAAGATTCTGCGCCCCTTCAAGATGATGCGCCACTCTCTACCCCTGCGCCTCCTCCGTCTGCTCCTGATTTGAGCGAGGTACTTTCCATTCTTCATTCTTTACAGCAGGGGCAAGCCAATTTAGAGCAAGGACAGGCGCATATAAAGTCTCAATTTGAGCTTCTTACTTCCTTACTCACTGATCAATCTGAAGAGATTGCTGCCATTAAGGGGGAGATGAACTCTCTCAAGGCCAAACTTTCTGCTCCTTCTCCTCCTCCGGCGCAGACTCAGGTTCAAGCTCATACTGACCAGGCGCAAACCACCGCTTCTGCGCCTACGTTCATACCTCAATCTGCTGCGTCTCAATCAAATATGAATGTGCTTGTATCTAAGTTGGATGTCCTGAAAGAGTTGGTCGTCACTCATTTCACTGCTGCTCACTCAAGCTCTGACAGACGCGCTGAACATATTTCTTCAGATATTATCACGGCTCAAAATGCCATTGAAGCTCACATTCAAATCTTGGAAGAAAACATTTCACAGCAGCAGCAGATCACTCAGCGTTCCATTGATGAATACCAAAACATCAATGTGAATCACTTGAGTTATATTAGAGACGGTATTACTGCTACTCACTCCAGTGTCACGGACACTCAAGGGTTAGCGAACCGTAGTCATCAGCTCGCAAAGCAAATTCAGCGTTCTGTTTCAGAGATCGTTGAAGGATTGAAGGAAGATGATGCGCCTCCCAACCCTTAGCTTCTATTATTTTTTTTTGTAAATTTTTAGAATCTTTTGTAATAGAACAATCTCTTTTGTGATAGTGATTTTGTGCTTACTTGTTTTAGCATCTTTTGTTTTTGTTCTATTCAAAACTTGTAACTTGTAACTTGTAACTCTTACACCCCAAGTTTTAATGAGAACAATGCATCACTCATTATCAAACCTTGTTCACTCAAACTCCTTGTTTGTAGAACAATGAATATTGTTTAAATTCATAATGCATCATATTGAATTGTTTCATACTTTCATGCATTAAGTTTAAACTTGGTTTAAACACATTTCAAAACTAAAAATCATATATCATCTTGAATGTGTTAAACTGTTGTTTCTATCTTTCCATATGTAACTCTTTATTCTTATTGGAATAGATTAGGAATCTATATTTTGGACTAGTGTGTACATTAACTTGAGACATGAATTACCAATTTCATTCATTTGGACATGTTTTTATCAAGTATAATGTTTGTCCTTGATATAGTAGGTAATGGCATCAATCAAATAGGGGGAGATTGTTGGGTATGCCCACATATATCTCAGTTTTAATGTATTAGGATTTATTAGATTTGATTGATCCATCACCTAAGTTTTATTTCATGGACTTTAGACCCACATGTAAGAAGTATTTATACTTCATTTTTTAGGTTGTCCATTGTTATAGAATAGGCTTAGAAATAGGGCAAGAAGATCAAGTTTCAAGAAAAATCACTCAGTGAGTTTGAGCCGCGCTTATGCGCCTCCTGCGCCACGCGCCATGCGCCTCTTCACTCGCGCCTTGCGCCATTTAGAGCGCGCGCATAAGGATTTCTTCATAAGCTTACGCGCCTCTGCGCCCCTTGTTTTAAGCGCACGCTTACTGTGCGCCTATTGGCTAAATGCGCCTCTTGGCTCAAACGCGCCTCAAAGTGTTTATTCAAACACTCAGTGATTTATTGAAGACTCGAAGACTTGAAAAGAATTCAAAATTACGCCAATGATCCAACGGTGGATAAAAGATGCATATGCGCCTAATCTGTTGACACGTGTCCATAACGGTCACATTTATGTTGAGTGTCAAAATGGCCATAAAATATGCATGCTCCAATCAACGAACGACAGCTCATCTTATCCACAAGGATTTCCAAACGGCTAGTTTTTTGAAGTTCACTATAAATACCCCATAACTTCAACATTTTGAAGTTGCTGAGTTTTGCTAAGAATTTCAAGAATTTCTCTCTCAAAGCATTTGTTGAAGATTTGAAGATTGCCTTCGTTTTTCCAGATTTCTCAAGAACATCTTCATACCTTCATCCTTAGCCCAGATCTTCAAAGCCTTAACACTTTAGTTTCTTGTGCTCTCCATCTCAAAGATCTAAAGAGCCTTGATTCTAAGAACACACACGCACCTCTTTAAGATTAATCATTTAGATTCATCTTTTAGAGATACACCGGTTATTGTTTTGGATTTGTTCTTTCATAGTAATAGATCTTGAGTTAGTGTATAAGCTCAAACATTGTAATTTGTAACACTCACTCATTATATAAGATCTCGATTAGAAATCCAAGACTAACCATCTTGGTAGAGGACGTAGATCTTTCATTGATCGAACCTCTCCAAATAGCTTGTGTTATTATCTTGTCATTTCTTTCAAGTTATTATTTTCACTCACTATTTGCTTGTTTACTCATTGTAGATTGATTGAACTGAATTGTGTTGTGTTTGTTTTATCATTTGCCTTAGTTCCTTATTTCACTCACTTTGAGCCAAAATACTTAGTGTGTGTGTTGCGCTCCCTTTATCACTTTGCGCCTACTTTCATTACTAAATTCCGCTGTGCATTTCACTCACTCACTTAGGCGCATTTCATAACGCTTACTTGATAAAGTGCGCATTCGCAATTGAGTTTTTCAAGGGTACGAAAAGAATTTTAAAACAGCTATTCACCCCCCCCCTCTAGCTATTTTTCATACCCTTGTTGCCCTTTGGGACCAACACCCTCCCTTCTCCCTCACCTCTCCATCACCCTACTCCATTCCCAGTTCTCTCTCTCTCTCCAAGAAAGGTTAGTTTTCTTCTCTCCCTTCTCTCTTCATTTTCATCCCCTTCCTCTCATCTTTTCTTATTTCTCATTTTATGAAATGTGTTTAGATCGTCGATAGGATCGTAGGGAGCTAAAAATATTTGAATTCCGTCATCTTTGAGAAAATCCGGGTAAGTTGCTTTTCCCCCATTTTTATCCTAAAGTGTTCATTCCATGTTATATAATGCTTTAGTTGATACATTTGATGTTTGATTGAGTTTGGGATTTATTTGGAATTTAATTTGGTTTTAAAAATGGTGATTGTGATGAATGTGGGATTGAAATCTTGTTTGGGGATGTTAGATGATGTTATTTTGGTCCCTCTTAAGCTTAGATGTTGTTTGGGTACCTTGTGAACTTGTTGAAAGTCTTGATTTTGGTTGATTTTTGAATGGTAATTATTTTGGGTTGTTTGGTATGAACATGGATGAACCTAGCTGTGAGTTCCGGCCCAGATTCATTCCGGGCGCCCGCCTGTAGTGTTCCGGGCGACCGCCCGTGAGGTCCCAAGCGCCCGCCTACATGGCCAGTTTCTTCGACCAACCTTCTGTCTTTAGTGAGCGCCCGCCTGACCCTCCCTGGGCGCCCGCCCGCCCTTGGTTAGGCTCCCGCCCAACCTTGTTTAGGCGCCCACCCGCCCTTGTCTCCTGGAAATCCCCTTTGTTTGGTTTAGGCTTGGGTGGTATATTAGGTATAGACTTCGGGTGTCACTCTAACTAACTTAAATAAACATTGTGGGAATGTTGAAACACTTTTATGATGTGTATTTGATCGGTTCATCTTTTTGGTGATTAATTGGAATGATTCCCTACTTTGGAATCAATGGTTGTTTATCGTGCTAGTATTTTATTACTTAGCCTTTACTTGAAAGTCCAGCTGGTATATGTGTGTGTGTTTCGGGCGATGCGAAACATTATAATGGCACAGCCAAGTCCATTATGATGTTGACCATTGTTTTGCCCATTATTTCCCTCCTCCAGATTGGCCTTGGATGTGAGATGAGCTAGCCCCTTTGTGAGCACTTTAGCTATTGGTTTTGGGCTTTGACTGTGTGTCACTGTCCCCTTATTATTATTGGTTCCGGTACCGGGGGTTTTCTCTTCAAGCTTTCATGCTACTATGAAGATGTTGATTGTTGATTATTGAAGCTGCGCAGCGACCTTTATTTGGTATTATCAGTTGGGAAACTTGGCTAATATCCTTTGTTACTTGTTTATTTCCGCTGCTATCTGTTAAATGATAATTGCTATGTGCTATGTGATTATTATTGATTATTGCATTAGCATGTCATGTAGTTGCACTAGTAACTTATTGAGATTTATCTCACCCCGTTTCTTTTATCTTTGTTTTTCCTTAACCCCCCCCCCCCAGGAGGAAAGGATTAGACTCGCTGATCACGAGGAGGACGTCGCGAGGGTTGAGCTTTTTGGCAAGTTGTTATTGGTGGGTTTACATTACATAAATGTGTAACCTTTTTGGGAATAGTTGTACCAAACTTGACGTCATTAGAATTTGTATATTTTATTATTTTGGGCGTGAGCTTATGGAGCTTACACTAGTTTATATTTTTTTGTTCAAGTTGGATTTCAAAACCTTATGTCATCATCTTTTGGTATAAAAGGAAATTTTTATCTTCACTATTTTAGAGTTTATTGTTTAAGTCGACGTCCACCTCGCGTACTCCGGGCCCGCGGGGTCGGGGTCGCGACAGTACCCACCTAAGTGGGGCTTGCTATCCTGATTTCTCTCAAATGTATGAGGCGGGGATCCGAATGGATGAGTTGCTTGGAGAAATCAAGAAAAGTTCTCCTAGCCTCTGTTACAAGGCCGCCTCTAACTCTACAAAAGAGGTTTCGGTTAATGCCGTTACTACCAATAAGGGGAATTACAAAAGCGTTCCTCCTCCACAAGGCAAGAAATTCCAAGATGATCATGTCTATACTCCTCTTCACGGCATGACTATCACCGAGGCTTCGAAGCTCTCAAGGCTAAAGGGCAAGTTACTCCTCTCCAAGGGTACAAACCCAAGACAATGCGTCCCAACCATGCTCACCACAAGCATTGCGACTATCACCAACATAGTGGCCACACCACGGGGAATGCTTTATCCTTCGCAACATCATCCAAGATCTTATAGACAAGAAGGAATTCATAGTTCCTAATGAGGGGGGTGTCAATGTAATAGAGATAGGAGAGTTTGAGGAGACCACTCATTCAATCCCAATTTTGAATGAGGGCTCCAATGTTATGAATAAGATTGATAATTCTTGTTACGTTGTGACTTACGATGAGGTAATGAGGGAAGTACTAGAGAATAGGAAAAAGAGGCAAGATGGGAATGTCAACATGCTAACTCGATCCAGACGAGTCATAGCAAACAACCCCACTACTTCTGCACCAAGCACCTCCTCTCAAAGATCGCAAGCTCGCGACACTCCTGAAGACCCTTTATTGGTCCAACTCAAGAAAACTCAAGCTAACATCTCCATTTGGGACCTCATTGCATCCTCAAAGAAGCACCGAGATCTTGTCATCAGTAATCTCAATGACACGTCGATCTCTCCCGATACTACTCCCGAGGACCTCACTGCAATGATAGGCCACATTCATTTTGGCAATGTCATCACTTTTGCCGACATGGACCTTCCACCATTTGGGTCCGATCACAATGAGGCCATCTACGTCAAGGTAAGAGCAAGGGGGAGACCTATCTCAAGAGTTTTGGTTGACGGTGGTTCCGCACTCAACCTAATGCCCAGCCGAATCATGGGTATACTGGGGCTTAAGAATTCAGATTTAAAGCCTTCTACTCAAGTAATCCGAGGTTATGACAGCACTGCCCGCACCGTCATGGGCATGGTGGAAATAGACATTGAGTTTGGAAGCATGGTCATGTCCGTCCCGTTCCAAGTGCTCGACGTTCCCTCCTCGTTCATCTTATTGTTAGGCTGACCATGGATACACAGTTCCAACGCCGTCCCTTCGACTCTCCATCGGTGTGTAAAGTTCAGAAATGGGAATGAAATAGTAACCGTCATGGCAGAAAACGTCACTGTCCACAGAAAGGGGAACCCATTCACCAAATTCAGCATGGTTTAGCAGACTATACTCTCTCCGGCGTCTCAATCAACGCCATTGACAAAGAAGGGGGAAATGGATCATAGACCCTCGGCACTCGCAAAGTCCTCCACATGATGAGGAATATGAACTACTTCCCTGGTTTAGGCCTAGGGAAATATCAACAAGGGAGGATGCAACCTATTGAGGTTCCTTTTGTTAAGAACAAGTTCAGTTTGGGGTATAAGCCTTCCAAAGATGACTTAAAATACGAGCAAGCTGTCAAGAATGAAAAGGCTCGGCTCGTAGGGAAGGCCATCATTATGAAATTCCCAATTTAAGGCCTTACCGCAAGACACTAAATGGCTACTTTGTTCGCCAAGGGGAAGCTGTTCTGTACATGATTTTTCTCGAGCCATGGGTCAACAGCAAAGGTATCAGAAAACCCGGCCTCAAAATCTTCTCCGACTGTGAGATCCAGAAATCCGAAGGAGAACCAACTCCTATGTCACCCCGAGAATGGTGGGGGAGAAAGTGACCATAGCATCCGAGACAGAAATCACCGTGGGGGAGGAATTGAAAGATTTAGCCTCCATGTTCGAGGAACTTGCCCTCAGGGATGAATGCCAAGTCAATGCCATCTACGACACCGACACGAGAAAGGAAACTATTAGCGAGATCCAGCCAAGCTCTGAGCCAATCAGCAACTGGTATTCAACGAAGGGGCCCGTGGTATCCGAGGAATTCTTGGTCGAGAAGATGGGTTTGCATTCCGCGCAAGGTTACAAAGGAAGACTTGTTCATATTCACTTTCGAGTCCAAGTGTGTTTGCCGAGCGTGTGTTCCCTTTCTTTGTTAATGAAAAATTTGATCTTTCTGAGTACCCCGAGATTGGAAACATCATGAATGATGAATTAGCTAATAACGAATTTAATGAACTAGTTAATAACGATTCAAATAATGATGAAATAGACCACAAAAACACAACATACCTAAATGAACTTGCTCAACAGGTCCGTAGTCGTGGTGGAAATGGTCCAGGGGCTGACGAAGAATTGCATGTTGTTAAATCTGGGTATCGACGAAGAGCCGAAGATACCAAGATCAGAAGCTTCTTCAAGGGGGAAGAAAAAGACAGATTGACTACACGGCTCAGAGAGTTCGTGGATGTATTTGCATGGTCATACAAACATGCTGGGTTTATACAGAAAAGTCGCCGAGACACAAGATTCCGATCAGAGACGACGCTAAGCCAGTCAAACAGAAACTCAGAAAGATCAAGCCAGAATGGTCTTTACA